>CAJQUW010001448.1:0-24506 GCA_907163375.1 Prostheceraeus crozeri | reverse complement strand
ACAAGTGAATTCCAAATTTGAGACTTATTATTAGAGTGAAGTCTCTATCCTTGTTGAAGTATCAAGCTTAACATAATTTTCGTTGAAATGGGTAAGTTGAAAATAACTTCACTCATCTCCCTCAAACGTGTGGCAATTAGCATCCTTTCCTCAATTTCAGCATCAACTTCAATCACCAACACCCTCCCTTCCTCGAGGAAAGTTTAGAGTTGTTGAGAATCAAGGTAGGTTTAACAATACACTGAGAAATTGAAACAGAGATGAAAGAATGATTTCTCTTTCAGTGATGTGAGATCCAGCTCAGACTCTTCTCGCGACAAGCACGAGTGGGAAATGTGGCCGAACTGCGGACATATGTTTATCAAGAAGCACTGTCTCCTTCGACACATCTAATCAACGTGTGTGTCACACGCAAACACGCGCGTCAATCTCTCCGGAGGTGAAGTTGATTCTTGAAATAGACATCTCCTTTCCTTGCGATTTGCGTGCCCTCTTTCTTTGTGGAAAGTCAATTTCAGCGTTCTTCACACTGACTTCAACACACCAGGCTAATACCAATACACCAACGTACCCTACCAGACTCCCTCATTAAATGTTGTCACAGATTAATTTATACGCAACTCACTGCATAGTCCAATACGCAAATCAGTAGATTTTCCTGAGTGCTCCTTCAAAATTCTAAACATTATCGAAGCGCTCCTTCAACAATTTTAGACAATTTTAGAATGAAGGCGCTCGATCTAACCTTAAAACTAAAATTATATTAGAGATAAGATTTTCAAAAACACGGGTCAAAGTGACGGAGAGAATACAGTTTCATTGTTCCTCTCTCCTATCTCTTCCGCAACCCGAAGTTGTAGACTGCGAGTCATTGGCTAAATTTTCACATTTCAATGTGTTTAAAATCAAATGTAGATAAATTCAATCAACGCGACAAGACGCTCTCATTTTTGATGGTGTGGACTCAGCCATAATTCCAAAATTTCACTATTATGAAAGCTCATGCAGCTCGAGGTAACATTTAAACTACAAAAAACGGTTGGTAATAAATAATAAGCGAAAAGCTGTCATCAATGTCGATTGTAAATCACAGTGTTTTCAAATATGCAGTCCTATATCCATTCCTTCACTATAAGTGATAAACAACGCGCACCGCGAATACGCACCTATAAGCTATGAGACAAGTGGGGAGATGAAACCTACACTTTGAAGGTTGTGATATATAACAACATGAAAATCAAAAGATGTAGAAACGTTCGAAAAACATAATAAGATTAAAATTTGTCGCGTCACGTTGTTGGAGAAGGGGTTGAAGGGTGGCCCGCTAATAAATTCACGTTCAACTTGCTGTTATGAACGTGTAGTCAAACCTCCATTAATTAGTAAAAACAAGATGATAGCGAGGAATGGACACTACTGTGGTATTCCCAAAATCTCTCGTCTTGTATACACATCACTTGGGGCACTCTAAAAGAGGTGAAACATTTTGTAGCGAACCGATGCATCCGCTCCTTTTGGATGGTAAAGATATAATTTGTAAACTCACTATGAATGGTGCAAGCGAGGTAAAATTACAAATGGAACGCACTGCCCCAAAGATAAAATAATTATTCACACATAGGGATAATGGTGACGAATATAAAGTCCCCCTGCGTTGTCATTTCTACGCAGACATAGAATGCTAACATTGATGATATCACTTACCCAAAAAAGAAAAAAACCAAAACAAGACACATTCACAAGCAAAAACACAGCCAGCAGCCATATCCTGCTATGAAGTATGCATGCATGACCCCACTTTAGGAATAGACAGAAAACAAAAATGCATACTTGGCAAGGTGGAAAATTGCATTTTCAATAATTTCTAGAATTTCTCGATAAAGCTGCTAAATTATCATACAATCATATGATTCCCAATTGCAGCGTAAGTCACCTACATATGTCAGATGAAAAGACAAACAAAAATTTTGAAAGTTGCAACATCCTGTTCCCTAAAATGTCATAAAACGTTTGGATGACGATCTAAAATTAAGAAGTGCGTGATCATGAATCACATCACTGGGTAAATTAAGAGAAAACGCACTCTGCTCCAAATGTAACTTTTCACTTCAGGTTGAGACGTTCGTGTACTACCGCGTCATTTTTCATAACTTTAAGGGCTATGACAGTCATATGCTCATAAAAGGAGGGTGAGACCAGATGAAATCGTGGCAGTTTTAATGTAATAGCACAAACGAGAGAAAAATTTCATGGCAATGACAGCAAAAGTACCAAGTAGATAAAACTAAAGAAAATAAGACAGTCTTCCTTCGCAAATAAAATTTTTAGATTCATTTCCAATTCATGTCAGCGTCACTAGCTTCTCTCGTTTCCATAATCCTCAAGTTTTCTTCCCCCATACTGTCCAAACTTTGAAAGAAACACTATCCAAACTTACGGATGAAATAATCACTCCCCGCAAAGGAGTCCTTTCCTTATGCGTATTTTAGGCTCAATGTCCTAAACTAAATGAAACAACCCTTTCCTTTCCATTGACAAACTTCCAAAACGATTTGCAACGGGTGAAGATTGTCCAGTAGAAGATTCAAGGAACCCCCACATGACTGCAAGAGGCATGGCATTAAAATTTGAATGTAAAACGTTTGGCGATTATATGATCGCTTTACTTAGAATTAGATGTCATTTTTGCTGGCTGATGGTCTTTCTTTATTTTTTTTTTTTTTTTTTTTTTTTATGTATTTTTTTTTTTTTTTTTTTTTTCTTTTTTTTGTTTTTTCGTATTTTTTTTTCCCCCCAAGCCCCCCACCAACCAGGCAATTTCGACGAGATGGCATTAGAAGAAGACAAATTAGATCCTGTTCCCACTTTGTCCAGTCTACCAGCCAATGTCCTAAAAATCAGACCTTTAAAATGACTGGTTGAGACCATTTCATCTCTTACAAGACCCCGAGATGTAATAAATATATTTGAGCGCTGGAAATAAACGCGGTGGTCTCACATTTGGTAAATAAACATCATATAAAATCTGAAAACAGTAGGTGATGATCATACTCCAACACCTAAAGTAACTATGACCAAAATACATTTATATGGCCAGTTCACATGTCTAAACCAACTACCCTAATCATCTTCCGAGTTTAGTTGGTTAAATCAAGATGAGCTTGAGTATTCACTCCCACACCCGTTCACAAACATAACTGAAGATTCCAGATGAAAGTTGTGATTGGGGATATTATTTTGGAAGTGGAATTTGATTTATCCAAATAGCATTAAAAATAAAACTGCTGATTTCCCACTCGCGATCCTGAATCTGGTGAAGTGACTGAAGATAGGTTTTCCCCACCATTCATGTCACAATTTCATAATAACTTAAACAGAGTGTGGACAGCCAAGGTACAAACCATGCCGCAAACTTTTACTCACCCAATATGATAAGAAAAATTATCTCGTACACTTCTGCATATTAAAATTCTATTTAGAAATGGGCATGCTTCTAAAGTCAGTTCACCCGCATATCAATTACGAGAAATCCTTCCTCAAACCCTACATAGATAGTAACAGTTCAAAAACAGCACTCGCCGTATACAGGTTCGCTTAACACAACAATCGCGAAAACACGCAGCGATGACCCTCGCAGACGCGCAGCGGCGACTACACTCAGGCCGCCCTAAAAAAACCAAAGAAGCACCAAACCGGGCCAAAATCGATCGGTCGCTCCAAATAATTTTGGAAAAGGATTTTTTATAAATATAAGAATAACAGTCTTTTCGGAAAGACCATGAGGATGTTAGAAAACGTATGATCTACCAACTAGTCGTTTTGAATGAAACAAAATATCACAAATATGACCTCATCACCTCTTTTCATTGATAGAGACATCATCGATGATGATCTTGTATGAGTATAAAATGATAAAATCAGAAGTTGAGTTGTGCAAACCCATCTATATGGTCAAGCTGTAAGCAAGATTACTCCAAGCTTGAAATGTATCACCTCTTCTATAAAATACTAAAAACCTGTCCTCTTTCAGTAAAAGAGGTTCGTTTGTTGGTGGCTGACACAGATAGGTTCTTCTTAGGTTATTTCCCACCAAAAGATTTAAATATAATGAAGTAGGAAAATCTTTAGAAAGATATTTTGATACATCAAATTATCCCTTACTGCTCATCCACTCTATTCCATACAGAATAAAGCCAAACTTGGTTGTTTTAAGGATGAAACAGCAGGAAAGGAAATAGATGAAATGATTCTCCTCCGTCCTAAAATGTATTCCATAAATTAAAAGAATTGCCAGAGTATGTATTAAGCGTCTAAAGGTATAGTCAAAATCCATTGTTCCACAAAATGAAAATCGCTCCTATAAGAAGGCCTATAAAAATAAAAATATAACGTTTGTCAATATGACAATCTTAAAATCTCAAGTTCATACTGTGAAAACGTACACGTTCAAGAAACGAGCACTTTCAGCATGGGAGGATAAGAGGTGTTGGATAGGACATAACACATCTCTTCCACATGGACATCCTGACACAAACATACCACCACCCAAAAGAATAAAACTCACGCTACCACATTCAGGAGATGTATTGACATAATCAACTTTAACTCAGTATTTTGATGTTGCTTTTTGTAGATATACATGGTTGTTTTATGTATCGCATGAGATCGTTTCTTCCTTGTGAATATATGCCTACAGTTAGCTCATTCCCCCTATATCTGTGAAAAGACTTTTTCATATACATATTTTTATTTCAATAAACATATCACAATGACTTCACTTTGTTTTCCGAAACACTAAAGTTACGAGGGATTTAGTATCTTTCACATGGATGCACTCTTGTAAACCATTGGTAATTTTGATAGCAATAGAGGGTATAGTTTGTTTGACGACGGGATGATAGAAAATAGATTCAAACATCTTCTCGACTATTCCATATGAAGCGTCTTTATCATGAATGAAATCACGTAAAATGTATTCTTTTTTCTCACCAACAGAAATAGGTAGAATCAAATCACTTTGAATGTAAAGGTGCTGTTCATGTTTATCAAGTGTCATTGGTGTTTCTATACCAATCGTATGCGCAGCAGCAAACACTGTTTGTAGCATTGAAAAACCAAAGAGTTTTTTCAAATTTTTACTCAATTGACATTGAATGTCATCACCCAGTCTCAGAACAACGCGTTGATTTTCAATTGAAAACGAAATGTGGTGTGTCTTTACATCATATTTACTTTTCATCACATGCTTCAACTTCTGTTGTATATAAGGATTTACTACATGAATGAAGCTTTCAACTGTATGATATAGACGCGGCATTATATTGATAGCAACTTTAGATTCTTCATAAGACTGGTAAATTTTCTTGATGCGATCGCCATAGATGTCCACCCACCATTCATCATTAACTGAATCAGCTTTAGTGTGATATTCATGAGAAGCATACACCACACCGCTTCCAATAATAGGTGTATAATGTCTTACAAAATGACGCAAGGTTGGAGAGAAATAAACTGTAAGTTTGTCATTATATTTCTGAATAACCAACTTATTTTTGTTCGCCATAATTTTCTCTCCATACTTCTTACCCACAGTCTCATTCCATCGTTTTACTAACTCAATAAGTGATAAAGGTTGAACACCACGCTTTTTCAAAATGATGCGTTCTTCGCATTCTACAACATCTTCATCAAATATTTTAAATCTATAATGAAATTTGTTGATTCGATTTGAATAAACTTTTTTAACATTTGCAGTAGCAATTGATGTTAGATGTAGTCCATGACCAAAACCAAGATGTGGATAGAATTCATTATCCAACCTCAGCGTAAGACCTTTAGTAAAAGAATGAAAGCGGAGGAACTGTCTCCCACTCCAATGATAGATAGTAAACTCATAAGCTTTCTGATTTTTATTCTTCATGATGGAAGTATTACCACTGTTGAATGCCTTAATAATTTTCTCATTCCCAAATGGTTCATAAGAATCTGATTTTATCTGAATCCATTCATAGTTCCACTTTCCATCTGATGTTAAATTGTATGGGAACTGAAATGCATTATTCATCGTTATTCCATCATGGGTGCGAGGAGTCAATATCATTTCTTCCAAATCATTCACATTCTGAATATTGCTATCATAGCAAATACTAGAAACGCCAACCTCCCATTCACCTTCTAAATGCAGTGGCCGATTTAATTCTACTCGATAGTCTGATGGTTTATTTTTGGGAAATTTATTCATAGAAGCATTACTGGGCAAGTAGATTAGAAACGAGTCCTTATTTTCACTTTCCATATTATTCACATTGGAAAAATATATTAGCATACGTTTGCATTAACTCTTCATTCGGAAATGGAGTGTGATACTTGTCACAGCATCTTTATGAAAAGGAATCAACGCACCAGCATCGTCATAAATGGCAATATCAATTTGTGGGATGTAGTTTGATTTCAGCTTTGTATAATGCACTTTCTTGAAAGTATGCTCAGATAAAATACTGCAGCTTTTTGGCTGGTATGGTATCATTGCTAGCAATGGAGCTTCAACATCTCCCACACGTACATCTTCACCAATATTGGAATATATCTGAAAATAGTTAATACGACGCGATAGCGACATGTCTGCGCTAGCTTTGGTTACAGTACCACTTTTAAAGATATTTTGATCAAAACCCAAAATGTCCATTAGAGTTTTATCCATAATTAGTTCAATACCTTTTCCACTTATAGTGAGAGACAAAGTACCTTCTTTTTCAGAAAATGAAATATGTTGCTCATTAATCACTTCATTTAAATAATCTACAACCAATTTAACCGAAGTAATAATGCGAGGCATCAACACTCTTGTTTCATGTAAGATACCACCTAAAGGCTCTACACACTTTCTGTATAAAGATACGGTCCATTCTGTATCAAATTGATTTGACCTTTCACATGGTAAATGTTGCATATCAGATTTTCCATGAACAGCTGCAGAACGATGTCGTAAGAACTGATGAAAATCTTTTGAACAAACTAATACTAGATCATCATCATTTAATTTGCTTATTGCAATATGATTAGATGATTTAATATAAGTCAATGTTGCCACTTGTTTGCCATCAACTCGAAGGAGATAATTAAATTTCTTCAATAATGTTTCAGGAGTCATGTTTGTCTTTCTTGGCTTAATCACAATCTTCTTCACCAACGTCTTCTCATTTCTTGGAATAAGATCTACATAATAAGCTTCCTCTCGATATATTAACTGTTTATGACCACTTATGTGGTAATTAACGTTAAAATTATCATAGCTTGTTAAGGCGCTAGCGAGGTAACCTAAATCATTTCTTAAACTTGGACTTAAACCAACAATCCAATCTTTCTCAACTACATGATGTACATAATTATAATCATCATTGTGCGGAGTAAATTGGACAATATGTTTACTCGCTTTATTCAAGAAATCATATATAAACTTTTTACATGATAAGAGATCTTTCTTTGGCCACTGTGGAATGTATACTCGGCACCCCTTTTCACATTGATAAGCAGCTGTACGCCTCATATTAATAGTCATCACCTCATGATCAAAAGTATAGACACAGTTGCTATAAACAAGTTGAGTGACACCCACTTCCCAATTTCCATTTAGCTGTTGTGCATGATCAATGGGAGTAGAAAAGAGTGCGGCTCGATTACTAGTAAATCTCTTTGTAGCCGCATTGCTAAGCAAAATATGATAAAACGACATTTTTATATTGCTAATCTGCAACTTTGCATAACATCATGAAGACTTGGATTTTGGACTCTCTACAATATATCAGAGTTGATCGTGATGGAAACGTACATTTCAAAAATTCTCATGGTCATACATCAAGAGGAATTACATTAACATGGCGACAATTTGTCAACCTCAATGATATCATGAGGGATTTGGAATATTTTGAAACATTAAGATTCATCTCCTTGGGTGATCAAGTTTGGCTTCAACATTACAGAAATGAAATTCAAATCTACCATTCTCATTCCGCAAACTGTTTCTCATTTCGCAAATACAATTGGGAGAAGTATAGAAGATATATACATCGCTCCATCATGACATTTATTCGTCGTGAGTTCATCGCCCTACTATGCAAATCTTAATCAGACATGACTACCACACATCATGAGTTGGAAATTAGATTCCCTACAACGTATTGAAACGGATCATGATCGAAACGTCTATTTCAAAGATTCAACTGGAAATGTGAGAAGAGAGTTTGCTTTATCTTATCGTCATTTTCAATCTCTACATCATATCATGAAGGACTTGAAATACTTCTATATGAAAAGACATTCACGTATTGGAAATCGCATCTGGCTGCGCGTCAACAATCGGCGAATTCAACTCTATCATTCCCAACTTCATACTAACTTCACATTTCATCAAGGTAGTTGGGAAAAAGTATAAAAGGAAGGTACATCGCTCAATTTACTCATTCTTTCATCATGAAGCGCCATCGCTACACCATCGTCAACATTCTCCGTCGCTTCAGACTCTACACCAAAATCGATCTCACAACATTACACCAACAGCTTCCAAACAGCAAGTATTACCCGGGCCGTCCTCAAATGTTAGTGGTGAAGATGAACAATTCACGGAATCTTCAACTCTTCCCAAATGGGACTGTACAGATTCTCGGCGCCCTTTCTCATTCATCGGCGCAGTCAATGCGCTTAGAGCTACAAAGACTACTACGTCGGATATGGAAGAGGGAGAGGTGTGTGATGTCGAATCTGACTGTGGACAATATGGTGATCTCTACTCAATTGAGTGACAGTCTATCATTTTTGAAGATTCGTACCAGCAGTTACAATTTGTGTTATGAACCCGAACTTTTTCCTGCAGCTCTCATTAGTTGTTGGTTACCTGTGCATGTGGCAATCTTTCATAATAGTAAAGTGATCATTACTGGACTAAAATCTCATGTACAAGCAAATGTGATCCTAGACTATCTCATTGAGTATGTACGTACCCAGCGGATTGTAAAATAAAAAACAATTTTTCCAACATGATGTTTTTATTTCAAATCATGATAGAACTTACAAATCATTTTTTCATTAGAGGATGGATTACATGAAAAGTTTTGAATAATAGATGCAAATCGAGATACATGTAAACGTTTTAAGATGAAGTACAGTACAAAAGCACCACACGTTGATGAAAGTGGATGTTGTAGTATGCGTTCATTTCGCTGATATTGACGCGTATGTTTTCTCAACCACTGCTGTGTTGGTATATTTGGAGGTTGAGC
This sequence comes from Prostheceraeus crozeri, assembly GCA_907163375.1. Taxonomy (NCBI): domain Eukaryota; kingdom Metazoa; phylum Platyhelminthes; order Polycladida; family Euryleptidae; genus Prostheceraeus; species Prostheceraeus crozeri. The sequence goes on along the minus strand of CAJQUW010001448.1, from coordinate 15,231 downwards.
AAGAGAGTCAAATAGTTCACCACGTCGGTCTTCTCCAATAAAGATCGCTTTCCAATGCTCACCGCCTAAATTCTGCGAATGAGTGTTTAGCACAATAAAGATGGGATAGTGATTTACTGCAGGTGGTAAGGTATCGAGTGAATAGACATTATCGAAAGCTTTCAACGTCGCTTCGTCTGCATTACGCTGCACTTTAGTCTTAATATCGTCAGCAGTCAACCAACTCATTAACGATTATACTGAAGAATCACGTCACGATACTTTGTAATTTCAATATTTGAATCGAAGACTGCATAAATTAATACATTGATCGTCTCAGGTAGTGTTCTTTTGAACGTCAAATCCAAACGAATATTATGAGGCACGTTCGCTTGAGATTAGGGGGCACTAATATCGCTGTTCAGCAGTTCAAAATCAAAAGCATAAATAGTATATCCCTCTTAATCTATTTCATAGTCAGTACGTTTGTGTCATCCGTATGTAAAAGCCAAAGATATCCATAAAATCACATAACTGCGCATAAATTGATCGCAGCAAATCTGGTTTGTGGGGTGGACCTGGAGACTCACACATTTACAGTAAAGCAATTCCTACTTGAAACTGATTGTGTTTAAAATTGAAAGAGATTCTCTTTATATTACCATTAAATGCACATTTTCATCCATTTGCAACATTGAGGAGCTTCGTGCTTACGATGGAAAGAGGGCATCTTTCATGAAACTCTTTTGGATTTTCGGAATTGTAAAGGTGAGAAGCTTTGTTGCTGAACGGGGTAAATGGCATTTTGACGGTTAAGGCCTTCAGATGCCCTCTATGGACACTTGGATTCGGTACTACTCGACGAATGTAAAGTGCAATATCTTCCACATGAATTCTAAAATTGTCAACTTTAGCAAATGCATTCAGCGCAAATTCAGGCTTATTCAATGTCAGCTTGAGTCGCATGCTGGGATTACAGAGTAAAAAACTTTGTCTAAAGAAGTCTAAGTTCAGCGGACCATATAGCTGACATACTCTACTATCTTTAATCATAGCAGATCGCTTTACAAAGCCACTGTTTGTTTCAACATCAAATTTTCCTGCTTCTCTCTGTACCATCCCATGCTTCCATATGAACTTTTTTGTGCTGTGGATGAAACTGTGATACATGATTGAAAATATGATTTATAGGGATAATCGCTTTGACCACCTTCACCTGCTGGATGCTCTCCAATCGTTAGGAAACATCGCGAGTAATGTCGTCATATGGTAAAATTGTTCAGGTCCAACTTTATGTGCATCGTCAATAGCAGTTCCATCTGCTTGATGAATTCTAAACCTCAATCAAGCAACGCATAAACTCAAATCTATGTAGTCATACTACCACCAGGAATAACAAATTCAATGGGGCCAGCATTCTCAGTGTTCGAGGATGATAATCTACAATACTTGAACTAAGAATATCTGTCTGTATGGCTTGTTGATCGAACAAACAAAAACCGGAAGTTTTACACTCCATGATTAGAAGTTATAGCAGCGTCGTTCGATTTAGCGATGATGAATGAATTAGAGCCTCTACGCGTTATGCGTTGAATACCTTTGACTGAGATCGTACCCTGTACCAGTCCGCGTTGTTTCACCTGCCCTTTATTCATTCGTTTAGGTGATTTCTTTCCTTGAGTAACACCAGCAAAGACAAAAAAAACGTCTGTTCAATGTTTTTAAACCGCGTTCCTTCCCAACGATTCAAACAATTGCTCTTAAAACTTCTACCTCTATGGAAAGTTCACTAGCAACATCACAGCAAATCATTCGGCATTACTTATAAATTTCGTTTTAAAAGATCTACCGGGGACTTGGATATGAGAGGTGCTACACAGATTTCAGTTGCACCAAGTATGCTACTCCACGTGGGCGGCGAAGCGCCGATTTAAATTTGTCCTCACCACCTACATAGGAGGGCGTGAATAAATGAGGCGTTGGATTCATAGCTCAAACCCTAAAACATTGTGAGTTGCCAATTTGCATGAACACTGTCGATCACTTAGATGAAAGATGGTCGGCACGACGGCATCCAAGGTAAGTGTTTTTTTTTTTTTTGTTGTGATTTTTTTTTTGCTTTTTTCTGTTTTTCATACTTGAAGGATAACCTAGTCATTTTAACAAGACACAATTCTTCATCTTGCCGTTTTTTACATCGAATGATTTTCTCTACCAAATATGTTTCACTTTCAGTGACTACCTCAATCTCATCGCGGTAAAAGCTACCCTCAATTTCTTCATTATCGTAATCTTTCAACTTGTAGGTGGTCGGAGAGGCTTTTTGTTTAATCCTTGTTACTGTAAATACTCTCTCTGGTCAATTCGGGAGGGAACTTTAGCAAAACACTTTTTCATTTTGAGATACGAACTTTATCGCCAATTTTCACATCACTTTTCACATGAGTGCGTTTCCGTTGGAATGATTCGCGCACTTTATCTACATTGTCAGCATTTACATCTACTGGTCTGAGTCCAATAGAACGATGGATAGAGTGATTGTAGGCATGGAGTGTATCTTGTAGAACCTTTGTCCAATTTTGTGTCAAGTTGGCAGTAAAATGTCGCCACAAGCGATTTTTTTTTAATGTGCGATTAAAACGTTTCAACGAGTTGCACCGTTTATAAGCGCTCTTTTACATAAACAATCATTGTAATGCCTCTCAAATAATCTTGTCACATGCTGATTTTCAAACTCTTTTCCTTGATCACTCTGAATTCTTTTTGGAATGCGACCTTCTCGAAAAATTGTTTGGAATGCTTTTGCTACTCCTTTCCCTTCTTTAGTTTTTAATGGTTGAGCCCACGCATAACGCGAGAAAATATCAATGACGGTTAAAATAAAATTATTGCCCGAGTTATTGTTTGAAATGGAGGCAAACATCGCACAAATCTGCTTGCCACTGTTCATCGATGTCATGAACAATATAATGGCGGGTGCGGTACTTCTTTTTCGCTTGTTTGTGGAGTGTATAGGTAGCCTGACCCTTTAACCATCGTTTCACTTGTGAGTGTGGAAGACCACTCGCTTTTGATAATTTCTTGATAGATGCAAATCCTGCCGGATGTTTTACATCATAATAGATTGACTTCAAACGTTCAGTCGATGACGACTGACTCTTTTTCCTCCTTCTCATCTTTTTGTTTTCTTGCCGTTCTACATTTACAACAACTGCAGCATTTAGCTTTAGCGGTTTTGCGATCGTGTTCACATTGCTTAGGGGTTTCATTATGAGAGCTGGCGCAGCAAGTGCAAGTGACAACGACATTCCCCCCAAAAACCTCTGGCGGCTCATTACATGGGCAAGCAACCACATTCTGCTTCATATTAATAGGTCCTGAGAACATGTATTTTCCTAGGAGGAGCTTTTTTTACGTTTTCCTTTTACCAGTTTTAGTGGCGATGTAGATCTACGTCGAGTTCTTCCTCTTGTTTGCTTAGTGAGTGTGGGAGGGGATGTAGCAGGTGACGTCTTAAACCAATTTGTTGGCATTTTCATCGCACTGAAGCATTGGAGTAGTAGCCACTGTTGAATCAAGTTCTTTTCAATGTCTCATTATTTAAAGCAAATTTTGGCACATTATGCTTTTTCAATAGTTTAAGAAAGTATGACCAACCAGGTGGAACATAGCCCTGACGGCGCTTTCTACGTGTCGCATACTGAATTCAAGTCTTCATAACGTGAAGCATCAATCACTTTATTTTCATCTGTAATGATTTCTCCTCTATCATTTACATTGAGATGGGGTTCAATACTGTTGAAAAGAGATATGGCATGTGCGCGAGATGCTAAAGGTGTAGCAGTCGATACAGAGTCACGCATCTTATTCTTCAAGTTTTTCAATTGCTCAACAGTTTCCGATTGTAATAATACAGCACGATGTGGATCTTTGATGTGAACATTTTGCTGATAATCTATTTCTTTCCTATACATTTGATTTGCAAGAGGTTGCTTTACCTTGGCTGCATGGCAGTCAATTGTACATATTCATCCTGGAGGAATAACAATCATGCGAGAATAAGAAACTCATAGTTTGTAGATAATCATGGGAGTTTTCAAAAATATCACTTCGAAATCTAGAATTCTTCGGACACTCTTGCGTAAAGTCCAATGAATAAGTAACCGTATGGTTTTTCAGTAACGCTGCTTGAAAAATTTCAATTAAGGCTTTTGATCCTCTGGGTTGGCAACTTGTCGCGCTAAAATTTCAAATTGACTTTTATCTCGCGGATTCTTGAAAATAGCATAATAGTGTGTATTCAGGTTTCTGTGTACGAGCTTCTTTTCCATCAGGAAACAAATTTTGTGTGATATAGATGATAAAGCACCTTTAATGATGTGCTGCACGGAACTCACACCTCACCACACCAGCGTGAACATATCTGTAACATCTTTTGAATTCGCGCTACTTTCTTGCACCCTTTAATAAATCATCCCAATACAAACAACATCATTAGACTGACGTTTATCCACTGGAATAATTCCTTCATGTCGAATAAAGTTGCGACTTTGCAATTCCTGAAACAGCGACGGTTGATAAATACCATAACACCAAATCACTCGATTGATAGGTTCCTTAAACAACTCCCTTCTTTTATCCAATAAATTCAGCGTGAAACAGTTTTACCTGCATGAGATGGACCTGATACAGTCAGAACTTTATCACATTGAAGTCTGAAATCCATTTTATTACTTTGAGACTCAACATTTGCATAATTAACGCTTAGAGCCAAAGATATTTCCCAATAGGTTTCCCACGGCAGGAGCTATCATTGGAAGTATTGCTGAAAGGAAAACTGGACCGCCCTTTTGCTCCCCCCCCCCCCAACTGTTAGAGTTTTCCTCTTTCTTTGAAGGGCGACTTTAGGATTGGAGATGAAACGCAATTTCGTAGCATATCGCTTAAGTAACTTTCGTTGTTTTGGCGCTAATTTCTTCGTCCTCAACTTCCTCACATGAGAAATAATTTCACAAATGAATTTATCGTTAGCATGTCGTATAGCATTGTATCGCTGATTTGCTTTCATTCGTCGGAGAGCTTGAATGGCTGAAGAAAACTTTTGACTTTTACGTTTCGTCATTTTACGTTTCGCCATTTTCCGTGTTAGTCTTTGCTAAAACCTATCTTTACCACATTTGCATAGGTACTAACTATTGCGACATAAGTGACACTCGAAATGAGCAATGTCACAGTGGTTACATTGGCAAAGTTGAATGCAATTACGTATGAAACAGCGTTGACAAAAAGCATGCTTACATCTCTTGAAGATGCGCTTTTCATTTCCATCCTTTCGCTTACATACATCACAACACATAGTTTCACCGTTACTGATGTCTATACCAAGTCTTTTTGAAGATATGAATTTGCTAGCCTTTTCTAAATAATAGACACATGTACAGAAGGAATATACTTCGAGAGTGAGCAGACATAGCTCGAAAACCAGTTGTGCTACAATCAAGTACCACTTCATTTTCAATTTTTCTTTATGGAAAGTTGAATGTGAATATCTGAAATCGCTTCAATCACTAGACTGCTACCATGATGGTTAAATGCGTTAAGACGTTCAGCAATTTTTATCATATGTCTTTTAAAAAATTCTTCGGGGTGATCTACCACTTCCATTGAATAAGAAGCAAAATGGAAAGAGCGACTTTCCACCTCTTCCTTTCCAAATGACTAAACTTAATTTTCGCAACTAATCGCGCCATGACAATGCTATCAGAGAATGTATTCATTAACTCTAGAAATAGAGTGCTAGCATCATCGACCACTGCTTCGATGTCGGTCTCATCTTTATGAAAATTTATCACATAATCTTGAACAGCTCCTTTTAAACTTTGCCTATGAAAATGTAATGTTCCGCAGTCGTTTGAGAAAGACATGATCACCCTTTAACTAACCCATCCATTGCATGAAAACAACTCTTCTCATAGTAACATTTATTGAATAATGGTAACAAGCATGCATTATAAATCAATGGTTTGAAAGAGATAAAATAGATACAGCTGGTAACTATCATACAGCGAGCAATGATAACCATACAGGACTTTGGCAGTGCTGAGGTAAGGAGGAAAGAAGCATTGGTTATGAACGTAGCTACTACAACGAACAGACAAAATAGGAACAGACAAATCCTTAAAACGTTTCGTGACTTCATGATAATGTTGATTCACTCTACTATCCCAAGGTGGGAGCAAAATATCATCAATGATTAAATTAGGAAATACTTTCCTCTCCTTACCAGGATTATTACAAAAGATGCGTATAACATTGAAAGCAGCTAACCATCGTTTAAAGTCAATAAGAAGAGCACTCTCACAAGAAAAGCCATAGTCTTGCAAATATTTCAGATTAAGTCCATGAATGTGTTTTCTCGCCCATTGATCAACATTGGGATTGCAGTTGGCATGTTGATGATAGACACTGACAATCTGATATGTCCAATTGTTCATAGCAATAGCACTGAGCTCCTGTACAGGTTCACCCTCACAATCCATAAAAATGATGATAGAAGCCTAAAACGGAAATTTACACATCTAAGGAAACGTTCTATAACATATTACAAAATGAAGAATTACATCGATGCTTTTCACGACAAAATACACAAATGATATGATGGCAACGAAGAAGTAAAATGTATCTAATAAGACCACGTCTACGACACTCAAAGCACATAAGCGAATTGTCATAGGGTAGAGTTAGGAAAGGACTAGTAATTCTCCTTCTTTGATTTGCGCTTTGATGTAGCATTCTTCTCCGACTTGCGCTTCGTACCACTGCTGTTAAGGATTTGATCAATTATGTCGTCCACGTTGGGTGGTTTTGGAATATATAGGATGGATTCCATATGCATGGAGAGAGAGGCTATTTTATTATCCTTATGCCGACCATAATATAGCCCATTCACTTTGAAAAGGATATCCCAAGTACCTTCTCCGAGCTCGTCGCATGTGATGGGTGTTAAATGATCTCCCTCCTTCTTATAGTAAGTGCACCAATGTGATACCGGTAGGCAAATGTGATTACCATCCCAAATCTTTCTATAGGGAGTATCCTTGTCATCTCTCGCCTTCCACTCTTGAGCAAGAGGAGTAGGAATGTCCATATTTAATGTCACGTACTCCTCAATAATATCAAGTTGGTGGCGAATGTACGGACTCACGGGGATCAGTATGTAGTCCCCATACTGATTGTGCATTATCTTGACATCCGTGGAAGGGAGCATTCCCGTTTGGAGTACTACGCCATGATCGTCATAACGCAAGACTTGTTTAAATTTACGCTGTAGCGGTGTAGGATTATGTACCTTGGTTGTTTCTTTCACTGGCCTCAGTTGTAGATGATCTGATCGTAGCGAACCTTGTAACGTTTGACCGCCATTTTGTCCTACTAGCGCAGCAGATGGAGTAGATGCCTGAAAATGGAAAAGATTGTATTAAGTTTACGTTCAAGGGAGGGAGGAAAGTAGCGACTTACCATTTTAGTTGGATAATAGAATAGGGAACTAGAGAGAGAGGAAATGTGCGTCCGTCACTCGTGCGATTCAACGATGGAATGATTCTCACTGTGGAAGGCTCGCTATTTATATAGAAATGCTTGATTCTCATTGGATGATGATCCTCATTGGACAATAACATCAACCTGATTCCAAATCTGGCCTCCGTTTACCAATCCGAGCCTTCATTCGCCCGCTGGAGCTGTTTCTTGGGAAATTCTAACTCTGTCGTTTTTCGTCAATCTCCCAAAATCTTAAATGGCGTCTCACATCTAAACGAAGACAGATAGGAACAAGCCGATTCTTTCAGTGAATTTGTCTCACTCTTAGCTTTCAAACGAGCTATTGCACGACTTTCTACGATCTCTAGAACCAAAGTTGGAAGATCGGTGCCGGGGGGGGGGACGTCAGCGAAACTTTTTCTCTCCGATTGACTTGAAACTCACCATACCGATGCAGAATTTCACGCTGAATCCGAACCTGGCCTCCGTTTTCCCATCCGATGCCTCGTTTTGACGCTACAGCCCAAAACGTCCAAAATTCTAACTCTCTCGTTTTTCGACAGTCACCCAAAATCTTGTAACCGCTCTAACTTTTGAACGAAGACAGATATGAACAAGCCGTTTCTTTCACTGAATTTGTCTCACTCTTAGCTTTCAAACGAGCTATGGCACGACAAACTCCGTCCACTAGAAGCCAAGATCGAAGCGAGCTGTCCAGAGGGGGGGGACGTCAGTGAAATTTGATGAAAAATGTTTTGGTGACGGTCCCAGGTCGAAATTCCACACTTTGGAAAATTTTCAAAATTTTACCCATACAAAGCCACTCTGACACTTAGGATTTTTCAGGTGAGCGAGCTCCGACCTAAAATCTTGTAACCGCTCTAACTTTTGAACGGCTGGTCCGATTGACTCGCAACAAAAAATGTTGTCGAGCAGTTTTTCATCCTCTTTCCAATGCAACTCGAACGAACAAAATCCGTTCACTAGAACCAAAGTTAGAAGATTGCTGTCGGGGGGGGGAGGTCAGTGAAATTTGATGAAAAATGTTTTGGTGACGGTCCCAGGTCGAAATTCCACACTTTGGAAAATTTTCAAAATTTTACCCATACAAAGCCACTCTGACACTTAGGATTTTTCAGGTGAGCGAGCTCCGACCTAAAATCTTGTAACCGCTCTAACTTTTGAACGGCTGGTCCGATTGACTCGCAACAAAAAATGTTGTCGAGCAGTTTTTCATCCTCTTTCCAATGCAACTCGAACGAACAAAATCCGTTCACTAGAACCAAAGTTAGAAGATTGCTGTCGGGGGGGGGGTCAGTGAAATTTGATGAAAAATGTTTTGGTGACGGTCCCAGGTCGAAATTCCACACTTTGGAAAATTTTCAAAATTTTACCCATACAAAGCCACTCTGACACTTAGGATTTTTTCAGGTGAGCTACGACAGTCCACCCTCCCAACCTGGCCGGCACACCACGCCAACCTAGACACCACATCACCGCGCGCTACACGACGGTCGGCCAGAGGTGGGGGGGGACGTCAGACCCGAAGCACCACGGCGGCCGACCACGACACTCTGCCCGTCCAGAGGGGGGGGGACGTCAGACCCGAAGCACCACGGCGGCCGACCACGACACTCTGCCCGTCCAGAGGGGGGGGGACGTCAGCGATGGCGGCCATCTTGCGCTATCCAGAAGTGGAGTTTTACTTACTACTAATATAGTTATGCGATTCAATTTGAAAAAAGTGGAAATTTATTGATAAGCAATTTCTCGAAGACAGTATCAGTAATTAATCAATCAATAATTGCAATTTGTTTATAATGATGATAATAATAATAAGCAGATATTTCTTGAGGAATGAATATCACAAAATTACAATGGTATTCACATAAGCAGTAAAATGGCATCGCAATAATCACGAAGACATGATAGTAATGACAATTCAGATAAGACATGAAATTGATTCGATAAATTAACATTTAAAAGGAAAATTGCGTGCATAAGTAATTGAGATAATATACATTTTACAGCTTTGAGTTGGTTAAAGAACATGCATAAGGGAAAAATGAATTCGACCGTCTCAATGTTGTTCGGTGTAGTAGCATCGTTGTATTTCCATATTTTACCTCCACTTTTCCAATTTTTATCCATCGGTTTCCTGTTGTTTTATAATATCCATTTTTAATTTCCTGAACCTATGGTGACCATTGTCCTATTCTATTTCCACTATCAGCATCTGTAGTTGGTACAGTGTATTAGACGTCTGTTTTGAATCTATGGTATTAGTATATTAACAGCAAGAATGAGTAGTATTACAAGTCTTAAGATTTCCATTTTTACCAGATATTGGGCCAAAGCTAATCAATTTTAATTCGTTGGTGAGAGAAAGCTACATTGAGTTCTTTTAAGAACTGATTAATCCAATGGTTACAGTAGCATTGCCTTTGTACACTTGCGGATTGGAGAACGCCATCGGTCCTCATTAGGACTACTTTAACTAATAATTTAAATTAGTAAGCATTATATTCTACAATGATTATAATGTATTATAAATGGCTACTAGGATGACTTTCATCATCGTATGAGAATTTGTTGATATTGGGAGGCAAAAATGGTTGCTGTTGCACAGACGCTTCGGAGTCATATTGTGAAGAGGATGAGAAGAGATTATCTGAGGATGACAAAACCAATACGATAATATAGCCGGCAATTTGACAATTTGGGTTAACTAACATTTTTGATTTAAAAAGAAAATAGTGGTGTTAGCGAAGCTTCTGGTTATTATCAGCTTCACGCAACAAATAGAATTTATCACCAATTCTTCCTTGAAAACGCCATAATATCGTTGAAAATGTAAGAAATTGTATTCATGCAAAACTAAAAATAAGAGCTGATTTCATCAGACGGATGAATTAATCATGCAAGCACCACAATTGGATGCGGCCCGGGGTCAGCCGGTCGCCCCCCCTACACAGGCTTGGGCCTTGATTTGAAGGGTCGCTGGCCATGGTAGGCCCTAAGGTGCCTAACGAACCTAGATTTGAATTTCATTTATGGCAGTATATGTTAGCACGTGGTAGTAGTTTTCCTACTACAGCATGTCCATGAATGCATGTATGACATTGCATTCAAGTATTTAGTGTTTAAATTAATATTTGCTGTAGTTTACAACAGTATACAATTGAATCTCTCCTTGTGTTTCTGAAGTAGTTCGCTTTAGAAAACTCGAGAGTAAGTGAGAATATTATTACGTTAGCCTATATCCGAAATATTGCCAATCTAGAATAAACATCAGAAGAATAACAGAAATAATCGGTGTCACCTTCACACAGAAACTGCATATGGAGCCCCCCCCCCCAGAGCAGGATATTGAAATAATGCAACAAGAGCATATGCGCAATGAAATGAAAAGTCGAGGAGCTAAACAGCATGCACTCCATCAGAAGTACTCAGCAATGATAAGTGATAACCAACAAGATTTTTTATGCTGCTCCCAGCTGGTGGGGATCACGAGCGCAAACAAAAGGAGGATGATAGAGCAATATCTGCAGAATGGAGTGAGATAAGGCTACAGCAGAACGGTGAATCGAAATTTAATGATTCAGCAAAGAAAGCTTTTTTCTGCATCAAAATATGCAGCACCGGGGAAACATACTTCATCGATTTCTACCACCGGAAACAACGCATTGCTGTACCTACCATCGATGCACCTAGGCTGCATCGACAGCGCAGAACGACCAATGCGATCAACAGAAAGAACTTTATCCATCGGATGATTCATAATGATATCACTTCTTGCTGACTTCTTGTCTTCTCCCTTGAATATTTGAAATCACAACGCCAATAATCGTCGATCATTTAATCGCATATCAACGTGTGTCATTTCGAAATATAGCATATTATTATTCATTATACATAAAATTATATTATATGAAAATCAACACAATTAATGGCATTACAAAGCTGCATGCAAAAACATTGAAAGACAATTGTAGGAATGGAGAGCAGATCCATCAGCTGGACCAGTTTCCGAGACACAGGTGCAGTTACCTATCTGGATGGCAATAGCTAAACGCTGACGTAAATAAAGAACTGTGTTCGTTTCACTAGTCTTGGTAGCGATTCGGGAACCCTGCTTTTTTAAAGTAAGTTCTCCAAAACCACCATGAGTTTTGACGGAAACAGGTTGAAAGAAGAAGTCGATGTCAAGGTCTTTGTATTTAGTCAGTTTTCTTCTTCCAACTGCGTTCGCCACAGAATCCAACCGAGGTCGTAGAGGCCCATGATTTCGCAGACGGATGCGCACACGTGACACCCCATGCTATCGTTTCACCCATTTCCCAAAGAGATAGATTGATGCCATCTGGTCTGGTGTTCTGTTCTATCAGCAGTCCAGCAAGTTCCAAGACAGTTGGCAATTAGATGGAATGCATTGCCCTGTCCATCTCGTCGTTCATAAGCGAATGGCGAGTGTGGCGACCCGTACTTCAAGGATAGACGAATCCATGATGCGCACAGGTCGTGCGTGAAATATCGTCTCCTTTTAATATATTCTTCGTCGATTAACAGGAATTTCCACAAAACTTTTATGACGTACCTAACTATGCGTGCAATTTGTATATAGTGTTCATAAGAATTGAGAATGAGATTTGTGAGTTGCCTGCGATTAATAGTGACTAAAAGAATTGCATGCAATTAACAGGACATTTACCAAAACTCACGTAAACATGACGTAAGGCTAACCATTCAAAAATACGCGATTAGTCTAAAAAAAGTATGTACATGTAAACACCAGCCAGCAGCAGATTCCCGGCTGCTTCGTTTGGGTACACATGATTGAACCTTCGGTGAATAAGCTTGTATGGGTATCGATCGGTCACGCTATGACATTTTTGCTTCGCTAGAATTCAAGTGTAGGATGTACATGTATATTACGTGTACTGTGCAATAATGAAGCCGTGATGTCATATAAATAATTCATTGGTTACTCAGCTTTATATAAGGGTGTCGTAGTTCTGTCAATTACACAAAAATCACAATTATTGCCTGCTACCGCTGCCCCAATTGAAAGAGTACGGAGTGTTGGTGGATTGCTTGTTAATACAAAACGATCTTCTATATACCAGACCGTATCAACAAAATAATTTTTATTCATGACAATTATAACCTCTGTGAAGACAATATTCAACAGAAAAAATAGACTTGGATTTCTTCAATTCTAACCTCGATAATGATTCGCAGGCCTTGCATGTAGATATCGATAATTGACATCTTTTATTAATTAATTCACTCTCGCTTTTATACAATATGATCGAAGCCTTATGCTACTAATATTTTAGTGGTGTTTATGCTTACAACCTAAAGCTATTTTTTGTGCTCATATTTTAGTGATGTTAAATGCATGGGCTAACTACATGCATGTACAGGTCCGTGAATTGTGCCGACTGGGTAGGCTATATGCATCACAGCATTTTCAGATGGTGAATATTTGCTGAATTCTTCTGCACTAATTTTAATCAGTAATGAGATTTAGACCATCCGTTTTTTCGATTAAGCGAAGGATAACGAAGAATAGGCATATACTTAGATACTAAGGAGTGGTCCAACTTCTATTCTCATGAACTCAACAGATGTACGCCGATAAACGCCGCCGCCGATGAAAAATATATCGGCGCAGGGGTCTAAAGTGAAGACACGTGCTATTTTATGCTACTATTGTGTATTAGCTTTCATTCTAGATGCATTATTGTTATCATATTAATTTCTATGCATTCCGAAATTCATACAGCCTGCTGACATTATTCTCAAATGCACAAAACTAAGTTACAATCGAATGAGCTGGGAAAATTATGAGACAACTAAAAACGAAATAGCATGGCCGAAGTTGAGACTTCATTAATGAAGAAATTTCCATACATCTCTATATACAGGGTGATTCCGATCTTCCCGTCACTTTTCAAGTAAGGACTACAGCTGTATCACATGTCTGGTTGTAGTGATGGTTCATGATTTATATACTACGCTTCATGGCCTTTCAAATCGTATATTATTTATTTTCTTGTGATCTGCATTTCTGCTGATACGAGCAATTGAAATTGTTTACCCACATAACAATTTTTTTAAATCAATTTTAAGTATTTTTTTTAATTTTTTACATTCCTAGTCTACTATTTATTTATTTTATTTTACTATTTAAGTTATTTTTTTCATTTGATTTCGAAAAACATTTCATATCCAAAAAAACTTTATTATAAGTGACAGGTATGCAGTAACGCAAAATTAACTCAAAAGAACTGTTCAAAGTGACCACCACCATTCTCAGAGCACAACTCGCATCGGCGCAAGAATGACCTGTACGAAGATCGCATCATCTCGACCTCCACGCTATCGAGTTAGCTCGTAAGTCTTTCTTGTAAAGCTTCAAGAGTACGAGGACGTGGATCTCTGTATAGTTTGTCACGAATATAGCCCAAAGCCAGAAATCGTTTACTGATACATCAGGGCTTCTTGGTGGCCAGTGTATCGGCCCACCACGACCAATCCATCGGTTCTTCAGCTTGACGTTCAGCAGACAACGAACAGAATTGGCATAATGTGCAGGTGCACCATCCTGCTGATAAAATTGACGTCGATTTCGTCTATCACTTCGTAGCGGCACAACTTTGTCTTCAAGGATAGACTGGTAGCGCTGTCCATTCATTGTTTCTTTTTTTGCACATGGTAAGTGATGCCGTGGTGTGGTGATATCATTGCCCAGCAAGTGATGGAAGCAGACTTTAATGGTTTCACGATAACAGCGTGAGGATTTTCTTCCGCGTAGATGAAGGCGTTGTGAAGGTTCACAGATCCATTCAAGTGAAACGTTGCTTCATCGGAGAAAACGATATTTCCAACGAAATTACTGTCGTGCTGTTGATGTTGAAGGATAAGGTTAGAAAAACTGGTGTCTTTGAACTTTATCGTCGTCCGAGATCTCTTGCACGCGGGTAAACTTCCAAGCTCTCAAACCTTCATCTTTCAACACTCTGCTCACCGACGATTGTGAAACGCTACAGAGCTGAGCTGCCTTTCGTTGCGAAAGTGTTGGATCATCACCATAGGCCTCGACTATTTCGTCTCGTTTGTCGTCGGAAAGCCGTCGATCTGAATGGTCACCGACTCTTGCATATTCGGTGAGAGATAGCGAGGTTTTAAAACGCTTTGCCCACCCAATTAAGGTTGTGCGTGGTGGAGCTTCTTTCTTAAAATCTACACGAAATCGTCACCTTGATCGTCGATATGAAGAGATGGTTATAGGCCACGGCCGTCGAAATTTCTTCTTTCGTGAAGCCAGGATAGTTCATTGCTGTCAAGTGTTGATAGTAAATAAATTTCAGCCAGTTTAATACCGTCTACACTGAAAAGTCAATCTCAATTAACTTTGCATGGTGTCGCTCAAAGCAAGCAATTATTAGATATCTATGCTGAATGCGGATGATGATATTGATTGTTGCGATGTTCCTGTCATAGATATTGATTTAAAAAGTTGTAATATGGGTAAACAATTTCAGTTGCTCGTATCAGCAGAAATGCAGATCACAAGAAAATAAATAATATACGATTTGAAAGGCCATGAAACGTAGTATATAAATCATGAACCATCACTACAACCAGACATGTGATACAGCTGTAGTCCTTACTTGAAAAGTGACGGGAAGATCGGAATCACCCTGT
>CAJQUW010001447.1:0-30738 GCA_907163375.1 Prostheceraeus crozeri | reverse complement strand
CATAAGTTTTGCAATTTATTACTAGATAGGGGAGAGGCAGGTTAGTTGATACGCAAGGTTAGTTGATACACCTACCATTTCTCGGAACTGATGATTTGTCCAGACTTAACAATTTCCACGAATAATACCCCAGTGAAAAAGCCGAAGTCGGCCAGACTTTGGCACCGAATTCCTGCCGACTTTGGCAGTGGGAAAGAGAGCGGAAGTCCAGCCAAAGTTGGCATGCCGACTTCCAGCCCAAAAAAAATACCGCCAACATACTACTTGATTCTGTTTTATCAAGTAGTATGTTGACGGTTATAATTATTCAATCTCGGGATATAAAAACACCTTTTTTAACACGATCTAAATATTATATTATAATGCCCACAAATCAGGATACTCATCATCCGGTAATTCTGACAAGAAGCGACTGTTTTTCCTCGCACAGAGCCATATTCTTTGTCTTTTGATCCGCATAGGAAGAGGTAGCTGGATCAAGTGTCCCTCGTCATCTCGTGTGAATTTTCCAGGGAATCCACATCTTCCACAATCCTGTAAAAAATTATGACATAATGAAATATAACATATACCTACGGCACAGAAATTGTGGGTACCTATCAGATATAGAATTTGATGATTGGAGAAAAATAGACATAGATGTTTAAACCAAAGTTTCATGTCTTTCTCTGTAGATTTGTGTACTACAATCTGTATGCCACGTAGTGTAAACGCAACGAAAAATCTATCAATTGAAATAGTCGTGGCAGATAATTGAAGAAAATTGATGTTTTAAATGATAAAAAACAACATTTCTGTGTATAAGCAATATTTATGAATATTATTGTAACAATCAGTTAATCAATTGACAAATATAACAAGTTAAATAAATATACAAATACTTCTTTGTCACCGCCCATAATCATAATGAAATTATCAGTGCTGCTCTAGTTTTAAATAGCAAATCATATTTTTATTCTATGAATGGAAGTTGCTAAGTATTCAGGATCTTTATCGCCTACTATTGCATATTTCGGTGCAATAAATTTTTGACAACAAATAGAACTTATAAGATTGTGATATATTTCGCGTTTCTTTCTGAGTCACACATAATATAAATGCGATAACAATATAATGATGCCTACCAGCATGCTTTAGCCAATCCTATTGATATGTCAATTACATGAAAACGATGTCAATAACCACCAGACTTCAGGCCATATGGGAAAGGCTGTCATTTTTATCACGACACATTCAACTATGAAAAATTGAAGAGAACTTAAATTTTCAATTATTTTAAAAATGATCAATTGAAAATTTTGAATAGAGCTTGAAGTTTGAACTGATAATCAATTAATCATAACAACAGGTCCGTAGATCTATACATATTTTTTTTAAATTGCGACTTTATGGTTCACAATTCAAGTAAATTTTGATCATTCACAATACATTTGTTGTTTTACAATTAATTATAATGATTAATAATTAATATGAGCTTATAATAAAATAATATATATAAAAATATGTAATAATTAATTAATGTATAATATAATGAGAATAATATGAAAAAGTTAAATACGCCTTAGCTTATGTATTAGCCTACACATTGATTGTCAAAAATTCTTCATTATGATTTCTCGGCATGCCTATGTTTGCTAACTTTCCATGCAGTAAATTCATTGCCTGGAGGCTGGTTTTATAACGCTAACGGAGGCCTACAAGATGTGATATTTGACTAATCGACCCTTAAGTTATCAAGGAAAGGCAAATGATCAATATTGATTATTAGTCCGGGTGCTACTGACACTTTCTTCCTAAATTTGAGCACAAAGGACTTAACAGCATGGATTTGTAAATCTTGAAACGCTGAATACAAAAATCAAATTCTTGAGTGTCACAGCCAGTCGCTTTCGATTAAAGGCAAGGTTAAAGGATTCCCATTGGAATCCAATTCTAAAATTCAAGAAATATCTATGGTTTGTGAAATACCTGCCAATTTTCGTACATTTTCTTTTGCAGAAAAGAAACTACCTATTTATCAGAATGCCATGAAATTTGAAACATGATTGAGTTCAGAACATCAACTTCGATATAAAAGTTGAAGTGAGTCACATGATTCAGTATTTGATGTCTGAGAGCCTCTACAAAATGAGTAAATTTTTATGCCTTGATTTATTTAATTTTGTTAATTTTACTCATTTTGTAGAGTATCTCAGACATAAAATGCTGAATCATGTGACTCACTTCAACTTTTATATCGAAGTTGATGTTCTGAACTCAATCATGTTTCAAATTTCATGGCATTCTGATAAATAGTTTCTTTTCTGCAAAAGAAAATGTATGAAAATTGGCAGGTATTTCACAAACCATAGATATTTCTTGAATTTTAGAATTGGATTCCAATGGGAGTCCTTTAACCTTGCCTTTAATCGAAAGCGACTGGCTGTGACACTCAAGAATTTGATTTTTGTATTCAGCGTTTCAAGATCTACAACTTTGTTATTATTGTTCCGTTCTTCCAAAAATATATGCATGCAAATCTCTATGAAATTCTGCTCAATGCCTTATGTCACAAAAGATAATTTCATGTGCATTCTTTTAAAACTGCATTATTATGTTTCTCTATGATCTTGCTATCAATCATTCATTCGCAACAGATTGAGCCACAGCGCTTCAGAGAATTTCGCTTCATTCTATCATTTTATTTACCAAATTGCAATTTTAAAGACAATGCCATCAGTGGTTTAGATATAAAAGCACACAAGCTAAAATGAATCAGTTATCAAAAAGAAATTTTGTCCAATAGAAAGCTAAGAAGTTACAAACGCAAAAACAATTATACAGACGCAATCTACTATTTAACAATTAAGACCTGTCAGTAGCGGCAGTGAGTATACAGATTAATGACCACAGACCGAAGGAATAACACTCGCATCGCAGAATCTCTACTCATTGCCGCTGCTGACAGGTCTTAATTGTTAAATAGTAACACAATGTCAGTATCATTGTTTTTACGTTTGTAACTTCTTAGCTTTCTATTGGACAAAATTTCTTTTTGAAAAATGATTGATTTTGACATGTGGGCTTTTATACTAAAACCACTGATGAAGAAGACATTGTCATTGAAATTGAAATTTGATAAATAAAATGATAGAGTGAAGCGAAGTGCTCATAACCATTCATTATTTGTTAATAAACATTTTTAGAAAACTGAGTGAGTGATGCTATCCACTTGAATAATAATAAATGAAAACTATCCGCGTTTATTGGCCACGCTTGCTCTATTCAAGCATCAAGGAATGACAAATACAAATTGCATCTTTCACAGAAAGACGCATGCCTCAATAGAGAGAGCAAAACGTGGTTAAGGTACTTAGATAGCTTTCATTATTACGCTTAAGTTGACAGATCATCGTTAGATACGTACTGGGAAATACTTCATTATATTTAAATTCTACTTTTCTATGCGAGTGCGTATTGTTTGTCGCAATGAAATTGATTTCATAAATTTTTTTGAACGCAGCTGTTTTTAAAAAATTATATAATTTATTGAAAGTATTTATTGTCTATGTCTCAGCCGCACATTGTCTATCGCACATTGTCATCTTTTGCATAGCAATTTGATATATCGTTTATTTAATTTCATTGTTGCTAATCTGAAATGCAATATTAAAACCGAATAATTTATTTATTATTATTATTGCTAGTTTCTCTTTCATCAAAGCAGAAGCCCCAACAATTCGCACATGCATAATTACAGAGAGGACATACCGAAGCTATAGGATATACTACTCCATGCGTCACACAGCTGCACGATTCGTATACGATTCAAACTTTTTGCGAGTCAGAATGTGTGTCACACACCAAAAGCAGTATCACACATTGGTCCGCGTGAACATGAGGAAATAAGAGGGAGAGAACGTGAGCAAGTATGTGATGCGAGTGGTAAGGCCAAACACACGGGAAATCTTGGCAAACAGACACAAAATACAGATTGCACTCGCTCCGCAAAGGAGGTCATAGACAGCAACAGACATTACGTAATACTAATTGACTATACACTCAGACAACGAAAACAAGGCAAGGAAGAAATATAGGTAGACAACTAAATGAAGGAGGATAAAAAAAGACAAATGTTAAACATGTACATGAAAAATAAACTATGCAAACGCCAAACACAATAATACGGAAAATTAGATATTGTAGTTTCGAATGCTCCAAACAAGAATCATAAAATGATATAATTACTCAGTTTTAAGATAATGTCATCGTCAATGACAGCTAGGAATAGAAATTTTCTAGAGATAGTCTTTACATCCAACCTAAAGAAGCACAGCTTCCCATTTGCACCATGCGAGAACGGAGTACATTCAAAAGATCACAAAATCATATATCCAAGGGAAGCTATGTAATTATTAAATATCTCTATTAAATTATCCAAATTTTCGTCGATAAACTGACAACCTGCTGAAAGGAGCAGTGTCGAACATCTCGCGATTTTATCAAATACGCAGACATTCAGGGCAATGATTTTATTGAATGTTGATCAAGTACGGAGTTTCATGATTTTACTGTACATGCACTATATATTTCACATGTAAATATTTTCTATTTTTAAATTGCACTGTTCCGTCCAACACTTTGGTTTCGTCATATCGAATAAAATACGAAGTTCACAAAGAATCAGACAGAATCCATGCATGAGAATTTAAATATGGAAGTTTTGTTTTTTGAATATCCATTAACCGCATCACACTCTATTAACTTGCATATTACCCAATCGCACCAATACAATCATCAATATAATTTCTTGAAATTTGAAATCAATAACTTCTCATTATTTGTCTTTTCATTAAAATTAGGCTATTATGTTTTAATATTTAACGAATAGGACTATTTGAAAGTTGTCAAGATATAAGCAGACTCATTGACAGCTGGCGCACGATAGATGAATAGATATTTCATTCCAAAACTATTTGGTAAGCTTCAGCATCTATACACGTATAATAATGCCGAGCAGAGATTGAGTCATATGCAATTAGTTTTGACAAGATGACGGACCCAGGTGCAAGCGATCTTTCTTTTTTTGCAAAATGATGTCATGATGGCATGTAAATGCCATCTTGCATAATAAAGAGAAAGATCACTTACACCTGGGTAATTCTGCTTATTCAAAACTATATATAAAAATAATTTCGTGAAATATAACTTATGCAGTTGATCATTTATTTTCAGCAACCCCTACATGTGCAGAAAATAATTCTCTTTACTACTAGGCCTAAAATGAAAAGAAATTAGACATCTCACCTGTAAGCTCGCAATTGATGACATCAATCGTTGGAACACATTTTGAGATCATATGCATCAGGGTCCAGACTACGTGAGAATGCCGATCATGAGATGATTTTCAAAGATCTGTTTCTGTCAGCGAACAATGTCGGAGATAAAGTCGCTAAATATGAAGAGTGAATCAAATCACAAAATGTTTTGTAAGATGACAAAGGCAGAAGTTTAATCACGGCAACTGCCTATGTCTGCAACTTGAAAGGATCGATAAATGACTTCTGCGAATTGATTGTGAAGGTCGAACAGCGGTAGCAGATTTGAATTTCCTCTGAATGTCCAAAGAGGCAAATGGTGATCGAGGCATCGTTCTAAAAAGTTGGGTAGTACTTTTGATCGTAGGCAGTAAACTGTTTCACAGGACACGAATCTAAGACCGATGCGCTGCGCAAGTAGAATATGAATGACTCTATGACCTCCGCATCCTTTCTCGCTGTCATGTGATGATTGAGACACGTCGATTGAAGGTCGCTAAATATCAGTAGCCCAGCGGCGGGAACACGGAAATATTTTGTGCGCGCGATTCTCCTTTACTCGCGCAGCACAAGTAACATGAAATGATGTCCGCGAGCGATATCTTTTCTCCCTGTCATTGTCATGTGAATGAGGCGCGTCGATTGAAGGTCGCTAAATAGCCCGGGTGGGCGTATGGAAATAATTTGCGCGCGCAGTTCTCCTTCAGTAATGAAATGTGAGGTTTGCGTCGGAAGACATACATAAAAAGGATCAACTGGAGTGCTTTCTTCTGATATTGAACTATTGCAATTGCATAATGCAAAAAAAGTGCAGACGCAAAATTTTGATTTCATAATAGTATATCATGTCATGCGAGATAATTATGATTTCATGAATCAAATTTTTAAGAAATTTATGGGGAGAAATTTTTGATGCATTTTTACGCAGGATATGCATAAAGATCAATTTGTTTTCGAAGTAGAGTTTACAAAAACTATTTAGGAAATAGACAGCAAGAAGTGAGTGAGGGAGAGAGAAAGAGAGAAGATGAACGACAGAAGAGATATAACGAAGAGAGGGAGAGAACAAGAAGATAAAGAAGAGAAGTGAGCTGAGGAGAGACAAGAAATGGAAGAGGAAGATAAGTGAGTAGAAAGAGAAGAAAAAGGAGATGGCTGATGTGAGAGCAAGGACGGAAAGGAATTAAGAGAAGCGAAGAAGGAAAGAAGAGAGAGTAAGGGAGAGAACGAGGTAGAAAAGAAATCAAAATGAAAGTTTAAAATTTGTCTTTACATAGTCATTCATGACAATTCTCTGCATAGAAATAGTCCTTTATATAATCCTTACTTATCCTAGTACTAATTGTTCCTATACTTGCCTTCTGATCTAAATGGACAACTTGTGACTTGATGGAAGGCCTACTTGATTTCGATAGTATACGACCACAATTTTTAAAATAATGCAAAAAAATTAATTCACCGCAATGTCAGGATTAGCCTGCATTTTCCATTATAAAGTGTAATATGCTACATCACATGATCCGAAGGCGGAGCAGCGAATAGAACTGAGGTACGTGGTCAGAGACTGACAAGCGGCTGTAAAAAGTTTTCAGTATATGAGCATTATTAGAACGAATAACACCGAAAAAAAGTCAAGAACACCACTTTCCTGTATAAGATCCAGTCTCTTTTTGTTTCTTTTCCAGCTTGCATAATGAAACAATGCAATGTTTTTGTTGATAACTCTCCGACCATTTAAGTTTTCTGTGCATTGCGCGCACACGCTCGTAGACGATGCTCACAATTGCGGAGGCCATAGAAGTGCATCTAACATGCTAGTTTTTTGACTTCGATAGCGATTATAACGAATTATAAGGAAACATTTGTCCTTGATAGCAAGTGAATTGAGAAAAATCTTTTCAAGAAATCGCGGTCTTCGCTTGCAACACTTGGCTGTTTTTGCTTCCTGTATTAGTGGGCGGAGTGACGAGTCCTCAGGCTTTTTGCCTTACTTTTGAAATTCGAAAGCGATTATGACGAATAATTAGGAAACATCGGTAACACAAAATCAATATGATCAATATCAATAGTAATGAATATTATCCATAAATGCAGGTCTACAAATTATTGTTAAGTATGAATTAAAAAGATCCTAATAACGCAATAAAAATTAGGCCTAATTAGGGCTTTGATATCGATAGCACTTAACAATGAAGTAGGCCCAACTGGTACCCGAAGAGACCAAAATGATGCATTTGTTAAAAATAGTACCGGAACTCCGGTAGGCTTAGGTGATATGCAAATAATTTATTCTGAAAGTTTAATCAATGCATCACATAATCGTAATTGAAAATTATTCCAATTGTGGTGAAAGAATGCATTACTTCTCCACCTTATTTGCATATATACAATGGAAACAATTCATAAAGAGGTAAAAATATATAATACCAAACCAACGACAACACAGAAGTAAGCAGAACTACTAATTGTGTTGCCAAACTCTGAGGGAAGTGGGACCAATTTCGGTTGCCAACTTATGCGCCAGCTTGGCATGCCAACTTTTGCCAACATAATAAAAATCTATACACTGATAAAAGATCAATCACAAACTGTGTAGATTCAACTGTGAGCATCATTTACTTTGTTTTATCATGATTTCTTTACTCTAAAGTACTAGATTTCGAAATTAAAAAATTATGCCGACTCATGCCAACCGGCGGAAGTCAGACCGACTTTGGCTTTTACACTGGGACATGTCTGTCACTGGTAATAACTATGTTCTTTAAAATTGCTGAGATGAGTAACTCAAAGAAAAAAATTCAAAAATATGATTTTTGAATTTTTGAGTAAAATTTTGGGAATTGCACATTTTTCACCTAGCAGTGTGCTAAATGATTTTGGCGATCGAATTTTTGCATTAACTGATACTTCATAACATGCACTGCAAATAATCATTAATGAGAATTTGCACCATAATTCAACATTTCAGAAATCCAAGGGTTATTGGGAACAAACGCTTGCAGGTTAGTTGATACAGTGATGGAGAGGTTAGTTGAGACGCGTATCAACTCTCCAGTCATAAAGCTGATGAAATAATTGTGGTATTATGGTGAATGACGCACAATTTTCCTTCGTAAGTTCTTTAGCTTATGAATATCATATCTTCGCAATTCGCACCTCTCCACAATTCTCAAAAAAGGAAAAAAGTAAGTTCCTGCTTATTCGTGTTTATCTCAGTTAACAACATTGTCATACGAGAAAAACTAACTACGGTACATTATATTGATAATATGTGCTTTATTTAAAATCTTTTTCTACATATGGAATGAATCACTGCAACCTTAGCATCATAATATTTGAATTTCACTTGCGCTTCAATTCTAGTTAGTATAAAGAGATTGGATCATAGCTTTTTATCATTTCCAATCAACAGCTTGAAGAGAAAGGTTTATCTTTCTCTGTCTTGCTTTGAGTTATAGTTTGTCGGACAATTTAGCTAAAACGTCGGCCCATGAATGGGTATTTGTTACGTCGCGTCGGAAAGTGTCTAAGAATTATTCTCATGAGCTTGCCTCTGGTACTCTACGTTTCTGCACTTGAAATAGTGGTTCCTGACAATTTATTGTGATTCTTTGGATAAAATACGCTTTTTATGGCTAGCTAGGCTCTTCTTTATCATTTTTCTTCGCGTTTTTTATTACATTCTTATTTGATTACTTCCTTACGGAAAGTAATAGTATAAAACTGTCTCCTGGTATTGCAATACTCCGTTGGACCCGCAAAAATTGCAAGCATTAACATGGTTGACTGTCGGATATCTGTGGCAATTTCAACCTTCACATTTCTTCGCTACACTTTGTGCATAGTCGGATTTCATTGTTGCGTGCTGTCTTTCATTTTGGCTGCTTGGATGATGCAGTTTGATGAAACTTCTGTTTTTTCAAAATTTTGAAAATTTTCTGACACCTGTGTATGACAGTGCTTCAATTAAAAAGAGTTCATTTATAAATTCAAATCCTGTGAACTTGAGAGATTACATCTGTGCTGCCTGATATAGATATTGAATGTAGTTGGAAGTCATCCAGTTTTCATGATGACTTTTTCAAATGTTCATAGCTCGCGAATTCTCTTTTCATTATTTTTTGCCACTTATGTATACAACTATGTATGCATATATGTTAATAGCAAAATATACATCCAGCAACAGCGAGTAATCTTTTCAATCATTCGCACTCATGTAATGAAAGAGCAGCGTGTATTATTTTACTGAAGAAGTTGTGGTGTCTCTGATATGCATATCGTACCGAGTCACACAGTAGTTACTCTATTCTTATAAAAATATCCACTTTTTGATGCTCGATTGATGTTTGAATTGATATTATTTGACATATTTTGCATTAGAAATTATCATATTACATACCGTAGTCCTGTTATCCTATTTCCTACTTTTTCCTACTAAGCTTCAAGCTATGATATTACTTTTTCGCCAGTTCTTATAAGCAGTTTTGTAATGTTATGTAATGTAATGTTGATGCCTTTATAAATTTTGTGTTTATATATCAGCTATAGCTGATTATTATATTATTATATAGCTGACATTATAATCACAATTATCATAATTTTTTTTTATACTTTCAGAAAGATGCCGCAATTTTACAAGAGAAAAACGTGTAGAGCAACAAGAACTACACCGGATGTATTGCTAAGAGCAGCAGAAGAAGTCTCGAAGGGGCAATCTATCCGGCAATCGGCAGAAGCATATAGCATCGATAAAATGACTCTACTTCGATTTATCAGGAAACGCAATGCTATCGACCAGTCGCAACAGCAATTTACAGGATATGAAGCGGTTGCCAAGGCGCATTACATCATACCGTTAGAGATGGAAAAAGATTTAGCCGATCACGTGAAAAGTCTAGCTGACATATTTTTCGGACTGTCTTTAGAAAAGTGTCGAGAATTGGCTTTTGAATTCGCTTCTAAGAACAATCTCCATGTTCCAGATTCCTGGCTGGAAAACAGGAAAGCGGGAAAGGCCTGGTGGTTGGGTTTCAAGAAGAGGCATGATTTATCTATACGTTCGCCGGAGGCAACGTCTTTAGGTAGGGCGACAGCATTTAATCCACACACAAGGCGCATTACATCATACCGTTAGAGATGGAAAAAGATTTAGCCGATCACGTGAAAAGTCTAGCTGACATGTTTTTCGGACTGTCTTTAGAAAAGTGTCGAGAATTGGCTTTTGAATTCGCTTCTAAGAACAATCTCCATGTTCCAGATTCCTGGCTGGAAAACAGGAAAGCGGGAAAGGCCTGGTGGTTGGGCTTCAAGAAGAGGCATGATTTATCTATACGTTCGCCGGAGGCAACGTCTTTAGGTAGGGCGACAGCATTTAATCCACACACTGTGGGCGAGTTCTATGACAACCTCGCTCAAGTGATGGATGAAAATCAGTTTAGACCAGAGGATATATATAACATCGATGAGACGGGCTGCACAACCGTTCAAAAGCCGCGCAGCATTGTCACTCAAAGAGGAAGGAAGCAAGTAGGTGCAGCGACATCCGGTGAACGGGGTGAATTGGTAACAATAGTCTATGCGATCAATGCTGCAGGGAACACAGTTCCACCAATGTTCATTTTCCCACGAGTCCACTATCGGGATCACTTTGTTCGAAGAGGAGTCAACAAAGCTATCATTATAGGCATTGCTAAAACATGCCAGTAGGCCTGCCAGTATTGATTTCAACATTGCTGTATAGGAACTTACTTCAGCATAAAAATGCTATGTATGTAGGATCGGATATTTGTTTACACATTGAAAGCAGCATACAAAATCCCAAGGATTTCAGTGAGTGTATCAACTAACCTCACACGGTGTATCAACTAACCCACCCTACAAGGTTAGTTGATACATTCCGTTCATTTTGATTAAATTGATATAGCCATAAATTTTTCGACAAATAGTGGCAAATTAATGACTACATACATGAGTAGTAAGCAAGTGACAAACACTCGACCGGCGCCCCCCCTCTGGAACGGCAGAGTGTCGTGGTCGGCCGCCGTGGTGCTTCGGGTCTGAGTCCCCCCCCCTCTGGAACGACAGAGGTTGTGGTCTGTCGTGGTGTGCCGGCCAGGTGGGTTCCCGTTCACAACATGTTCGCTGACTCCCCCCCCCTCGAAAACGACAGAGTGTGAGACTCGGATGTGTTGGTCTCGTATGGGTTGACGTGACCGACCGCCTAGGTTGACGTGGCCGACCGCCTAGGTTGACGTGGGCGACCGTCTAGGTTGACGTGGGCGACCGTCTAGGTTGTCGTGGATGGTGAAATGGCTGCCAGATTCGGATTCAGCGTAAAATTCTGCATCTGTGGTGTGATTTCCAGCTCAATCGGCGAGAAAAACTGTTTCTTCAAAATTTTGGCAGAGTTAAAATGTGGGACGTTTTGGTGTGTAGCGCCCAAACGAAGCATCGGATGAGAAAACGGAGGCCAGATTCGGAATCTACGTGAAATTTTGGGTTAGGAAGGATGTTTCCAGCGAAATCGGAGAGAAAAAATTTTCACTGACGTCCCCCCCCCTTCTGGACAGCTTGCTTCGATTTTGGCTTCCAGTGGACGGATTTTGTCGTGCGATAGCTCGTTTGAAAGCTAAGAGTGAGACAAATTCAGTGAAAGAATCGGCTTGTTCCTATCTGTCTTCGTTTAGATGTGAGACGCCATTTAAGATTTTGGGACATTGGCGAAAAACGACAGAGTTAGATTTCGAATCAGCTTGATGTTATTGTCCAATGAGGATCATCATCCAATGAGAATCAAGCATTTCTTTATAAATAGCGAGCCTTCCACAGTGAGAATCATTCCATCGTTGAATCACACGAGTGACGGACGCACATTTTCTCTCTCTAGTTCCCTGTTCTATTATCCAACTAAAATGGTAAGTCGCTACTTCCCTCCCTCTCCTCCCTTGAACGTAAACTTAATACAATCTTTTTTTCATTTTCAGGCATCTACTCCATCTGCTGCACTAGTAGGACAAAATGGCGGTCAAACGTTACAAGGTTCGCTACGCTCAGATCATCTACAACTGAGGCCAGTGGAAGAAACATCCAAGGTACATAATCCTACACCGCTACAGCGTAAATTTAAACAAGCCTTGCGTTATGATGATCATAGCGTAGTACTCCAAACGGGAATGCTCCCTTCCACGGATGTCAAGATAATGCACAATCAGTATGGGGACTACATACTGATCCCCGTGAGTCCGTACATTCGCCACCAACTTGATATTATTGAGGAGTACGTGACATTAAAATATGGACATTCCTACTCCTCTTGCTCAAGAGTGGAAGGCGAGAGATGACAAGGATACTCCCTATAGAAAGATTTTGGGATGGTAATCACATTTGCCTACCGGTATCACATTGGTGTACTTACTATAAGAAGGATGGAGATCATTCAATACCCATCAGATGTGATGAGCTCGGAGAAGGTACTTGGGATATCCTTTTCAAAGTGAATGGGCTATATTATGGTCGACACAAGGATAATAAAATAGCTCTCTCTCCATGCATATGGAATCCATCCTATATATTCCGAAACCACCCAACGTGGACGACATAATTGATCAAATCCTTAACAGCAGTGGTACGAAGCGCAAGTCGGAGAAGAATGCTACATCAAAACGCAAATCAAAGAAGGAGAATTGCTAGTCCTTTCCTAACTCTACCCTATGACAATTCGCTTATGTGCTTTGAGTGTCGTAGACGTGGTCTTATTAGATACATTTTACTTCTTCGTTGCCATCATATCATTTGTGTATTTTGTCGTGAAAAGCATCGATGTAATTCTTCATTTTGTAATATGTTATAGAACGTTTCCTTAGATGTGTAAATTTCCGTTTTAGGCTTCTATCATCATTTTTATGGATTGTGAGGGTGAACCTGTACAGGAGCTCAGTGCTATTGCTATGAACAATTGGACATATCAGATTGTTAGTGTCTATCATCAACATGCCAACTGCAATCCCAATGTTGATCAATGGGCGAGAAAACACATTCATGGACTTAATCTGAAATATTTGCAAGACTATGGCTTTTCTTGTGAAAGTGCTCTTCTTATTGACTTTAAACGATGGTTAGCTGCTTTCAATGTTATACGCATCTTTTGTAATAATCCTGGTAAGGAGAGGAAAGTATTTCCCAATCTAATCATTGATGATATTTTGCTCCGACCTTGGGATAGTAGAGTGAATCAACATTATCATGAAGTCACGAAACGTTTTAAGGATTTGTGTGTTCCTATTTTGTCTGTTCGTTGTAGTAGCTACGTTCATAACCAATGCTTCTTTCCTCCTTACCTCAACACTGCCAAAGTCCTGTATGGTTATCATTGCTCGCTGTATGATAGTTATCAGCTGTATCTATTTTATCTCTTTCAAACCATTGATTTATAATGCATGCTTGTTACCGTTATTCAATAAATGTTACTATGAGAAGAGTTGTTGTTTTCATGCAATGGATGGGTTAGTTAAAGGGCGATCATGTCTTTCTCAAACGACTGCGGAACATTACGTTTTCATAGGCAAAGTTTAAAAGGAGCTGTTCAAGATTATGTGATAAATTTTCATAAAGATGAGACCGACATCGAAGCAGTGGTCGATGATGCTAGCACTCTATTTCTAGAGTTAATGAATACATTCTCTGATAGCATTGTCATGGCGCGATTAGTTGCGAAAATTAAGTTTAGTCATTTTGGAAAGGAAGAGGTGGAAAGTCGCTCTTTCCATTTTGCTTCTTATTCAATGGAAGTGGTAGATCACCCCGAAGAATTTTTTAAAAGACATATGATAAAAATTGCTGAACGTCTTAACGCATTTAACCATCATGGTAGCAGTCTAGTGATTGAAGCGATTTCAGATATTCACATTCAACTTTCCATAAAGAAAAATTGAAAATGCAGTGGTACTTGATTGTAGCACAACTGGTTTTCGAGCTATGTCTGCTCACTCTCGAAGTATATTCCTTCTGTACATGCGTCTATTATTTAGAAAAGGCTAGCAAATTCATATCTTCAAAAAGACTTGCTATAGACATCAGTAACGGTGAAACTATGTGTTGCGATGTATGTAAGCGAAAGGATGGAAATGAAAAGCGCATCTTCAAGAGATGTAAGCATGCTTTTTGTCAACGCTGTTTCATACGTAATTGCATTCAACTTTGGCCAATGTAACCACTGTGACATTGCTCATTTCGAGTGTCACTTATGTCGCAATAGTTAGTACCCATGCAAATGTGGTAAAGGATAGGTTTTAGCAAAGACTAACACGGAAAATGGCGAAACGTAAAATGACGAAACGTAAAAGTCAAAAGTTTTCTTCAGCCATTCAAGCTCTCCGACGAATGAAAGCAAATCAGCGATACAATGCTATACGACATGCTAACGATAAATTCATTTGTGAATTATTTCTCATGTGAGGAAGTTGAGGACGAAGAAATTAGCGCCAAAACAACGAAAGTTACTTAAGCGATATGCTACGAAATTGCGTTTCATCTCCAATCCTAAAGTCGCCCTTCAAAGAAAGAGGAAAACTCTAACACAAAAGGGCGGTTTCCTTTCAGCAATACTTCCAATGATAGCTCCTGCCGTGGGCAACCTATTGGGAAATATCTTTGGCTCTAAGCGTTAATTATGCAAATGTTGAGTCTCAAAGTAATAAAATGGATTTCAGACTTCAATGTGATAAAGTTCTGACTGTATCAGTCAAGGTCCATCTCATGCAGGTAAAACTGTTTTCACGCTGAATTTATTGGATAAAAGAAGGGAGTTGTTTAAGGAACCTATCAATCGAGTGATTTGGTGTTATGGTATTTATCAACCGTCGCTGTTTCAGGAATTGCAAAGTCGCAACTTTATTCGACATGAAGGAATTATTCCAGTGGATAAACTTCAGTCTAATGATGTTGTTGTATTGGATGATTTATTAAAAGAAAGTAAGAATTCAAAAGATGTTACAGATATGTTCACTCACGCAGCACACCATAAAAGGTGTTTTATCATCTATATTACACAAAATTTGTTTCCTGATGGAAAAGAAGCTCGTACACGAAACCTGAATACACACTATTATGCTATTTTCAAGAATCCGCGAGATAAAAGTCAATTTGAAATTTTAGCGCGACAAGTTGCACCCAGAGGATCAAAAGCCTAATTGAAATTTTTCAAGCAGCTACTGAAAAACCATACGGTTACTTATTCATTGACTTTACGCAAGAGTGTCCGGAAGAATTTAGATTTCGAAGTGATATTTTGAAAACTCCCATGATTATCTACAAACTATGAGTTCTTATTCTCGCATGATTGTTATTCCTCAGGATGAATATGTACAATTGACTGCCATGCAGCAAGTAAAGCAACCTCTTGCAAATCAAATGTATAGGAAAGAAATAGATTATCAGCAAAATGTTCACATCAAAGATCCACATCGTGCTGTATTATTACAATCGGAAACTGTTGAGCAATTGAAAAACTTGAAGAATAAGATGCGTGACTCTGTATCGACTGCTACACCTTTAGCATCTCGCGCACATGCCATATCTCTTTTCAACAGTATTGAACCCCATCTCAATGTAAATGATAGAGGAGAAATCATTACAGATGAAAATAAAGTGATTGATGCTTCACGTTATGAAGACTTGATTCAGTATGCGACACGTAGAAAGCGCCGTCAGGGCTTATGTTCCACCTGGTTGGTCATACTTTCTTAAACTATTGAAAAAGCATAATGTGCCAAAATTTGCTTTAAATAATGAGACATTGAAAGAACTTGATTCAACAGTGGCTACTACTCCAATGCTTCAGCGATGAAAATGCCAACAAATTGGTTTAAGGCGTCACCTGCTACATCCCCTCCCACACTCACTAAGCAAACAAGAGGAAGAACTCGACGTAGATCTACATCGCCACTAAAACTGGTAAAAGGAAAACGTAAAACAGCTCCTCCTAGGAAATACATGTTCTCAGACTATTAATATGAAGCATATGTGTTGCTTGCCATGTAATGAGCCGCCAGAGGTGAATGTCGTTGTCACTTGCACTTGCTGCGCAGCTCTCATAATGAAACCCCTAAGCAATGTGAACACGATCGCAAAACCGCTAAAGCTAAATGCTGCAGTTGTTGTAAATGTAGAAAGGCAAGAAAGAAAAAAGATGAGAAGGAGGAAAAAGAGTCAGCCGTCATCGACTGAACGTTTGAAGTCAATCTATTATGATGTAAAACATCCGGCAGGATTTGCATCTATCAAGAAATTATCAAAAGCGAGTGGTCTTCCACAATCACAAGTGAAACGATGGTTAAAGGGTCAGGCTACCTATACACTCCACAAACAAGCGAAAAAGAAGTACCGCACCCGCCATTATATTGTTCATGACATCGATGAACAGTGGCAAGCAGATTTGTGCGATGTTGCCTCCATTTCAAAAACATAACTCGGGCAATAATTTTATTTTAACCGTCATTGATATTTTCTCGCGTTATGCGTGGGCTCAACCTTTAAAAACTAAAGAAGGGAAAGGAGTAGCAAAAGCATTCCAAACAATTTTTCGAGAAGGTCGCATTCCAAAAAGAATTCAGAGTGATCAAGGAAAAGAGTTTGAAAATCAGCATGTGACAAGATTATTTGAGAGGCATGACATTGAGTTGTTTAGTGTAAAGAGCGCTTATAAAGCTGCACTCGTTGAACGTTTTAATCGCACATTAAAAAATCGCTTGTGGCGACATTTTACTGCCAACTTGACACAAAATTGGACAAAGGTTCTACAAGATACACTCCATGCCTACAATCACTCTATCCATCGTTCTATTGGACTCAGACCAGTAGATGTAAATGCTGACAATGTAGATAAAGTGCGCGAATCATTCCAACGTAAACGCACTCATGTGAAAAGTGATGTGAAAATTGGCGATAAAGTTCGTATCTCAAAAGTGAAAAGTGTTTTTGCTAAAGGGTACCTTCCGAATTGGACAGAGGAGGTATTTACAGTATCAAGGATTAATCAAAAAGACTCTCCGACCACCTACAAGTTGAAAGATTACGATAATGAGAAATTGAGGGTAGCTTTTACCGCGATGAGATTGAGGTAGTCACTGAAAGTGGAAACATATTTGGTAGAGAAAATCATTCGATGTAAAAAACGGCAAGGTGAAGAATGGTGTCTTGGTTAATGGGACTGGTTATATCCTTCAAGTATGAACTCTTGGATGCGTCGTGCCGACATCTTTCATCTAAGTGATCGACAGTGATTCATGCAAAGTTGTAACTAACAATGTTTAGGGTTTGAGCTATGAATCCAACTGCCTCATTTTATTCACGACCCTCCTATGTAAGTGGAGGAGGACAAATTTACATCGGTGCTCGCCGCCAACGTGGAGGTAGCATACTTGGTGCACTGAAATCTGTTGTAGCACCTCTCATATCCAATGTCGGTAGATCTTTAAAACGAAATGTTTTAAGTAATGCCGTTGGCTTTGCTGGTGATGTTGCTAGTGATCTTTCCAGAGGTAGAAGTTTTAAGAGCAGTTTGTTGAATCGTGGGAAGGAACGCGGTTTAAAAACATTGAAGCAGACCATTGCTGGTGTTACTCAAGGAAAGAAATCACCTAAACGAATGTGAAAAGGAAGGAGGAAACATCGCGGAGCTGGTAAGGTGCGATCTTCAGTCAAAAGGCATTCACGCAAACGTCGCAGAGGCTCTAATCATTCATCAGGCGCTAAACGACGACGCTGCTATAACTTCTAATCATGGAGTGTAAAACTTCCGGTTTTTGTTTGTTCGATCAACAAGCAATACAGACAGATATTCTTAGTTCAAGTATTGTAGATTATCATCCTCGAACAGCTGAGAATGCTGGCCCCATTGAATTTGTTATTCCTGGTGGTAGTGATGACTACATAGATTTGAGTTATGCGATGCTTGATTTGAGGTTTAGAATTCAGCAGCAGATGGAACTGCTATTGACGATGCACATAAAGTTGGACTGAACAATTTACCATTGGACTACATTACTTCGTGATGTTTCCTCTAACGATTGGAGAGCAGCAAGTGGAAGGTGGTCAAAGCGATTATCCCTATAAATCATATTTCAATCATGTATCACAGTTTCATCCAGCAGCACAAAAAAAGTCATATGGAAGCCATGGGATGGTACAGAGATGAAGCAGGAAAAATTTGATGTTGAAACAAACAGTGGCTTTGTAAAGCGATCTGCTATGATTAAAGATAGTAGAGTATGTCAGCTATATGGTCCGCTGAATTTAGACTTCTTTAGACAGTCAAAGTTTTTTACTGTGTTAATACCAGCATGCGACTCAAAGCTGACATTGAATAAGCGGAAATTTGCGCTGAATGCATTTGCTAAAGTTGACAATTTTAGAATTCATGTGGAAGATATTGCACTTTACATTCGTCGAGTAGTACCGAATCCAAGTGTCATTAGAGGGCATGCTGAAGGCCTTAACCGCCAAAATGCCATTTACCCCATTCAGCATACAAAGCTTCTCACCTTTACAATTCCGAAAGATCAAAAGAGTTTCATGAAGATGGGCTCTTTCCATCGGAAGCACCGAAGCTCTCATGGTGGCAATGGTTGAAAATGATGCATTTAATGGTAATATAAAGAAGAATCCTTTCAATTTTAAACACAATCAGTAAGTGAAATTGCTTTACGTGTAAATGGTGTGAGTCATCCTGGTCCACCCTACAAACCAGATTTTGCTTCGGATCAATTTATGCGCAGTTATGTTGATTTTATGGATGTTTTTGGCTTTTACAATACGGATGACACCAAACGGATGTCTCTATGAAAGAGTTTAAGAGTGGATATACTATTTATGCATTTGATTTGACTGCTGACAGCGATATTAGTGCACCCTATCGTCAAGCGAACGTGCCTCATAATATTCGTTTGGATTTGACGTTCAAAGAACACTACCTGAGACGATCAATGTATTAATTTATGCAGTCTTCGATTCAAATATTGAAATTACAAAGTATCGTGACGTGATTCTTCAGTATAATCGTTAATGAGTTGGTTGACTGCTGACGATATTAAGACTAAAGTGCAGCGTAATGCAGACGAAGCGACGTTGAAAGCTTTCGATAATGTCTATTCACTCGATACCTTACCACCTGCAGTAAATCACTATCCCATCTTTATTGTGCTAAACACCCATTCACAGAATTTAGGCGGTGAGCATTGGAAAGCGATCTTTATTGGAGAAGACCGACGTGGTGAACTATTTGACTCTCTTGCTCAACCTCCAAATATACCAACACAGCAGTGGTTGAGAAAACATACGCGTCAATATCAGCGAAATGAACGCATACTACAACATCCACTTTCATCAACGTGTGGTGCTTTTGTACCGTACTTCATCTTAAAACGTTTAAATGTATCTCGATTTGCATCTATTATTCTAAACTTTTCATGTAATCCATCCTCTAATGAAAAAATGATTTGTAAGTTCTATCATGATTTGAAATAAAAACATCATGTTGGAAAAAATTGTTTTTTATTTTACAATCGCTGGATACGTACATACTCTAAAAATGAGATAGTCTAGGATCATATTTGCTTGTTCATGAGGATTTTTGGCCAGTAATGTTCACTTTACTAGTATGAAAGATTGCCAATGCACAGGCAAACCAACAACTGAATGAGTGCTGCAGGAAAAAGTTCGGGTTCATAACACAAACTGGAAAACTGCTGTACGGAATCTTCAAAAAATGATAGACTGATCCACTCAATTCGATGTAGAGATCACCATTATTGTCCACAGTCAGATTCGACATCACACACCTCTCCCTCTTCCATATCCGACGTAGTAGTCTCTGTAGCTCTAAGCGCATTGACTGCGCCGATGAATGAGAAAGGGCGCCGAGAATCTGTACAATCTCTTTTGGGAAGAGTTGAAGATTCCGTGAATTGTTCATCTTCACCACTAACATTGAGGACGGCCCGGGTAATACTTGCTGTTTGGAAGCTGTTGGTGTAATGTTGTGAGATCGATTTTGGTGTAGAGTCTGAAGCGACGGAGAATGTTGACGATGGTGTAGCGATGGCGCTTCATGATGAAAGAATGAGTAAATTGAGCGATGTACTTCCTCTTTATACTTTTCCAAACTACTTGATTGAAATGTGAAGTTAGTATGAAGTGGGAATGATAGAGTTGAATTCGCCGATTGTTGACGCGCAGCCAAGAGAAGAAGAGAGAGGAGAGAAGACAGAGTGAATGAGAAGATAGGAAAGAGATAGAGAAGAAGGAGAGAAGAAGTAAGAAGCGAGAAAGGAAGAAGAAGAGAAGAGGAAGAGATCGACAGAGAGAGAAGAGAGAAGAGAATGAAGTAAAAGAGTAAGAGAGAAAGAGTGAGAAGAAGAAGAAGAAGTACAGAGAGAGAAAAGAGAATGAGAGAGAGAGAAGGAAAGTAAGAGAAGATAAGAGAGAAGGTGTGATAGAGAAGAAGAAAGAGTAGAAGGAAGAAGAATGAGAAGAAGAGAAAGATGAGCAGAAGAAACGGGGGAAAGAAAGGAAGAGAGATAGAGAGAGAAGATGCGGAAGAGAAGAAAGAGAAGAAGGAGAGAAAGATAGAAGAGAAGAAGATGAGAAAAGAATAGAAGAGAAGAGATGCGAGAAGAGAGAGAAGAAGAGAGAAGAGAAGAAGGAGAAGATAGAAAGAGAGAAGAGTTGATAGGAAGAGAAGATTTAGATAGAGAGAGAGAGAAGATCGGAAGAAGTGAAGAGAAGCAGAGAAGAAGAAGAGATAGAGAGAAGAAGAAGTAAGATAGAAGAAGATGAAGCAAGAAGAGAGAGAGAGAGAGAAGAGAAAGAAGAAGAGAGAGAGAAGAAGAGACGAAGAGAAGTAGAGAGAAGAGAAAGAAGGAGAGAGTAGAGAAGAGAAGGAGAGAGAAAGAGAAAGAAGAGAAGAGAAGAGTGAGAAGATAGAAGAGAGAGAAGAAGGAAAGAAGGATCGAAGAAGAGAAAAGAAAAGGAAGAGAGGAAGAAAGAAGAAAGGGAGAGAGAAAAGAAGAGAAGAAGAAGAAGAGAGAGAAGATGAGAAGGAAGAGAAGAGTAGAGAAAGAGAAGAGAGAAAGAAGATTGAGAGAGGGAGAGGAGAAGAAGATTAAAGTAGAGAAAGAAAGACGAGAAGAGAAGTGATATAGAAGATGCGTAGAGAAAGATAAGAAAGAATGAAGAAAGAGATGCGGTACGATAGAAAAGAAGAGATAGACAGAATGTAGAGGAAAGAAGAG
Organism: Prostheceraeus crozeri; assembly: GCA_907163375.1. Classification (NCBI taxonomy): domain Eukaryota; kingdom Metazoa; phylum Platyhelminthes; order Polycladida; family Euryleptidae; genus Prostheceraeus; species Prostheceraeus crozeri. The sequence goes on along the minus strand of CAJQUW010001447.1, from coordinate 9,155 downwards.
ATAGATAGAAGTAGTGAGAGATAGTAGTATGCCAAGGGAAATGAATGAAGAGAAGAAAGAAGAGATAGAAGAAGAAGATGCAGAAGAAGAAGACAGAGATGCGAGAGAGGAGGAGGATAAAACGATGAAGAAGAGAAGGAGATAGAAGAGAAGATGCGAGAAGAAGAGGAGAGATAGAGTATGCGATTTCCAATACGTGAAATGTCTTTTCATTTATAGAAAGTATTTTCAAAAGTCCTTCTGATATGATGTCAGAGATTTGAAATGGACGATAAGATATAAAGCAAACTCTCTTCTCACATTTCCAGTTGAATCTTGAGAATAGTAGGACGTTTTCGATCATGATCCCAGTTTCCATACGTTGTTAGGGATCTAATTTCCAACTCATGGTGCGTGGTAAAATCCTTATCTGATTAAGATTTGCATAGTAGGGCGGATGATACTCCACGACGGAATAAATGTCTGATGATTGGAGCGTACCCAATTGTATGTATATTCTATACTTTCTCCCAATTGTATTTGCGAAATGAGAAACAGTTTGCGGAATGAGAATGGTAGATTTGAATTTCATTTCTGTAATGTTGAAGCCAAACTTGATCACCCAAGGAGATGAATCTTAATGTTTCAAAATATTCCAAATCCCTCATGATATCATTGAGGTTGACAAATTGTCGCCATGTTAATGTAATTCCTCTTGATGTATGACCATGAGAATTTTTGAAATGTACGTTTCCATCACGATCAACTCAGATATATTGTAGAGAGTCCAAAATCCAAGTCTTCATGATGTTATGCAAAGTTGCAGATTAGCAATATAAAAATGTCGTTTTATCATATTTTGCTTAGCAATGCGGCTACAAAGAGATTTACTAGTAATCGAGCCGCACTCTTTTCTACTCCCATTGATCATGCACAACAGCTAAATGGGAATTGGGAAGTGGGTGTCACTCAACTTGTTTATAGCAACTGTGTCTATACTTTTGATCCTGAGGTGATGACTATTAATATGAGGCGTACAGCTGCTTATCAATGTGAAAAGGGCTGCCGAGTATACATTCCACAGTGGTCAAAGAAAGATCTCTTATCATGTAAAAAGTTTATATATGATTTCTTGAATAAAGCGTGTAAACATATTGTCCAATTTACTCCGCACAATGATGATTATAATTATGTACATCATGTAGTTGAGAAAGATTGGATTGTTGGTTTAAGTCCAAGTTTAAGAAATGATTTAGGCTACCTCGCTAGCGCCTTAACAAGCTATGATAATTTTAACGTTAATTACCACATAAGTGGTCATAAACAGTTAATATATATCGAGAGGAAGCTTATTTATGTAGATCTTATTCCTTAAAGATTAAAAGAAAATGAGAAGACGTTGGTGAAGAAGATTGTGATTAAGCCAAGAAAGACAAACATGACTCCTGAAACATTATTGAAGAAATTTAATTATCTCCTTCGAGTTGATGGTAAACAAGTGGCAACATTGACTTATATCAAAGAATCTAATCATATTGCAATAAGCAAATTAAATGATGATGATCTAGTATTAGTTTGTTCAAAAGATTTTCATCAGTTCTTACGACATCGTTCTGCAGCTGTTCATGGAAAATCTGATATGCAACATTTACCATGTGAAAGGCCAAATCAATTTGATACAGAATGGGCCGTATCTTTATAAAGAAAGTGTGTAGAGCCTTTTGGTGGTTTCTTACATGAAACAAGAGTGTTGATGCCTCGCATTATTACTTCGGTTAAATTGGTTGTAGATTATTTAAATGAAGTGATTAATGAGCAACATATTTCATTTTCTGAAAAAAGAAGGTACTTTGTCTCTCACTATAAGTGGAAAAGGTTATTGATCTAATTATGGATAAAACTATAATGGACATTTTGTTTTTTGATCAAAATATCTTTATATGTGGTACTGTAACCTTAGCTAGCGCAGACATGTCGCTATCGCGTGAAATTTTAACTATTTTCAGATATATTCCAATATTGTCTTAGTGAAGATGTACGTGTGGGAGATGTTGAAGCTCCATTGCTAGCAATGATACCATAACCAGCCAAAAAGCTGCAGTATTTTATCTGAGCATACTTTCAAGAAAAGTGCATTTATACAAAGCTGAAATCAAAACTACATCCCACAAATTGATATTGCCATTTATGATGATTCTGGTGCGTTGATTCCTTTTCATAAAGATGCTGTGACAAGTATTACACTCCAATTCCGAATGAAGAGTTAATGCAAAAGTATGCTAATATATTTTTCCAATGTGAATAATATGGAAAGTGAAAATAAGGACTCGTTTCTAATCTACTTGCCCAGTAATGCTTCTATGAATAAATTTCCCAAAAATAAACCATCAGACTATCGAGTAGAATTAAATCGGCCACTGCATTTAGAAGGTGAATGGGAGGTTGGCGTTTTCTAGTATTTGCTATGATAGCAATATTCAGAATGTGAATGATTTGGAAGAAATGATATTGACTCCTCGCACCCATGATGGAATAACGATGAATAATGCATTTCAGTTCCCATACAATTTAACGTCAGATGAAAAGTGGAACTATGAATGGATTCAGATAAAATCAGATTCTTATGAGCCATTTGGGAATGAGAAAATTATTAAGGCATTCAACAGTGGTAATACTTCCATCATGAAGAATAAAAATCAGAAAGCTTTATGAGTTTACTATCTATCATTGGAGTGGGAGACAGTTCCTCCGCTTTCATTCTTTTACTAAAAGGTCTTACGCTGAGGTTGGATAGTGAATTTCTATCCGCATCTTGGTTTTGGTCATGGACTACATCTAACGTCAATTGCTACTGCAAATGTTAGTAAAGTTTATTCAAAATCGAATCAACAAATTTCATTATAGATTTAAAATATTTGATGAAGATGTTGTAGAATGCGAAGAACGAATCATTTTGAAAAAGCGTGGTGTTCAACCTTTATCACTTATTGAGTTAGTAAAACGATGGAATGAGACTGTGGGTAAGAAGTATGGAGAAAAAATTATGGCGGACAAAAATAAGTTGGTTATTTCAGAAATATAATGACAAACTTACAGTTTATTTCTCTCCAACCTTGCGTCATTTTGTAAGACATTATACACCTATTATTGGAAGCGGTGTGGTGTATGCTTCTCATGAATATCACACTAAAGCTGATTCAGTTAATGATGAATGGTGGGTGGACATCTATGGCGATCGCATCAAGAAAATTTACCAGTCTTATGAAGAATCTAAAGTTGCTATCAATATAATGCCGCGTCTATATCATACAGTTGAAAGCTTCATTCATGTAGTAAATCCTTATATACAACAGAAGTTGAAGCATGTGATGAAAAATTAAATATGATGTAAAGACACACCACATTTCGTTTTCAATTGAAAATCAACGCGTTGTTCTGAAACTGGGTGATGACATTCAATGTCAATTGAGTAAAAATTTGAAAAAACTCTTTGGTTTTTCAATACAACAAACAGTGTTTGCTGCTGCGCATACGATTGGTATAGAAACACCAATGACACTTGATAAACATGAACAGCACCTTTACATTCAAAGTGATTTGATTCTACATATTTCTGTTGGTGAGAAAAAAGAATACATTTTACGTGATTTCATTCATGATAAAGACGCTTCATATGGAATAGTCGAGAAGATGTTTGAATCTATTTTCTATCATCCCGTCGTCAAAAACAAACTATACCCTCTATTGCTATCAAAATTACCAATGGTTTACAAGAGTGCATCCATGTGAAAGATACTAAATCCCTCATAACGTTAGTGTTTCGGAAAACAAAGTGAAGTCATTGTGATATGTTTATTGAAATATGTACATGAATGTGAAGCAATAGACTTTATACAACATCCACTGAAAATATATACATGAGCGCACTTCAATAAACATTGTTATATACAAAAAGTCTTTTTACTTCGTGAAGGGTGGAAATATACAGGATAGGAAAAAATGTCTTTCAGTGGAAAAGTCATCACATGGGGAATGTACAGATGTGGACACATATTCACAAGGAAAAAACAATCTCATGCGATACATAAAACAACAATGTTTATCTACAGAAATCAACATCAAAATACTAAGTTAAGGATGATTATGCTAAGACGTCTCCTGAATGTGGTAGTGTGAGTTTAATTCTTTTGGGTGGTGGTATGTTTGTGTCAGGATGTCCATGTGGAAGAGATATGTTGTGTTCTAACCAGCACCTCTTATCCTCCCATGCTGAAAGCGCCCGTTTCCTAAAAGTATGAGTTTTGATCTCATGCGACTTAGATTTTAAGATTGTCATATTGACAAACGTTATATTTTTATTTCTATAGGCTTTCCTGAAATTCTTATGTTTCATATTTTGCACAATGGATTTTGATATGCCTTTAGCGCGCTTAATGCTATCATCACTATCCTTTAATTTCATAGAATACATTTTTGGACGGAGGAGAATCATTTCATCTATTTCCTTCCCTGCTGTCTCATCCTTAAAGCAGCCAAGTTTTGCCTTATTTTTGATGGAGTAGAGTGTATGATCAGCAGGATAATTTGATGTATCAAAATATCTTTCTAAAGATTTTCCTACTTCATTGAAATTTAAATCTTTTTGAGTGGTAATACCTAAGAAGAAACTATCTGTATCACCACCCAACAAACGAACCTCTTTTACGAGAGGACATGGATTTAGTATTTTATAAAAGAGTTGGTACATTTCAAGCTTAGAATAATCTAGTACAGCTTGACCAATATAGATGGGTTTGCACAACTCAACTTCAGATTTTATCATTTTAACACCTATAAGGTCCTCATCGATAATGTCTCTATCGATGATAGAGGTGATGAGGTCAATTTGTGATACTTTTGATCATCATTAACTAGTTTGTAGTTTACGCGCTTTCTAACATCCTCCATCGTCTTACCAAATAGACTGTTGTTCTTATATTTATAAAAATCTTTTTCAAAGTTATTTTGGGCTAGTGCACGTTTCTGGCTGTTGCTATCAATATATGGCTTGAGGAAGGCTTTCTGTCTAAATTTAATAATGCGGTGAACTCTTTTTAAAATCATTACCATTTCTAAATAAAATTTTAAGATGCTAAAGTGGACTAGATAGTTTTCTTTCTTTAATCATACTGGGTGAGTAAAAGTTTGCGACAAGGCTTATAGTCGTGTTGTCCACATGATTCTAAATCTTTATGAAATTGTTTCATAAAGTCGAAAAACATATCTTTACTCACTTCACCTGATTCGGGTGCGAGTGGAAAATCTACGGTTTTATGTTTAATATTATTTGGATAGATTAGATCTATCTCAAAATAATATCCCCAATCACCTTCATCTGGAATTGCTAGTATGTTAGAAGGGTTGGAGAAATGTGAATATCACTATCATCTAACCCAGCTAAACTCAGAGTGAGGTAGCGGTTTGGATAATGAACTACCATACAAATTATTTTGGTCATAATACTTCAGATGAGTCTGGTCATTGCCTACTGTTTCAGATTTTAAAACCTATGTTTATTTACAAATGTGAGACCACCGCGAATTCCTCGCTCAAATAAATTATACATCTCTGGATCTTGTAAGAGATGAATGGTCTCACCAGTCATTTTAAAAGCAGACTTAAATGACATGGCTGGCAGACTGACAAAGTGGACGGGATCTAACTTATCTTCTTCTAATGCCACTCGTCGAAACTCCTGAAATACATCAGCCAGCAAAAATACATCTAACTTAAGGTAGGCAATCATATATTCGCCAAATGTATGGCAGTCAAATTTTATCCATGCATCTTGTGCATGATCATAATCTTCGGTCTTACATTCTGCGGCCGGTCAAATCATTTTTAAATTTATCTATGGGCGGAAAGAGAAGTCTCGCCGAGTTTACTAATCGCATCAAAATATGCATATGGAAAGACTCACCTTTCCGTGTGATGACTTCATCGTTAGATTTGGATATTGTTTCTTAAGATTTTGTGTTAGTGAAGAGACTTTAGATTTTGCACGAGAGAGGCCAGTGATGCAGTCATAAATTGGTAGGAATCTAAAAATTTTATATCAAAATAGACCGTCTTATTTTCTTTAGTTTTATCGACAGGCACTTTTGCTGTCATGGCCATAAACTTCTCTTCGTTTGCGCTATTACATCAAGCTTCCACTCTTTCATTTGACCTAAAGTTCCTTTTTTTATCATATGGCTGTCGTAGCCATTAAAATTATGGATTATGACGGGTATTGTACGCCTTTTCTCCCTTAGTGAAAAATTGCATTTTGAACAGAGTGCGTTTCTTAATTTAGCAGTGATGTGATTCATGTCGCGCACTTTCTTAATCTTATCATCGTCAAATGTTTTCCTACATTTGGGGCAAATGTTGCAACTATCAAATTTTGCTTGATCATCTGCTGTCATATGCAATGATCTGCGATAGAGTTCACCATCATGTTTTTGTTGAAATTTTACAGCCTGTTCGAGGAATTGTAGGAATTGGTAAATACAATCCTCACCTTGCCAGACGCGCATTTTATTTTGCCTACTCCTAAAGTGATCATGCCATACTTCATAGCAGGAAATGGCTGCTGGTCGATGGATGTTATCATCGATATAACATTCGATGTCAGCATAGATGACACGAAGAGGACTTAATTCATCACCATTCTCTCTATATGAAAACTCCTTATCTTTGGGCATGCGCTCCATTTGCAGTTTACCTCGCTTACACCATTCGTAATGAGTTTCAAATTTAGTTTTCCTCCTAAAGTGGCGAATACATCTGTCGCAGTAATATAACTCTCTACTAGAGTTTTCTAAGTGGTGGTATAAGCGAGAGATTTTGGGAATACCGCAGTAGTGCCATTCCTCACTATCATCCTGTTTAACTAATAACAGGTTTACTGTACGTTCATAACAACTCGAACGCGAGTTGTAGCGCACACCCTTCAATCCTTTTTCCCAAACATGGAGAACTATTTTTGATGTTGTTCAATTTTTCAAATTTTTCTATATCTTTAATTTTCATATCGTCACTATTACAGTCATCGAAGTTTAATTCATTCTCCCACTGTTGATACTTACTCTTGCGGTATCGACTATTCTGCACATAATTATAGTGGAGAATGGAGAGGACGGCATACTTAAAACATTGCGATTCGCAATCTACAGAAATGACTGCTGCTTTATTTCTTAAATTTTTCGGAAGTTTAAAGGAGCCTCGACCACTATGATTTCCTAATAAACTGATTTTAATCATGGCGGTCTCAATACCATCAAAAACGAGTCCACTATCACGCTCGTTAAATTTATCTATATTTAATTTTAACCCTTGGATATGAAAATTTATCCAAGACTCACAGTCCTACAACTTCGGTTGCTGGAGAGGTGGGTATGTGAAACTCCAACCTCTCTATTATTTGTCCAGTATGGTGGTCGATTTTTACATATTTATTTTAAGATAGATGAGCGCCTTCATTCTAAAATTGTCTAAATTGTTGAAGAGCGCTTCTATCAATGATGAATTTTGATGAAACCATTCCTCAAAGTTAGCAATGGTTTCTGAGGAGTCCATCTGGTAGTTCCTCACTAAATTATTTATGGACACTTCAGTGAGTCGGATAGAGGAGGTACCGTTGGTGTAGGTATCGTTCGTGTGTGTATGTTGAAGTCTGTGCGAAGATAGTTCAAAACGTGTCTCTAAAGACTGAATGAACAATTCGAAAGAAAAGGAGACATCGTTAACAGAATCATCCCTACCTTCTGAGATTGATTCCGTCTTAGTTTGACAAACAACTATCTTGATTTGTCGTGTGAGATCACGCTTCATCGTGAAGATGTGTCCACAGTCAGCACATTGCCGATCGTCGCATTCCCGCGACAATGTTGATATGGACTCGCACGAGATGGAACTGGTATCACCTGAAAGAGAAATCATTCTTTCATCTCTGTTCAAGTGTCAGTATATTGTTACAACCTACCTTGACTCAACAACTCTAAACTTTCCTCGAGAAGGGAGGGTGTTGGTGATGAAGTTGATGCCTGAAATTGAGGAAGATGCTATTAGCCACACGTTTGAGGGAGATGAAAGAGGAAATTTTCAACTTACCATTTGAACGAAATTATGTTTAAGCTTGATACTTGAACAAGATAGAACTTCACTCAAATTTGGAATTCACTAAAGAGCAGTTCACTTGTACGCCTCAAATACAGAATTCGCTAGACAACAGTTCACTTATGCGTCTCAAGACAGAGTGAAATGATACGGATGTCACTTTGCTTATATACTTTCATTCTCTTCATTCATTGGATGTTCATTCTGATTGGTTGCTTGTTGATACTTAAGAATTAGAAAACATTTCAAAGTCATTATTCACAGTCAACATGACAAGCCCTCCGACAACACCAAACACAAAAATTACTCTTCTCCATTGCTCAAACACCAAGGCGCTCGTTACACCAAACGCTCCAAGAAAGGCGAAGGTGGAGAAGGTTGTACCAACTGGACTAATATCAGGAAGTTATCATTACCAGCGGATGAGGAAGAGGAGAGTGTATGTGAGAAGGAAGGAGTGTCCCGACTTAAACAGGCGTGATGGTTGGATAGTATCCCAGTACGATACTGACGATGTGTAGTGGAGATCACCAGCACGAGAAATTCCTCCACCACAATTATGGGAGTGGTACACCCCTAACTGCACCAGGCCTTCGAAACTGATGGCAGAGTGGGAGTATTAGTTTGATAAAGTGAGGCTCGCAGTGGAAGAACGATATTAATAGCAACTGAATCTGGTTTTTTGTTATACCTATGTGAAGCCAGACTCTGGGACGATATTTGGACAGATGAAAGACATTGTTGAAATACATGCCATAATAAAATTTTTATTGTCGTATTATCTTTGCATTTCATACTGACGTACTTGGAATGGGGGGCATTCAGTGGATGATTTAACCCATGTGGTGTAATACATTTTTCATTTGGGAAATATGTGATCACGCTTAGTCTAACTTGTGAAATCTGTAATAACATTTTCATATGGGACCGATGATGATAAGATGAAATAGTGTCAACATAAAATTAAGATAGCTTTACAACTTCTGATAAGGTAGCAATCGACTGCGGATCTGTGTAAAGAGCATGTGAGATACGGA
>CAJQUW010001446.1:600000-959611 GCA_907163375.1 Prostheceraeus crozeri | reverse complement strand
GCCCTCCGACAACATCAAACACAAAATTCTCTTCTCCATGCTCAACACCAAAGGCGCTCGTTACACCAAACGCTCCAAGAAAGGCGAAGGTGGAGAAGGTGTACCAACTGGACAATATCAGGAAGTTATCATTACCAGCGGATGAGGAAGAGGAGAGTGTATGTGAGAAGGAGTGTCCCGACTTAACAGGCGTGAGGTGGAAGTATCTCCAGTACGATACTGACGATGTGATGGAGATCAACAGCACGAAATTCCTCCACCAATTATGGGAGTGGTACACCCCTAACTCCCAGCCACGAACTATGGCAGAGTGGGAGTATATTGATAAAGTGAGGCTCGCAGTGGAAGAACGATTAAAGCAACTGAACTGTTTTTGTTATCTATGTGAAGCCAGACTCTGGGACGATATTGACGATGAAGACCTTTTGAAATACATGCCATAATAAATTTTTATTTCGTATTATCTTTGCTTTCATACTGACGTACTTGAATGGGGCTTCAGTGGATGATTTAACCATGTATACATTTTCATTTGGAAATAGTAGCACGCTTAGTCTAACTTGTAAATCTTAAAACATTTCATATGGACGATGATGATAGATGAAATAGTGTCAAATAAAATTAAGATAGCTTACACTTCTGATACAGGGATAGCAATCGACTGCGATCCATGTGTAAAGAGCTTGTTAGACTACGGATGGGGTTAAGTGGATGATTTAACCATGTATACATTTTCATTTGGAAATAGTAGCACGCTTAGTCTAACTTGTAAATCTTAAAACATTTCATATGGACGATGATGATAGATGAAATAGTGTCAAATAAAATTAAGATAGCTTACACTTCTGATACAGGGATAGCAATCGACTGCGATCCATGTGTAAAGAGCTTGTTAGACTACGGATGGGGTTAAGTGGATGATTTAACCATGTATACATTTTCATTTGGAAATAGTAGCACGCTTAGTCTAACTTGTAAATCTTAAAACATTTCATATGGACGATGATGATAGATGAAATAGTATCAAATAAAATTAAGATAGCTTACACTTCTGATACAGGGATAGCAATCGACTGCGATCCATGTGTAAAGAGCTTGTTAGACTACGGAAGAGAGAAGTGTGTTATGTTGCGTGTGGCGCGTGAGTGTCCTCCCATTTCATTCCATTCATTATTTTTCTTCCCCTCTGCATTCCATATCCGAGGATATGTGGCGGGCTTGGGACCGCTTTAGCTGCATTAGAAGGTTGGCCCTTAAAAGAGCCCATGGGTCGTTCTCCGTCCACCGACACTCCTCTCACTTCTGCAAAAACTCTGAAAGAAAAAGAATAGGAGATTAGATGAGCTACAAAAATGATCATGTTGAGGAAGCTTACTGGGAACTTTCTTCCGAACTTTTCGGACGACGAAGTCTTCAAGCTGGCCGGTAACGTCCATACTCATGTGGAGACATCGGACTCCGTCGCCCTCATAACACTGCTGTGTTACGTTGGGATCATCCGTGATGGTTGGGGCGTCGCACACATTGTTTCAAAGAGGGGAAGATGGACTTCATACACTCTCCTTTTTCGACACTTCAAACGCTCATGCAGTCGCTCCACTTCACCCGTCAACCTCTTATTAATAACCTTCACCTCCTCCGTCTCCTTCACCACGCTTCGCATCCGCTCTATCTCTTCATCCTTCCTCGACACACTCGCCTGCAAACTCTCCACCAAACCTGCCTTCCTCATCAACTCGCTCCTTTCCGCCATCCATTCCTTCTCCTTCTTTCTCAAGCTCTCCAACTCTTCCCTTGTTGCCCTATACCCCTCAACCTTCACCTTCAGCTCTTCATTCTCCTTCAAAACTTTTCTATTATTACTTTCCAAAGCCATCACACGATCCTTCATTCTCACAAATACCTCCGTGTCATACGCCTCTTGCTGCCGTGGCGATGACGCTGCCATCGGCTTAGCCACTTCCTCCCCCTCCCACTCTTCCTTCAAATCCGCTATGTCCCCAAACAAATCTTCCATCACCGCATCCAAATCAACATCATCCTTCTTCTTCATATTCGCTCTCAACTCAACTTCCTCATTCGAACTCCCATCACTCGAACTCCCCTCACTCGCATTCCTCACCACTTTCTCCCCAATCACGTCCTGTATCGCTGCCACCGCCTTTGTCACCTCTTCCCTCTCCAACAACTCTCCCTCAAACCATGCCTTGAACCCCTTCTCTCCGATGTTCCCACTCTCACACTGCAAATGCGCCTTCATAAATTCCTTCTCATCCCCCATCACACATTTCCGACAAGACACACACAACCTCAACATCACTTTCCTCTCATGGCCCATCGTCCCCTCTTTTTCTTTTAAATGTTTCTTGAGTTCGCTACCTCTAGCAATCTTGCCACAACTGCACTTGCCCACTAGCATCTTGGCGTTACTCGCTTTCGTCATGATAATTCTGTAAAGATAGAGTAAAATTTGATAGCAAGTGTTTATAGGATACTACTTGCTGATATGCATTGAAAGACTAAGTCACCAAACATTTGATAGCAAGTCAGCAACCGTTTGGGTGTTAAGCTCTTGAATCCGTTACAGGCATTACTCAGAGGGGATCTTATCCCAGCTCCAAGGCCTCGACCCACAAATCCAACCTCGATCGGACAGAGCGTGCGTCATATCACTGTGTTGGTATCCGGGCCCCAGTTTTGACATGAAAACCGGTGGAGTTATTTACAAGAGGAAACGACCCAAGTCACAGAGACTCATAAACGACTGCTTTTTATTCAAAAACTTTAATTATTATCATTAAATATGAATTTAAATTTTTCAGTATTTTAGTACTACTCATAAAACGTTTATAAGTAGTCTGTCACCTTCAGCATAGAAAACGCTGTCGAATGTTTTTTGAATCAAGTCTAAAGGACTTGTAGAAGCAAAGTTATAGCCGTTTGAAGATTTCGGCCTACTATCATCAAATGGTCAGTCATGCTATACTGACTAACCTATAAGTCTGACACCTTAGCTGATATCAGCAATGTAAAGTCAGAAGTCCGATATCGGACCTCAAGAGAAACGACTTACCTGTAGTCAGTTTCTCAACTTAGTGAAATTCCTCTCCCGATCCCGTTCTTATATACCCTGTGAATATGCAATCGATAAGAGGGGGGGGGACGTCAGTGAAATTTCAAAATTTGATGAAAAATGTTTTGGTGACGGTCCCAGGTCGAAATTCCACACTTTGGAAAATTTTCAAATTTTTACCCATACAAAGCCACTCTGACACTTAGGATTTTTTCAGGTGAGCGAGCTCCGACCTAAAATCTTGTAACCGCTCTAACTTTTGAATGAAGACAGATAGGAACAAGCCGATTGTTTCACTGAATTTGTCTCACTCTTAGCTTTCAAACGAGCTATCGCACGACAAAATCCGTCCACTGGAAGCCAAAATCGAAGCAAGCTGTCCAGAGGGGGGGGGACGTCAGTGAAATTTCAAAATTTGATGAAAAATGTTTTGGTGACGGTCCCAGGTCGAAATTCCACACTTTGGAAAATTTTCAAATTTTTACCCATACAAAGCCACTCTGACACTTAGGATTTTTTCAGGTGAGCGAGCTCCGACCTAAAATCTTGTAACCGCTCTAACTTTTGAACGAAGACAGATAGGAACAAGCCGATTGTTTCACTGAATTTGTCTCACTCTTAGCTTTCAAACGAGCTATCGCACGACAAAATCCGTCCACTGGAAGCCAAAATCGAAGCAAGCTGTCCAGAGAGGGGGGGGGACGTCAGCCGAAAATTTTTTCTCTCCGATTTCGCTGGAAACATCCTTCCTAACCCAAAATTTCACGTAGATTCCGAATCTGGCCTCCGTTTTCTCATCCGATGCTTCGTTTGGGTGCTACACACCAAAACGTCCCAAATTCTAACTCTGTCGTTTTTTCGAAAAATGTTGAAAATTTTTTCTCGCCGATTGCCTTGAAACTCACTATACAGATAAAGAATTTCACGCTGATTCCAAATCTGAAATCCGTTTTCCAATCCGATGCTTCGTTTTGTAGCTAGAGCCCAAAACGTCCCAAATTCTAACTCTGTCGTTTTTCACGAATGTCCCAAAATCTTAAATGGCGTCTCACATCTAAACGAAGACAGATAGGAACAAGCCGATTCTTTCACTGAATTTGTCTCACTCTTAGCTTTCAAACGAGCTATCGCACGACAAAATCCGTCCACTGGAAGCCAAAATCGAAGCAAGCTGTCCAGAGGGGGGGGGACGTCAGTGAAAATTTTTTCTCTCCGATTTCGCTGGAAACATCCTTCCTAACCCAAAATTTCACGTAGATTCCGAATCTGGCCTCCGTTTTCTCATCCGATGCTTCGTTTGGGCGCTACACACCAAAACGTCCCAAATTCTAACTCTGTTAAAATTTTGAAGAAAAATTTTTTCTCGCCAATTGCCTTGAAACTCACCCTACCGATGCAGAATTTTACGCTGAATCCGAATCTGGCAGCCATTTCACCATCCACGACAACCTAGACGGTCGCCCACGTCAACCTAGACGGTCGCCCACGTCAACCTAGGCGGTCGGCCACGTCAACCTAGGCGGTCGGTCACGTCAACCCATACGAGACCAACACATCCGAGTCTCACACTCTGTCGTTGCAGAGGGGGGGGGAGTCAGCGAACATGTTGTGAACCCACCTGGCCGGCACACCACGACAGACTCTGTCGTTCCAGAGGGGGGGGGGGACTCAGACCCGAAGCACCACGGCGGCCGACCACGACACTCTGCCGTTCCAGAGGGGGGGGGCGCCGGTCGAGTGTTTGTCACTTGCTTACTACTGGTGCTTTTAACACAGGGGGATTGCACATCATAGTTTTTGACTTATCAAAAGCGTCTTGACACTCTCTGTCCCAGATAAAGGGCGACCTTTTACTCAGTATGTTTGTGAGGGGTACTGCTACAGTTGCAAAATCTGGTAGAAACCTCCGATAGTATCCTAGCATTCCTAGAAAACGCATAATACCTTTCTTATCTGAAGGGGGTGGGAAATTTTTCATGTGATTTATATGACTTTGAAGTGGCCTCACTTTCCCGTGCCCTACTACATGCCCTAAGTAGACCACATCCGCCTGGCAAAATACGCTTTTGGTTAAGTTTATAGTGAGATTGGCTGTTCGGAGCCTTTCAAACAATTTCCTAAGTGTCCGTTGGTGCTCCTCCCAAGTGTTGTTGTGAACAACTATATCATCAACATATGCTGTGACGTTCTCAAGATCGCCTAACACCTTAGAAATCAGTCTTTGAAAAGTCGATTGTGAGTTTTTCATGCCAAAGGGCATAACTTTATATTGAAATAATCCGTCTGGAGTCACAAAGGCAGAGATTTTCTTTGCTCGGTCGGTTAACGGTATGCCCCAGTAGCCCTTAAGCAAGTCGCACTTAGAAATATATTTAGCTTCGCCAATATTGTCTATACAGTCGTCCAGTCTTTTAGTGGGGAAAGGGTCTGTCTTGCTTACTGCGTTTAACTTTCTGTAATCAGTGCAAAAACGGTAAGAATTATCTGATTTTTTTACTAAAACGCATGGTGATGCCCATTCACTGTCACTAGGTTCGATTATATTATTTTGCAACATGTATTCGACCTCCTCTCTGATGACTTTTTGTTTGTCAGGTCCCACTCTATAAGGTTGTGGTTTTATTGGTGTGTCGTCCACCAGACATACATCGTGTTGAATCATTGACGTCTGGCTAGGGACATCCGTGAAAATGTCTCTAAAGTCCACTATTAAGCTGTCAAGAAATTCCTTTTCGCTCGGAGGTAGATGACCAGATATCAGGTCAATGTTATTTAGTATTTCTGAATTTGATAGTTTATGTGAAGGTAAGTCGTCCTTATCGTATTTTGCATGGTTACTGTCGTGGTCCTCTTTAATGATCATTATTCCATTTTGGGATGACGGAGTGAAATATGCTTTGAGCATATTTACGTGACAGACTTGGGAATCTTTTCTTCTGTCAGGAGTAGCCACTACGTAATTATGATCGCTTATCTTCCTAGTGACCAAATATGGACCGTGGTATTTCGCTGTCATTGGGTTTTTGACTGTCGGTAAGAGGACTAGAACCTTGTCGCCTACGTTGAATTTACGGGCTTTTGTATTGTGGTGATGATCG
Source organism: Prostheceraeus crozeri (assembly GCA_907163375.1). Classification (NCBI taxonomy): domain Eukaryota; kingdom Metazoa; phylum Platyhelminthes; order Polycladida; family Euryleptidae; genus Prostheceraeus; species Prostheceraeus crozeri. The sequence continues at coordinate 953,440 of CAJQUW010001446.1, read as the reverse complement.
TAATTTGATTTCATCTGACTTTGGGTGGATATGAGGTTCTCATGAGCCATTTCGATAGCTTGAAACAGTCTTTCTCTAAACATAGAGACGTACGATAAAAGATTCATTTCCGGTTGGCTTTGATTCAAAATGTTTTCTTTCAGAAGGCCCAGAGGACCTCTTACATCGTGCCCGAAAACTAGTTCGAATGGGCTAAATCCTAGAGATTCCTGGTTTGCGTCTCTTGCCGCAAACAAAACGAAATGAATGCCTTTGTCCCAGTCGGTCTCATGTTGGATGCAATAGGCTCTCAACATGGACTTCAAAGTAGCGTGAGATCTTTCTAGCATTCCCTGTGACTGAGGGTGGTATGCGGATGCCAGTATCTGCTTGGCGCCGATGATGTCAACTACTTGTTGGAAAATACCTGAAGTAAAGGCTGAACCTTGATCTGACTGAATTTCTTTCGGAAGGCCAACAAATGTGAAGAACTTCAGAAGTGCATCTGCAATTTGTTTTGTATTTATTTTTTTGAGAGGGATTGCTTCCGGGAAGCGAGTGGCGGCACACATTATTGTAAGTAGGTATTGGTGCCCGCTTTTGGTTCTGGGCAAAGGACCTACACAATCGATAATGATTTTTGAGAAAGCGCTATCTATGATTGGTAATGGTTTTAGAGGGGCCTTCGGAATAGTCTGATTTGGTTTTCCGGCTATCTGATAAACGTGACATTCTTTGCAAAATGTCTTGATATCACTTAGTATGCCCGGCCAGTAGAAATGCTTAGTGACTTTGTCGATAGTTTTCCTGATTCCCAAGTGACCTGCGGTGGGTATTTCGTGTGCCAATTTTAAAATATCTAGCCTGCATTGTTTCGGGGCGACAATCTGATCTAAGACGGACCAAACGTTGTTAGCTGGCAAACGAGGATCGCGCCATTTTCTCATTAATATGTCAGTGTCTGCTTTAGTGTAATAGCCGGTCGGTTGATCTTTTATTTCTCCTTCTGAAGATGCAAGTTTAAAGATTTCAGATAAGCTGTCGTCTTCCTTTTGTAGTTTAGCGATGTTAGCTACGTCGGAGGAGACGGCCGTGATATCACGTCGCATGTCAGACTCATCAGCTTCGCCTTTCGCTTGTGCACGTGTCAACACGTTACAGGTGGCACTTGGAGGTTCTATGAGTGGATTAATAACATCCGGCACATCGACAGATATGTCCTTTCTTATTTTTGACCCAACTAAATCGTTTCCCAATAAAAGTGAGATTCCTTTCGCAGGAAATGTCATCTGTTTCTCCAATAATGACGTTATCATTAATTAGCTCACAATTCAGATGGATTTTGTGCAGAGGAAACGTGAGTTTGCTTCCTAAACCTCTGGCAGCGCGTGTTTCACCGGTATGGGACAAGTCCGGACGTGTTGAAACTTCCGACAAAATTACAGATCTGGCACTGCCAGAGTCTCTCAATATATTTATTGTGATCGGAGTTTCATTTCCAACGGAAACTTGGCCTTTGAAAGTGAAAGGCGCAAACATGGGATCGATTTCGTTATCGATATCCGTCACGGAATTTCCGATGACGGACACAGCTCTATTTTCGTCCTCTTTTTTCTTTTTTAATTTGAAGCAATCCGAAATCAGGTGTCCGGTCTTCTTGCAATAGTTGCATGTGATTGGTTTGAATACCTTTCCGGTGAATGGCTCAGGTCTGCTATCAGCCTGTTTCTTAATCATTTGATCTTGTGAGCTCTGATTTCCTGGGGTCTGTCTCTCGTCGGTCTGTTTCTAGATAAGGCGTATTCTTCCGCTAACAGGATCCACGTTTTAAAGTCCTGAGGGTCCTTGTCTTCGATAAAGACTTTCATACTGTCTGGCAAAGTTTGCTTAAATTCCTCAATTAGGACCAGCTCTCTTAATTGGTCAAAATTATCGACATCGAGGGAGCGACACCAGCGGGCAAATGCAACCTCCTTACTGTGTGCCAATTCGGTGTATGTCATATTATCGGTCTTTCGGAGACTACGGAATTTTTGGCGATAGGCCTCTGGGACCATTTCAAAAGCTCTTAGAATCCTGTGTTTCACTATTTCGTAGTCCGAACTTTCTTCAAGTGACAGAGTGATATAGGCTTCTTGAGCTTTGCCGACTAAAACACTTTGGAGGAGCATTGGCCATGTAGTTTTAGGCCATTTCATCATTAGTGCTACTTTTTCAAAGTGAAGGAAGTAGCTATCTACCTCTGATTCCCTGAATGGGGGGACAAGTCTAATCACCTTGTTTACATCAAAATGACTGATATCAGCTGTACCATGACCGTTATTAAAAGTATGATTTGAATAGCGTAAACGTTCTCTTTCTGTGATCTCTCGCTCAATTTGAAGTTTGAGTTTAAGGGCTTCGATTTCTGAATTAATAACATATGCTGGGTTAGTTTCAGTACCTTGATTAGAACTGTCTTCGCTGTCTATCTCGAAAAACTGAAAGATTTTTGAGCGTAATTCGGACTTATTTTGTGCCCTGTTGCAAGCGATACTGTGACGGGAAGCCAAATCCAATAAATCAGATTTTTTAAGAGACATAATATCCTCATAGGAGGGTTTAGTAACTTCAGAATCTGCCATAGCGATAAAGAAAATATCGAAGAAAACTAGGCAGCAACCACAGACTAAACTAGAGTAATGAGGAGTATATTTCGAATATGTCGTGCAAAGGGAAAGACGCAGAACGGCTCACGGTCTATCCCGGCTGAGCCCCCACTTTCTGTTACGATCTCCCAAACCCGGTAGGTCGTAGCAGAAAAGAGGATTGGCTTCTTAATAATGCTTTATTGAGCGGCAAATGGTATGGGCCCTCTTGAGGGCCTGGAGGGCAAGTCTCGAAAGTGGCCCCTAGAAGGACCAGTTAAGCGTTCACGTTAAAGTTAGTGCATGTGATCAGCAGCAGCAGCGAGCGGGAACGGTCGGAGTTTGAACGGGCACGCTTGAGCTCCGCGGACAGGAATTGGGAGTGATTTGGTCGATGCGGAGGTGTGAAGATGGCGGCGCGTGCGGCAAGGTCTTGTCCTTCTTTCCGCGAGGCGAGAGCAAGAGGTCTTGACCCTCTTTCCACGAGACGAGAGTGAGAGATGGCGCGGGGCCACGGCAGCTGTTTATGAATGTCATTATGAGCCTGATTTCTCTCCTACGTTGCAGAGTGACGTCACTTGTCTTCTGCGCGATCAATGTAGAGGAAGGAGGAGAGGAAAGAGAAGTCATAGTCATCACACACGTAAGTGTCAGCTTTTAAATATGTGAGCTGCACAATTTTAGATATGTATATTTGTACTTCAAATATCGTTTTGCAACTTTTTTTATTAAGAAACACAAGTATTGTATTTGAAAGGCTAAGTTTCACTGCAACATGCTTCGAGAAGAAAGAAATGAGTGCACATTGAGAGAAATTTGCACCAAGAAATTTTTAATTAGCAGTTTCTGAATTATCATGTTATATGCATCTCAGACAAATTCACCTTTGATAGCAATGTTAATCTAAAGCATCAATCAATACATCAAATGCTCTATATGAACAAAGCAGATTTGAAGTACAAAAAATGTGCAAAACGATGTCCTGTAATAGAAAGCAATAAAAGATGTCAGGTCTCTACAAAACTCCTTTCCTCTCAATATATTATTTGATGTGGCTAATAAGAGTTTCGGCACATTTCAATAAAAGCTTGCTTGCATCAATACATCAGGGAATGCTTTCCATCAAAAGAATAATGGAATTCAATTTTTCATTATATGTCATATTTCTCCTGATTGTATGGGGATAATATGACAAGCCTATATACACAATAAACATAAAAAATTAATATCTCATAAAAACTGTCTTAAACGTTCCTAGATCTTTTGTTATTTGCCCATGAAAGCATTGCAATTGAACCCTTTATGCGTTAAGTTTAAAAATCGGAAAATTTTGTATAATTAGCAGCAAAATGCTAGTAAAATAACTGGTTTTCACTAAGTTAGACCCTAATCGTAGTTCCTAATTACTAGTTACTTCTTTCATGACTTCCATCTTCTCCTATAAAAAAGCTGTGATTGTTTTGTCAATGATATTCATTAAAATGTCATTGATAGTAGCTCACAGCTCATAACAGGATAGATTCATTTAACAGCACTGAAGCTGTCATATTTCAAATTCTTTTTAAGAGAGAGTGCAACCAACAATTTTTGAAATATATTGCTTGCAACACATTTAAATGCACGCATTTTCCTTTATGACTTAACGAAAGAAAATCCTGCAACTCTCTCGTTGTAATAATGAGTTCTCTCAATCATGCAAGCATTCTTTCACCTTCCTTTCACTCTTTTGTCTCCAATCTAAAGAATACAAATGATTTCCTTTCTTTCTTCAAAATGGAGAAGTCATCCGACGATGATGAATTCATTAACAGCTGTAGAACAATGCTGAAAATTAGTTTTGTGTTGTTGTTCATGAAGTCACGTCCTGCTATCGTCTAGACGATCGGTACTTGACTTGCAGTCTCCAATGACTGAGCTACTATTGTCTTTTACTTTCCTCTTTAATAGCTCTATTAATTCATTAATTCAGTTGAACAGGATGGCCAGTGGAGTCGCATTCAGCCTGTCTTCTGTTTTACCACCAGATAGCCTTGCGGGCAACATTCTTGCTCGTCGTCTTCGATATATCCACGAGAACAGTGACGGTCTCTTTCCTGATAGTGAGACTTATTCCAATGACAGTACTTATGAGATGGATTACAATTCTCAATTTTCTGCGAATCCAAATTATCGACAAAAGACTGTTCCACCCCTTTTGTCCAATAAAAGTCGACCAAGGACGATGTTGGGTATCAATGGTCATCGAAAGGTGAGCTTTCAAAAAAACTGTTTTTTTTATCAAAAGACATGATAAACTGACAATTCTGTCGCAGTCTATATGCTAAGATTGACACCCCTCCGGAATATGCAATGGATATTACTAGGGAATTCAATTTCTAGCCATTTTCTGATTTTGTAATTCCGAGACACTGATTATTCTGATAAACTCATTATTATCGTAAAAACTTGTTTGCATGACAATATCGAACCATAATGTGTGTGCAATTGCAGTTTTTGTGTATGATAACATTATTGAAAAATAAATTGCAACACGTGACGAATTTAAAAAAACGAAATAATGAACGTTAGATCAAATCTGTGCGGCCAGGTATGCACTTACAGTCCTTTTCCTTGCTTTTGAAGGGAGAGACCTATTCACTAAATCAAATTTTCCACAAAAAGAAGGATCAACCTATTCTACAAGTTTTGGTTTGATAATCTCTTTCCATAAACAAAGACAACGAGTTATAGAGACCTTAATATTTAAACGAGTTATAGAGAGTTTGCATTTTCAAATATGACCTGTAATAGTAATGCACCTCTACACGCAGTGGGTTTCCTGAAGAGCTTTTCTGAGATTCCAAACCATCCTTAACACAAATAGCGTTAAGTATGAATCAATAAAAATTTAATTGAAAAGACTTGGAAAATACGCACGGATTCTCCTACATACAACTCACGTAAGTTGTGGCGGAACCAAACTTTGTATCCATGTGTAACCCATTGTAATCCCATTGTAAACCATGTGTCCTGTAGACATGGTTTTTTGGGGTTTGTGAGCATTTGAGTAAGCCGATCAAGCTACAATCATTCATCCAGACTCCTGTTCCTTAGAAACGTTTGCTTCTGCGTACAACATACAAACATACAGGGTTTCTACATTTAACTATTCTTAGATGTTGCTTTCATTTCAAAAGTATACTGTGGGCATATAGTGAAGACACTACATTTACACGCTTCATAATGTCCTAATCTATTCATTTCAGAAGTTGATAATAAGCCTTTAGTTAGCTTGTGCCTTTAGAGCCTTTTTACTTCAGACGGAAATTGAATCTCGAATAATCGAACTCTCGAACGTTTAAATACAACCAAGATTTAGAGATTGGATTCACAAAAGGCTATCATTGACTTCACGCAAAATCTGAATTTATGAAGGTGTTGCCACAAACTTTTAGTAAATGGTGATAAGGATTGTGGAAGCGGTGGAAGTAGCGTTCGCTGAAGCAGAAGCAGATGCAGAAGTGGCGGCTGTAATAACCATCCACCTAATGCAATAGTGAATGATTAAATTTCATCAAAGCTCTTAACACTTTGTGATATCTCATCAAGCTTCTTTCAGATGGTTTCACGTCACCACTGTCATGAGAAGGAGAACCTGGTCAAGAATGCACATCCATGTATACTTGTTTAGATGGGCATCAGATCAGACAAAATAACCACCAACACTGGACAGACGCTCTGTCCATATTGCCGATTATGTGTGATTTCTTTGTATGGAGCATTGAAGCCCAATGAGTCACTGACAATGATAAACACATTCATAACATGGCATCATTCACGCTAAAATCATTAAAACGACCGATTGCTTCGCCTTCTTCTGCATTGATCGGAGCAAACTTCAGAATTTGCTTATAAAGCATGCAATTCAGTTGACTAATCCCTATCATACTTTCAGTTTGATATAAGTGCATTAAACAGATGGCCCAGCGACCTTTTGGTTAGAGGGCTATGCTTGCATGTCCTCTAGCTCCAACATTGATATTTCGAACCCTGCCCGCGACTGATGAGGTTGTTGAATTTTGTTATAAATAGTATTTATCGAATAGAATTGAGGGAAACTACTATCTACATTCTGTTATTCAGAAAGATGTTCAGTTGCATACAATTTGAGACTATCAGGTATAATTAGAAAGGGATGTGGTGCAAATTGTTCTACTAATCCTGAGATTACATGTTCGATTGCAATCATATTCGTTTTCGTCGAATCCCATCGGAATAAGTCATGCATTGAGATGCACTGTGCACTTTGTTTATTGGCATTTTATACCCTTGATTTGTCTCCAATCCCAGTATTCGAGTAATTTCTTCTTATCGCGCTGATATAATCGGCATCAGGGATTTTATGAAGTACTGATGACAGTTCATAACTGAAAACTTAAGTGATTTGCTTGTTGTTTGGTTAAATATCCTTCATACCAGCCGACTATCTTGATATTCTAGTGAAGTTAAAACTGTTGGGATTTTGGATTGTTCACTTTAACAATCGCATTCTTAATAAGAGATTCATATCTCGCTTTGTAGAGTCAAATTGTTGTTGATGCATGTTGATCATGTTCATGTATAAGTAAATCAATCACTTTGGTAATAGTGAGTTCCTTAATAAATGTACATTACTACTCAATCTGAAGTGATTAATGAATTTAACTCAAAATTCTCTTTAGCGCTGTGGATTTGCGCATCCTACTGTTTCATGCTTGCAATCTATCCTCGCAGGGTAGTTTTGGCGTCTCAGATTTCTTTGCACATAGCGAATGAGTCATCGCATCTGAGATTGCTATGCATATCCCACATGTATCGTCACATCTCAGATTTCTGTGTACATTGCGAAAAAGTTATCGCATCTGAGATTTCTTGCACGTTCCATATCTATCATTGTATCTGAGATTTCTGTGCACATTGCGAAAAAGGCATCGTATCCCAGATTTTTGTGCACGTTCCACATGTATCATCACATATCAGATTTTTGTGCACATAGTGAATGAGTCATCGTATCTGAGATTTATGTGTACACTCTATCAAATGATGTCATTATTAATTATTGGCTTCATTTTCAAGTATTTCAGACAACAAAACTGTTTACAGTGGTCGTCAGAAAACTGCTAGCAAGTGCGGACGTGCTGGCTTGCTCTTTCATTTTGACTACCGAAAAAAATCACTACCCCCTTTATGTTTACAAATCACCTGAAATGCTGCGTAAAATTGTAATTTTCGCGCTATAATCAATGAGCCTACAATTGTACGCATGCTACATTTGCACTATCGGCTCTAAAATGCAAACTATGGAAATAAATGTGTTTTACCGTTATAATAAGGTATATATCTTTACTAACTCATACACTTAAATCTGTGGTGGTCGGTGCAGTTTGATGGTTTCTAAGATGGACTTCAGCATTTGTGGTGAATATCATGATGAGCTCCAATAGTCTCTCCGCTTGAAAATTCTGATGAGCGAATGTTTTTAATTATTCAAAATATCGAGTTGATTTTCGAGTTGAAATTGACAATTTTTCGGTCATTTAGGCACTCGCTGGCCCATCCAACTAGCCATCCCTGATAATCAAAGATAGTCATGTCAAATCGTCAGTTATGATAATCGAATTCCTATCAGCATTTTTCAGCGTTTTAAATGCTTCCCCAGTGACCACAATACAAATTACTGCGAAATGGGATACCGGCGAGATTCCATTTAAGCATGGTGATGGAAGGAAGTCCTCTCTGAAATCGATAAACGTATTACGGGCATATCTATTTGCTACAGTCGGAGCTTTCACTTACACGCGAGTACAAGCTCAGCTGGCATCTAAAACATAATCTGATCATTGTGTTATATATATTTGAGATCCACAGGATTCCATCCATATGCGGTACCGGTATGTCAGATCAACACAGCAGTCACGCAGGCGTATAGATTATGCTGAATGCATTCTACTAATTAATGAGGGAAATTATAATTATCAAAAGTGACAACTTTGATGACATAACACCTATTGCACAATTGAATGCAATACATTTTCAAGCATGTGACTTCGTGTCTGTACAGGGTGTGATAAAGCACTTCCTGCTGATTCAAAATGCGACAATGGAATGATTTGATAAAAAGCTGCAGCTAGACAAAGTGGACTGTTTGGAAATAAAACTGTCGATTTCTGCATACTATTTACACCTTTCTTTTCATCTAAATCTTAAAGATCTATCTAAGATCAATATGATATTGAAGAGGAGAGAAAATTTGTGATGAACGACTGAATCTTCAGAGAATGATAAGATTCTTGTATTGAGGGATTACCTCTTAAAATCTCATTACAGCAAGTTCTCAGCAAAGAATAAGAACAAATAGTTTCTTTTACCTACAAAATTTCGTTTATTTCAGCCTCAGTGGACTGGATGATTGTGAGAACCTTCCATTTGCTGACCTTTCTCCTTCACATACTCATTGCTGTTATCCGCTCATATTATCCCCGAATACTTTCTTATCAAACTCCGTGTTATTGGAAAGCAATAGAAGTAATAAAGTTGGAAGCATGAAAATTGTAATGTGAAGGAATAGAATTGAAAGTATAAATAGCTTTCTGTTAGATGATTAAAAATCAAAATAAGATTTCGAAGAAAACATTTTCTCACGGCATATTTCGAAGATTTGGTTGTTGATAAAATCTAAACATGCGTCGCGTTGTATTCATGTCAATGTATTTCAAGTATCCGATTTGAGGACTTCCTTCCGTCATTGTTATAATATTGTTAGATATCTCGGAATGCTGAACTGAATTAGAGTTCTGAATTCAACACAAAAATTGAGGTCATCTGTCGGTCTCAGTGGATTGTACTTTCGTGGTTTAAGTCGTATTTGAATGATAGATGGCAGATCATCAAAGTGAATCATTTTTATTCAGAGCCCTATATCATGCCCTGTGGAGTGCCTCAGGGATCAGTATTGGGTCCGGTTCTCTTCGGTATTTATATGTCGACCCTGTTGCGTGTTCTTGACAGGCATGGTGTAAAACATCATTTTTTCGCAGATGATATATTCATTTATACGTCTACCATCCCGAGTGAAATTTGTACTGCAACCAGTTTGATTGAAGACTGCATTGACGATGTGAAACATTGGCTCACTTGCAACAGACTTCATCTGAGTGAGCTCAAATCTAAAGCGATTGTATTTTGTACTCCCAACCACACACATTGCTCCAATTCTCAATTGCGGATTGGTGACAGTCAGGTCAAAGTTAGCAAAAGTGTTAACTGTCTTGGAGTAGTTCTAGACTCTGCATTGAAATTCAATGAACATATCAACATGATATGTAGAGCATGCTTCATTGAGATTCGAAGACTTTACTCTATCAAATGTTACTATTTGTCAACAGAGGCGTTAAAGAATATCATTACCTCATTGGTGTTTACAAGGTTGGACTACTGCAATAGTATTCTCTGTGGTGTGCCATCCAAGCTACTCAAGAAATTGCAAAAAGTGCAAAGTGCATGTGTGCGTTTAGTACTTAAAGTCAATCGCCGTGAGCACATTACGCCATACCTAAAGAGGCTTAAGTGGCTTCCGATTCGTCGGCGCATTGAACTGAAGGTTGGTTGCTTGTGCTACAAAAGATACCATTTGCGATCACCTAAGTATGTCAAAGATGATTCATATTCGTCGCCCGTCGCGCTATCTGCGTTCATCTGAGGACAATAGTTTATTTGATGTGCCCTCCATCAAGTCAATATCTCGAGGTGGTCGGGCACTCAATTTCAATGGCCCTACAGTGTGGAACAGCATCCGTCAAGACATTCGAAAATGCTAACAGCTTATTGGCTTTCAAACGTTGCTGGAGAAAGATTCTCATGAACAAAGTTTTCTCTTAATTTCTTTTGACTTTATTTTTCTTGTGATTTGCATTTTTGTACTCGCTTTGCGCTGTGAGCCTCCTTTGGGTACAGCGCTATATAAATACAACCAAATATATATATCATGCATTGATTAAATCACTTTTTTATGATTTTAAGTCTCCATAATTGACTTTTATGTATCTTAAAAGGATTGTTAAACAGCATCATAGGAAGGTCAAACGTCCAACTCGAGAAATTCTCATAAACAAAAAGTTTGAAAAAGTTTTGATTCAATAGGAGCTGGTGGCTAACATGCCACCTTTCAAATTCAGCGACAAAAACTTTCTATTTTATCCATTGTAGCTCTCCTTTTTGACCAGAATTGGAAAAACAAATTTTCTGATATTTATATCTGATAAGTACCGTACATCTGTTTATGTAAATGCAATTCAAATTAAGTGAATCAAAGCACTAAGATGCGCATTTTCAAATTAATTTTGTACTGCGTTTGTGAAGGCTGTTTTAAATGTAGCAGGGCTGCGAAAGCAGAGACGGTCGTAGACGTCCTGATTCTAGCTTCTACCCACTTGATAGGACCTATATACATTTTATGCATTATATATCCTTGGCTGTGGTGATAAAGGAATGGGACCTAGACCTGGAAATCGTTGACTCATATGGTTCTTCTTTCTTTATTGAAATCAGAGCATTCATTCAAAAATGCATTTTGAATTTAGCATGTAAAGAGTCAAATTTTTTATATATCTGGATATTCCTTGTACGCACAGCGATATCCTCGTATCGTACTGTCCTTTTAGAAAATCGTGACATCATAATAAAATAACAGAACGTAGAGCCTAGGACATGCATTCGTTTATTTAATGGTACACAATCTTTACAATCATATATCTAAAGTGGCAACAGGATAATAGAAATGTCACAAAAGCATTACATTACAGTCAGGACCAGCAGAATGTCTAAATGTGCATAAATGCTTGTATAACATCTACAAGGATTGTGGAGGTGGGAAAAGCCTTTTTTGATCGGCAGAATCAGCTGTTAGAAAGGCGGCCTCCATAGCCCTGATTCGTAGCACCCTGACGCATGCTTAAAATGACATATTTGTCTGAGCTTATCAGTGTGTCTCAAAACCTCGTATATAAGTAAAAAAAAAGTGCGTACCAAAGCGGTGCATGCTTCTGTCGATACAAATACCTTACAATTACATAATCTTGTTGATCTCTTAAAATCAACATGACCGGTAGAACAGTTAGTGCTATCTCAAAAAGAGTTGAAAGTATGAAAAACATCAGTCTGAAATTTAGGAACAAAGCTTGAAATAAGCTTAAAAGAATTGTAGCGATTTCTCTCGCATATTAACTTCATAGCATTCCATGAATGAGTTTTTACATGAAATCAAATTTGAATGCGCTTGTAAATGTTACACACACAAAATAGGTTTTTGAAGTCCTAAACAGACGTGCTGCTGAACTCCTGCAAAATTGGTAGCAGAGCGTTATGGATGAAAACGAAAATGCCAGAGAGAAAATGCGAGACTGCCAGCGCAGCAACAACTCCAACATCTAATGCGTTGATTGCACAAAACTTCCATGTGACCGTGAAGCCGCCTCCATTCTATAGAGGCTCACCTGAAATATGTTTTAGACAAATTGAATCGCAATTCAGTCTTGCCAGGAAAACAGAAGAAGCAACAAAATTCCATCTTGTGATGACATCATTGCCAGAAGACGTTATCATACACGCTGATTTTCAACATGAAAGATATCTATCTTTGAATCAATCCATTATACAACAATTCAAAGCCTCACGTCATCAAATGATCGAAGAAGCACCAGCCGCTGTAGATTTAGGAACGAAAAAGTCATCTACATTAGCAATGGTTATCAAAAGGAAGTTTGCAGATGTTGAATAGCCACCAGATGAAGCGATTATCAAATTAAGAGTGATCTCATCAATGCCTAACAATAGAAGCTGCACTTATAGCCATGAAAATAAAAGTTTATCTTCCTTCGTGAAAATCGCTGACAGTATGTTTCCAGTGGCAAATTCAGATTCACATCTCATTCCTGTTATTCACTTCATAGTCGTCGACTATCCAACAGAAATCCTGATTCTTCGAAAAATTGTGCACCAAGACCATTTTACTCTAATCAAAGAGCAAATATTTGCAATTCTCACATATTCTATGCCGAACGAGCAAGATCATGCAGATATTTGTGTGAATGACCTGGAAACAAACCTAACATACCGTTATTCCAAACAATATGAAAGCAATATGGATCTCAAGGTCCTCAAGTCCAGCAAACTAATGAGCCGTGTTGTGGCTGAGCCATGGTGAAGAAAATACCTCGATTTTTTTCTTGAGATTTTTGTTAGATTTTTCAAGAGATACATTGACTTTCTGATTGATCTCGGGTTTTCCAAAAACATTCATTACATTATGTACGACAACCTCTTGTAACGCTTAGGTTTCTGGTACAAGAAATATATTGTCAATTTCCTTGATGCAGATACGATAGCGATACTTGGGGAGAGAGAGATGTTTATTTATTCATTTGAATAACAATCGATGAGGTTCAAATCATGACAAATTCCAAAAAATGAATGACATGCTTTAAATGCAAAATACAAAATAAGAAATCAAATAATAAGTCAAAGTATGCTCCCGATGACAGGGAACACATTAAATAAATGAATAAAAAAATTATGATTGTAAAATATAAAATGATGCCCAGCGTAGTGACGTTCTGCAAAATGGCACTCGGGAGCCAAGGAGGAAGCAAGTCACGTAGAAAAGTGTCAGATGAAGGTATCATCCGGAAAAGTTTTAATGCCATGGGGGTTCTTCTGTCTGTTAAGTTTGGTGGTTCAACTCCTTTGATCTCAGCACATCGATTCTAGATAACTTGGAGGCGAGCCTGCCCCCCAGACGTAAACCAACGACGGCGGATGACGCATACTCCATTAAGCTTCGGATGAGATAATTGTAAATCATAGCAAATTCGCGAGTCGACGTTAAGTTCTTCATTCTGCGAAGGATGTACATCCTCTGAGAGCACTTATTGACAACTTAGTTGACGTGGCTGCTCCAACCGAAGTCATCATCAAATATAACACCCAAAAATCTTAGGCTGGATTGGTAAGTAACACAATCGATAATGTTTTCGACGTTGAAAGATTCCTTGAAAACTCCACGAAAACGGACAAGTCCTGATGTTGTATCAGTATTTAAAACATATCGTTTACCAATGACCACTCACTCAAGCTTGATATCTCACAAATTATCCTATCACGGAATGGGATGAGATTTTGTAACTCAAGCTATGATGCATACATCATCGACGTACTTTATCATACGCGTAGAAGAAGACTGTGGACGAAGAGTTGATATGAAATACCATAAAGATACGGGGCCAGAACTGATCCCTGTGGAACACCACTCGTCATGACCTCAAGGTTACTTTTCTGATTATGGATTCTTGCATGCTGTTGACCATGAGAAAGATAGTCATCCAAAAATATTATGAAGCCTGTAGGCAAATCCAATGCTTGATCCCTCAATAAAAGAGGCTCATGACTAATTTTCTCAAATCCTCTGCTGAAATCGAAGATGATCAGCAGCGAAGCCCAAACATTTGAATCATCACATAATCTTGTCAGTTGGTCATGAGCAGCTATGATGGCATGTGAAGTCGACGACTGCCTTCTAATCCCAAATTGTTCATCTCCAAAGCATGCTGTCAGACGAAACCGGATGTCACGTAGAATAAATTTTTCCTCAATCTTGGCCGGTATTGGCAATAAACTAATCAGACGAAAATTTGAAATTGATGTTTTTTCAGATTTCGGAACGGGAATGATGTCGGCAATTTTCCATGAGAGAGGAAGCTTTCTTATATATAATATATATATAAGGAATTCTTATAGGACTTTTATAGCAAATTCAGGACTAGATATAAACATCAGGTATCAACATCTATCAAGTCCCATTACAAAGTTGAAAACTTGATTGCGACCGACAAGTGCTATTTCTTTCATTGAAAATGCATTTCATAAAACCAATACATTCAATTTTAAGCATATTTCCAGAAGTTGAAGTCCAGCCGATTATTCAGAGTTGCCATCTACAAATATTATTCACCATTACGAAACAAGCAGTCCGTCTGTTTATTGTAAACCCCGCTTTTGCCTCCAGGGGCGACCGCACAGAAACACTGTTAAGCTAGTAAATCTGTAACAAGATTTGCGCCCAATCATAGTATGAAGAGAAAAAAACAACGCTAATTTTGACATCTCGATAGCTACTTCTCGGCCTCTCTTCAGGAGAAGTACGACCGTTGTGATACACAAAATGTACAGACAAGTTGAATAACACTGAGAGATGTTTCAGGGTCCGAATGAGGGAACATTTACCGAAGTGGACTGAAGGTGGACATTGTCGTCCACGCTCTAATAAGTCTCCGTCCAGCGCCATTTGTCGGTATGCCATATCTTGTGATAGTTTTCAGGACGCACGTTTCTTCTTATTTTTCTATTTTATGAGCTCCTCGGTCCCCTTTACTTCTGCCCATTTTAGGATCTCTGTATATATCTCGTTACCGTCCTGACCTACGTATCCACAAAAGCTTAAAACATATCTTACGTTTGCCTTGGCTTCAGCTTTTTTCTTTTGTCATGCCTTTGTTACTTTCTATTGTCTTCGGTAAATTTATTGTGTTCGTAAATGCACTATGGAGACATCGTTGCTCTCTGACGTTTGACCGAATGTCATGTCCGCAGTCTATGCCAGTCTGATGAGCTGTATTAAACTTGTCTGTACATTTTGTGTGTCACAACGGTCGCACTTCTCCTGAAGAGAGGCCGCGAAATAGCTATCGGGATGGTAAAATTAGAGTTGTTTTCTCTTCATAAAATCTTTAACAGTAACATTCATCCATTGAAATTTGCTTATCAGTAGCTACTCACTGTCTAACACTGCTTCTGTGCAGTCGCCCCGGATAAATACAAATGTGCCAAGGCAGAATTGAGACACAAGAGCAACTTAGAATTGTTCGACGTTCATCAAGTCCATGGTAATCTCCGCTCCATATGGTCAAAAAGACAGGATCATTGAGGCCTTGTGGAGAACATCGGGCACTAAACAAAGTGACTAAACCAGACAGACATAGTATCTCAAATATCTTACATATTCAAGAGAAGATGGAAAATTCTTTGATCCTTAGCAAGCTCGATTTGATAAAAGCTTATCATTTCATTCCGATTTCAAATAATGACATAGAAAAAACTGCAATCTGTGCCGTATTGATACATTTGAGAATGGAGTCCAAGAATGGCATTTGGACTCCGTAAATCAGCTAGCAGCTTTCAAAGATTCATTGTTTCACTTTTAAGTCAAAAGTCACGTTATAAAGATCAATGCCAATCAATTGTATTATTTCTCTTGATCTCTCTGCTATTGCAACAGCTTACGAAAAATATAAATTTGGCAAATCGAATTAATCTTCATTCAACATCGGTTTAAAGATTCTGCATTGTGAAGCTTCTTATCCAAATCCACGTATGTATAAGCATTTGAAGTAGAAAAGAAGAATAGTATCACGCTTACTACGACACGTGTGTATACTATGACTGTATAGCATGGAATCGCCCGCGAAGAATATACTATTTGTGTTTCCCAAACCTTTAACCGACACATTATGTTTGACTAATTCAATACTTTAGAGATTATAAAATTCGCAACTTTGTATTGATCATCACTCAATCAAAATACAAAAACATGTAATGCACAAACTAAAAGATGCACCTGCATAATGAAAAATCAATGTGAAATTGCTTAAAGTATAGAGAAGGGATATATAGGTAGAGTGGCGACTCAAAAACGTATCTGTATACAGTAAACGTTTTTATATGAAAGATTCAGTATTTTTGCGGAGATTGCGTTCCCGTGGTCCAAAAATTATTTGAACAGTTTTTAAAAAGCTAAATTTTTGCAAATTATATACTACCGACATGAAGCCCTTTTATATGCAGCATGAAACAAGTTGCATATCAAAAGGAATGAATATTTGTTAATAAGCATCATAACTTAGCGGAAATTAAAATAATATGCATGGGAATTTCATGAGCCGCATTTTTTAATGGAAGTCTTCATGAAAAAGTAGAGATCTTACATGTATTTTGCTTTCTTGGTTGAAATTTCAAGTTTCTAATTCACCGGCATGATTTTACGATTCACCAAATTCATATGTTTCATTTTTTGAATCTGAATAGTGATGTGGACCCATTTACATGTTTTAAAGTTAATTGAAATCATCGTCTTTGATTATGTAATTTTGCTCTGCCAGTGGCAGGTTGCCTGTGATTTGATCACGCTTAAGAAAATACTCTTGAGGTTGAGTATGAAAGTAATAGCAACCTATGGAATTGCTAATTTAACAAACATTAACTCTGCTAGGCTGTTATGCCACTGAGAATCAAAAAAAATAAGATATAATAATAAAATAAATAATATATAAAATAACCAATCAAAAATGAAGTACCGTCATGCCTTCTGTATTACTATCATGATCTGTCAATTCCGTGGTAATTTCTTCAACACTGCAAAAATTTGCATATCTCACATTGGTAACAATGCCCAATTGTATTCACCTCGAATTCATTTGATAAATTCGAAAGTGCATACACATTGGGGTTTTAATAAGTGCGGAGATACCACTCTACCTAATATGCTTACTCTATGGTTTAAAGGGCTGAGCCTGGACATAGACAGCAACGAGCTAATGGCACAAGTGTTGGACTGCCGGCCCCATCACAGCTTCCAACACCATCATTGCCAGAATACTAAGTACTACTCAGTGCTACTAATGAACCGAAAAGAAAGAATTAACGAATTTTGCCGTGTTGCAAGAAGAATTGAAATATGGAATGACTCTTCACCCACAAGATTGATGTTCAGGGAAGAACAACTTCGCAAGTTATCCGATTCACTCGATAACAATTAAGGCAATTTGGAAAGCAAACGTAAACATATTGCCAATGCATCGTAGTAGACAAAATGTTGTGATTTTTCTCTCTTCTTTCAGGTAGTATTTTTTATTAATTTATTGTCTCTCGTTGATCGATTTCTCTAACAGTCTTAATCGCTGTCGATGATGAATGCATAGGGATTACTCCATGATCAACATGCATACGCTTTGTCTAGTTCACATTGAGAGAGAGGAGCTCCTAAATAAATAAGCAGCAGATGTTACAGTGTACTCTCACTAGCGCAAACTGAACGAGTTATAGCAGAATAATTATCCAAAATGTAATATATTCATCGTCAGGTTGATTTGAATTGTGTAAAATTCTTATATTTGCGAGTTGCTAAACAAATAATCTCTAGTCAGAAGCATTCATGTAGTCTGTGCGAAGATGACTTACTTTTTATAATAGGCTGCTGCAGATTCATTTCCAATATTATGTTATTTCATGCGCATTATCAAATTTTATTAATATAGTTTTTTTGAAAAGTAATTTAAGATATTTTTCTGAATGACATCTTGTAACATGTGAATGACATTCAAAACGCACCTAGATGAGCATATTAACCAGGCTTACCTTAGATATGGATATCCATGGAGGTCACTATGAATATCGAATTTTTTGAAATATCCGTGGATATCGTGGAAATTATTTTGAATGTACGAGTATTTCCAAAATTGCTGCTGTAATGATCTCAAATGTATTACTAAAGAAAACAAGCTTTTGCAAATTAAAGCGAATTGAACATTAAAAATTGTTAATAATAAATTCAATCTAAATAAATCAAATTTAAAAATATTAAAAAGTAGATCACAAGACCTCAAGTGAACTCAATGTGAAAATGTATTCCGACCAGTAGCCACATGTGAGACACCTCGAAGTTGGACGTCGAATGAAGTGACACATTCGTGTTTATTATCTAGCTGATTGCTCATTATTCGATTGCTATGATTCTCCGCTTAATGCACCGATTCCTGGCTGCAGACGTCGGCAGTATTCCTATAACTCAATACTGATGTACTAGTATTCCTATAACTCACTATCAGAAGGTCAAGGAACTGCATTTTAAAATGGTTGCCAAAATTATCTTTTCTATATCTGTGTCCTCAACATCCATAGAACGACTAATTAGTCAAGCCTCCACCATGTTGTTGAGTATGTGAAAAACCTGTCACCAGCCGTAATGACCTTATCTATATTCGACAAGTTAAAAACAATAATTTGATTACTAAGCGTGGAATTACCACATACCACTTTGCCACAGACAGTGAAGAGATGACAAAGGCGATGAATTTTGATCTCGACAATGATCCGTGTAAAGTAGAAGCTGAATCTGACGATGAGTAACATAACTTTTGTTTATGTTGATTAAACACATGCATGTATATCGCTTTGGATGCGTAGTCTTGGACGAACGACAGACAAACATCTGGCTCCATAGACTTCACTGCAGGGTAGAGCCCTTTCTTTTCTAAAATGGGACATCAAGTATTCTGTATGTAGAAATTGTACTTTGCAAACTTAGGGAAAACAATAAGTAGCTATTTTATACATTTACAATGTGCGTTGGCCATTGTTTTCATTTTTAGCTCAGGATAAATACTTAATTAGTTTATTATTTAATTAGTTAAATACTTTTAGCAGAACCTATGAGTATCGATACAATTCCATTACAAGCATGTTATCATATGAATTATATAAGCTATATGAGGTTTGTCCACTTTTCACAATATTCGTGGATATCTAAGGATATGCAAGAACATTTTCGTTGATGTAGATATGGATATGAAATTTCCTCTTCACAACAACCCTGATGTCTATACTGATGACTGACTGCCTGCAGGATTATGCTTTATATACCTTAAAGTAGCTGAAGTAATGCATTCCATATTATGTTATCATTAGTTGAGGCGTCAAATCGATGCGGATGAAGACAAATGAAGAAAAAACGATGAATTGTTAAATTCCATATTGTACGAGCCTATTAATCGCAGTGTGAAACCTGCGTTAGCAAATAGTTTAAATTGAAGAAATAATATTTTTCATGTGTATTTTAGTTATAGTGTATAGCACTAGTTCAGCTATTTTCTATGTAGTTCATGTAGTTCTATTATTAATAATTACATAATATTCATTTTTCCATATCTTTGTTATCGACTTCATGTTTACTGTACAATATCAATTTTCTTTTAATTTCCTTGACTATTTGTTACCAGCGTTCTTCTCTATTTCCATTACTGGTGTGTGTACAGTATATGAGGTGTATTAAGAATGAGTATTACTAGCATTGTAGCAGTAGATCTAGGATTCCCATTTCACCAGGTGTTAAGCCAACACTGATAAATTTCATTCGTTACCACGAGAAAGCTACATTGAGTTCTCCTGGAATTAGTCCGGCAGCCAGAACGAGTTTCTGCAGGGAACGAGGCCGAAAATGAGACTTTCACAGAATGATGTACACCCTATGCCTACTACGAATCGCCGCGTCTGCGAGAGTTCTAGTGAGTTCCTATTCTTGTCAGACAGGATCAAAGAAAAACACATGTTAATCCAATGGGACTCAGATTGCAGTTTTCGGCTAAAATGAATTTTTTTGTTTTCTCTGATTAAACGAAAAGTATTAAACCCAGAGTCATAATTTTTGACATGTAATGTCTTCAGGTCATCTACTATGATATGCATGTGCTTTTATCATACATCTAATCGGGAATGTATGTGAGAATGTGGTCAAATGTGGATCAAGTTGCTCAAAATGTTTGTGTTTGCCGACATTAAGAGGCTCGCCAAATCTAAATATGTTTAGCTTTGTAGACAGGAGTGCATGAACATGATAGTAAATGACCTGAAGACATTACATGTCAAAAATTATGACTCTGGGTTTAATACTTTTCGTTTAATCAGAGAAAACAAAAAAAATTCATTGTAGCCGAAAACTGCAATCTGAGTCCCATTGGATTAACATGTGTTTTTCTTTGATCCTGTCTGACAAGAAGAGGAACTCACTAGAACTCGGCAGACGCAGCGATTCGTAGTAGGCATAGGGTGTACATCATTCTGTGAAAGTCTCACTTTCGGCCTCGTTCCCTGCAGAAACTCGTTCTGGCTGCCGGACTAAATTGGCTAATCCAATGGTTACAACAGCATTGTATTTTGTACCAATTCGGGCTGAAGATTCATTACCATTCTTCACCAGGACCATGATTGATTATTCAAATTATTACGGTAAAACCTGTAATAGACCGTCGCTTCCTATATTTCGGAAGCATGAGTAGTAAAATATTGTTTGTGTAAGGCCTGTCCAATATGTGATGTGTTATTTGCAATATACCTATTTGATGCACATGCTGCTGGAAGAGGACAGCAGCTGTTCGGACAATGAAGTTGACTTTCTTTGACTTCTTC
Organism: Prostheceraeus crozeri; assembly: GCA_907163375.1. Taxonomy (NCBI): domain Eukaryota; kingdom Metazoa; phylum Platyhelminthes; order Polycladida; family Euryleptidae; genus Prostheceraeus; species Prostheceraeus crozeri. The sequence goes on along the minus strand of CAJQUW010001446.1, from coordinate 932,528 downwards.
AATGTAGCTTTAAATGAATCATTAAGTTCATGTGATGTTAATCATGCAATAATGTTAATCATGTAATAACGATTCGTGCTGTTGGTCATCTTGTTTTATTCAGGCAGCTATTTTGCGTGCATAGTATGCTAGATATATGCAGTCCACCATCTTGTCAAGAGTTGAGTTTTTATTACTAGAATGCGGGTGAATTAGGGCAAATACTTTTTGTCAGTAATCCTTAATTTATTGAATATTGATATCAGTAAAATGTGTACATCATATTAAGTTTCAATCATAAGATAAAAAGTCATACTAGCAAGCCCAAATGGAAATGCTTTCGTAATACTATAGCAGTACCCGTAAATACAAGCATTATAGAAGCGCCATTTCTTAATTCTCACAGACTCTGAGATGTTGAATAATAGACGGACACCCTCTATTAGACCGTCACCTGTAATAGACCAGCACCAAGGACAGAGGGTTGAAAAACAGACTGCCATTGCTGCCATTTACAGGTTTTAGGACATAATATGTGCTATTAAATTATATTATATATTGAAGTCGTGACTTATGCCTAAAATGAAATTCTAATTCGTGAATTTGACCAATTATATAACAGATCTATCTATTAAGAAAAAGATAAATTGCGATTACATTGTATCTTATCTGTCGCAGCACTATATCACAACGGATCGAGCAGACTTTTGTAGTCACATCACTGAAATCCACCATATGTTAAAGCACTGGTATGGACCTGCACGTTGAAAATGATCACATCGTGGTCATGTGTTGTCATGACAACAGCTCTTGCACTATGACGGCTTCCAATTGCTGACAGCATAGGCTAGGTATCGGTAGCCTAACCCGTGAAGATTCACGGTTATCATTTTGATGTCAATTTTGATCAATATATCAAAATGGGCGACGGAAAGCGATTTGTTGTTAAATGCTGGTAAGATGAAGGCTTTGATTTATTGCAGAGAACTTGCAATGAGAGAGCAGCGATGCATGGAATCATAAATTCCATCAGTGAACTTCTGCGCTCGTGTGCGCTTTTTGGGAGTGATTCTTGATGAAGACCTTCAATGGAAAGGGCATGCAAAAGAAATTAGGTCTAAGTGCGCGTGATTGACTTCTGACATTTGATTTTATACTGGTATATACTACTTTCTATGATGCTATAAAATGTAAACTTGTAATGCTTTTGATTCCCATTCAGTGATACAATAAACGATTCCCTCTTTCTCTCTATTAATACAGGATCATTTTGATGTAATAACTTACAATACAGCGCTTTACGGCAAGAATTTCTTCATTGATTCTTCATTGATTTCTTCATTGAGAACTAGTGACATTGACATACAGTGTAGACCACAACAAACAGCTGTTGTCGTCTCTAGTCCTACTAACTTAAAGCAAAAAGTCGGATTTCTATGGTCCATCTTTGCAGCATCATAGAAGATGTTCAGGTAGTCAGATTATCGGAACGGCATTTTGATAGGGTGGCAAGTATATAAAGCTAGTTTTCTAAAAAACTGGCAACCCACATCATAGATCATTATAGGCTTACCTGAACTTGTCTTTAGTGACCATTCCTGTATCAATCATTTCAGATGAAAGTTTATCAAATGTCGCTTTGAGTTGGATGCATACGACTCGGCTCCTCCCATCTTGTTGATGTGTGCTTCACACAGTTTTTCTCCACTTTCTACCAAGCAGCTAAATAGCCCATCCTTCTCCAAAAAATATGAGCACACTTTCGATTTTAATGTGCGCTTTGGAGGAGCCATCACACACGATTAACGTGAGGGTAAGAGGTAATGTTCTCAAACAAACTAGTATTTCATTTTTGTCTCTGATGTGACCTTTGGTGCGTAGGTGTGATCGAGGCTAGGAGGGCTTGTCTTCTCTACTAAATCACCGAGTGAAAGACTCTTTTTTTCACTATCACGGTTCATTCCCTCAACTATTACAAGCTTTGCATGCAGCAGTGTCTCTGTACTTTTGTTTGTCGGAGAAAGTTGACATCACGACAGCGACGGCTATGTACGAGGATAAATAATTTGTTTGCATTATACTATTTCGGGTCTATTTATCGGCCGGAGTCCTGTCACGTGATAGGACTCCGACTCCAGCAGAAATGATAGGATTCTGGGACTCCAATTCCGCATCCCTGATTTGAGGTAGTCAGTTTGCGATAAGTGGAAACTATTTCACCTATCTTTTCACCTTAAAACTTTTTCATCGGTCGGGTTCAGGTTGAATACGATCGGCACATTTCCATTTAACCTTTTGTCAACCCAACCTTATACATGAAAACTGGCCACTGGCATGGTTGCTAAGAATACCTCTGACCAATGAATGATATATTCGTAAACACTTTTTCCACTGCGAAATACTTTCATTTCTATATGAATATTATTTAGTCAAGAAAATGAGTTCAGTAATTTCTCAACGAAACAGTCAGAAAGATTAGATAAATTCCTATATTTTGTGAAATATGATCGCCATAGAAACTTCACGTCTTGTTTAACTTTCTGTTTAGTTGTGTGTACTTCCCTATTTCATGAACTCCAGATAGACTGATAGTGTGAACGATACTTAAATTAATTGAGGTTAGGACAAAATATTTCCCTTAAAACGTAACAATTTGAATTTCTTGTTTATCATTATTATGAGACTTTAATGAAGACGTAAAATCTAGTGGCGCCACAGATGATATCAAAGCTCACTTGTTGGAGAGAAAATTTGCCATTCAAAATGAAGAATTTTCCTTCACTTTATTTTGCTTGATGTTTCTCTTTCTATAAACATTCATTTCATTACATCAACTTTATCAATGATTTGAAAACTGTAGGAATCAAAGCACGAACTCTTTGCTTCTTCTGTATACTCAAGTTAGCGCGAAATGCTAGAGAGAATGCTGGCGGTTTACTTAAGGAATCACTTAACAAAGGTCACGCTTATATTTCGACTATTCATTTTGTTTTCATTAGAAGTTGTTGCAAGTGATGAGAGAATATTGAATTCGCAAACGTCACATCAACATTTTTTAAACTTCTGATCCGTTAATTCATGTTATGGAACTGTTTGCTTGTTATTAGTAAGGCTAGAAAATCAATTTTCTGCAAGTAAATAGGCCTGAAGATCATCGACTGAAAATGATAAATTGCGAAGTTACAAATTATTCGAAGTCAAATAATGCTTCATCTGTATACGCACAATGTAGATCGAATAGAATATAATAGACGAACTTCACTACTCTGTGACACTGCAGTACATGCCTTGAAGGAAAAGACAAATTTCAAATTGAATTATCAGAAAATCAGACATTTACAGCGTTTAATATCTGATGAACCGTTCTTTGGAGCGTTTTGTTCCAGAAAAGTGTGCCATCACCTAGTGATCATGGCAGTATGCATATTTGCAAACAATGTTTTACAAATACTATAACAGAGATCAAAAAGAAATTGCGAAAAATCGTGTGGTACACCCGTAATCCTGAATATCTTTCTAGACGAGTTTGTCATGAAGTTAGGTTGCAGAAAGGAAAATGCGAGTATAGCATGATTGGACAAAAGCATTATGTCATATGCTGCTCCTGCTCGCCGTAAGCTGAAAAGGATGAACATCCTTCCCGATGCCTTCTGCTGCTTGAAATTTCATGAACTTTTCGGCGGAAATCATGACAAATTATTAGTCCCAACAACGAGTTCGTTCACTGCAATAACTGGATTACACATTAACTGGATAATCGGTCACAGGTTTTTCAAAACCCCTCCGACTGATAATGTCCACAACAAAGCAGCAGTTCGCGTTGGTTGAATGTGCATTCACTCTGCAAGAGGTCCTCGTCTGATGTTTGAACGCATATAGTGTAAGTAAATCAAGTCATCAGCTCATTCAATGATCGAATGGCGGAAATGCAAAAACATGCGTCATATGGTATTTATCTACGTTTGTATAATTTGTAAATAATTGTAGGATATTTGAAGGACATTGAAGGTTTGTGATATAATTGAATAGTCATTTTGAAAAGTAGTCTTCAAGTGAGAAAATTGAAACCTGTGTTAGTGGCAACATGCTGGCGTTAGTTAAGGAAGCATTGGACAGTACCATGGAGACATGCATGTTCAGAATGTAGAGAAGAAAAATTTTCCGAAAACAACGCAGGCAATCTCGAACAAGAAGAGGCTACAGTTTTCTTAATTACATTTGTGCAGCATGGAATCGTATTCAAATTACATAAATGATATTCAATAAGGACATCATTTTCAGAACAAACCTTTATCACTTTTTGAAGATAGTTTTTATATAATAACAAAGCACGCCATGCGAACGGAAGCTTGAGGTGAGCCTTCACAAGTGAAGGTTATTAACCTACAGTCAGGATGTTGATGCCTCTCCAGGCAGACGACTTAAACCTTGGACCTTCTGGAGCTACGCAACGAAGAGCGGTTCTTAGCTAACTAACACCTAAACAAAGTGTTAGTTTGAGAATTGATTTTGAGATTGAAATTGAGAATCAAGATTGCCATTCTGACAGGGCAAGGTCATAGATATTTGTCTAGACTAGCTGATAACTTATGGTTGGATAATAATTGAATAGAATAGTTTTCAAGTCTGTTCCCATTTTTCGTTTGGGGATTTAACTCGATTGATAGGCCTAATTATACTTTCGCTCTGCGACACTGATTTTGCAATTAAACGCAGATCCACGATGCCAATGAAAGTAAATATCTCTCATTTCTCATCATTGACAATACTCTGTTCGATCTGGGGAATTCGAGCATTCAGATTTGCACTCAAGTGTGTGTGATAGACAATTGCTTCATTTGCAACCATACAGAATACCGACCGACTAGATTACAGAAACTTTCGATGTAGATAACGGTTTGTAATGATAAATAGTTGTCAGAGAATGTGAACATTGACTTTAGGTGTTGTTGCTTTTGTTTATCGCTTTCTTAGCTATCATCTCCGCGTTCCGAACCATTAAGCAGCGTCTTCTAATGAGGCTTTTGATGATTAATCTAACAGCAAAGCATATCGTGACTGCTATCTGAGGGCGCAGATAGTTTCGTCTTCATTCTGTTATGCAGAATGTCTGGACGTCAATAAAGAAAATTTAATCTATAGAAATAGGAACAAAGATTGATTATAAGGAAATAGGAAGTCTTTCTTTCACCTTCGGCTAACCCTTTATTCATTTTCGTGACTTAAGGCTCTTTTTTAATGCAGTTTGAAAGCACATGCAGTGACGCCGTTCTCTGTTTTTAGTGATAAATTGATCAAGCCAATATTTTCATATCTGACAATATATTAATGAATTTCTATCGATACTGTTTTATGAAAAGCAAGATTGACGAGAGATAGACTGAGTAATCATTCCGAAATTCTTCATTTTGTCAAAATGTTCTGAAAGACATTTATTTAATCAATATTTCACAACGTTTGATTGCTTGGGGCGCGTTCTTTTATAGTGATCAATTCATGTCCCAATTCTTTAATCAATTTTTTTATTGGAGCCGTATGAAATGTTTAATATTGAATGACATCGCTATAAATCAAATAAAAAGCAAGATGTAAAGAATATAAAGCTTGCTTACATAAAGAAGCATGTCACGAACTTTTTCATTTTTTGTACCTTTTTGTTTCCAATGATTAATATCTAATAATTAAAAATAGTAATGATCAATTCTTAATTCCTCATTTAAACTAACTAAGTCTTGTAGATTTTTAACTTACATGTGTATGAAATTTCTTGACCATTTGAATAAACGATGAAAATCTACAGCTTGCCAAAACTAAAGCACGAGAAGTTTAGCTCTAAGGAAGAAAAGGGGGCAACGTGCTCATTCTCTCAGATTGGCTTTTTAATACACACTTTTAAAAGCATCAGTCGTTTATCAACTAAAGGGACTAAGAACGAAGCAACAAAAGTAACCACAGATCCTAAAGCCTTGGCGACTCTCTTATAGGCCTTGGTGATGCTTGATAAGTTCGTTCGACAAGTGCATGTATCAGCAGTATTTAGTGAGTTAACACAAGTTCATCAGGAAATGGTCCACTGTAAACTGGGTCCGCCTCTTAATGTGCACAGCTAGCCTCAGGTCGGAGGTAGGCCCAACCAGCGACATATCACTGATCGCACATAGATGTCTTTAACAAGCCATTTGGAATGCCATTTGTGCATCTGACAGCATAATTTTGATTATAAAGAAAACGGGATAATGCAAGCAAAAATAAGGTCGTCATGTCTGTAATAAGTCTGCATTATTCCGAACCCAAATTTTCGATCGGACGACGTCCCTGGGTAGCGTAGTCGAACAGCAGGAGTCGGTTTAATCCTTTAGGCACTATACAAATCTCTAATTGTGATATATGAAGCCATTACTTCTCCATGTAACTAGAATGGATGCCAATTATCACTGAAGTTTCCCATTGATGTAAGATTTTGATTTGCGACTTTGACATAGACCGCTGTCGATTAATGTCAGACAAACTCAAATCATTTGCGTTTTATTCTGGCAATTCTTCGAATACAAATCAATCTTAGTCACTTTATTTAAAGGGTTGATATTGATCCTTCATGCCTACAAACGGCGAACAGTGTTTTGAGCTGAACTCATGCTGACACTTATGTGAATATCGCATGCGGCAATGTTCATTCATTATGTCATGATTCGGCACCACTTCTTCCGACATTTTCCAATTTCCCAATGTAGTCAATCTCCGTAGAAGGATTTCTTAACTCTAAAATTGCATAATTGTAAAATTGTAGACATCGTCTTGAAATAATTTTTTGGACGAAATGACGCAATAATCCGTGTTGCGAATGTGAAGATGCGAGGAAATTGCTCTAACACAGGATAGGCAAAATGAGAGAATGAGATGTTGCTGTTTTCGGCTATTGATCATAAGAATTCAACCATTGAAGGTTAGATATTCTTCGTTAGGCGGTAGACATGTCCATTACTTCAGATAGTGGCATAGTAGATCAATATGAGGCCTGATTGATGACATCGCTTTGCAATTCATGCACACAAGATCGAGTATCGTAAATGTAAAAGGACTAAAACGTTAGTCGTGAACATAGACTCACAATATTGCATGCTTTTCGCAGTGTGTTTTCAAACTATCCATCATTACCGATCTATGATAGAAAGATACTTGGAAATTTTCTCAACGATGAATATTGTTGGAATGTTAACAGCGGAGCTTAACGATGAAATGAATTATCGTCACGATTTTATCCATATCGTTACCTGTGTAATGTGGACAAACCATATCAATGGTATAATTGAGTCAAGTTCCACGACCTGTATTGTCCATGCATTTCATCATATGGTGAAATTTCAAAAGGATCTATCTCATAAAGCTATAATCATCGATTGCGAATGTAAAGAATGAAAGCTACTGATCCTAAAAATTGAATAGCCTTTGACCAATGCTTATAATAAGTCTATATCAAAAAATGACAAACCATGAACAAAATCTGCGAAAATCAGGTTTACCGAATTAATTAGATAGAACTGAAACTGAAATTGTAGTAAAATTAAAGTTCCATTAAGAAACATCTTTTCTCAGTCTACCAGAAACTGTGAAAATCAAGACACAACTTTTGAAAAAGACGAATAATAACTATTTCAATAATATATTGCTCATCATATACAAGTAATTACAACAATTTATGATAAATACATAAGAAAAAGTATTACAATGGCACTATCTATTTGCTATGTTTTCATCTAAACAAGTTCTCACAAAAAATTATTAAATCACATATAACGTCACATGAAAATAGCAAAAACGCATTTGGTAAAGATTTGCTGAATAATTCCAGGGATGATTCTGGCAAGATCAATTACAAATCCAAATATTCGAAGTATATGTCATTCATATACAGCACCGTATGTGCAAATAATGTAAGCTGCACAATCTGGAATTCAAGCAGAACTACTTTCAATGGAATTTCCCAATACAAATATTTGCGTTTTAAAAAATGCAAAACACAGCTGTGAATGCAAAGATTCGAAATTTTTTGAAAATGCATTCAAATACATCTCAAATGCAAATACGATGCATTTGTTCATTCATCCCAGCTTCAATTCTCCCTTGATTTTGAATGACATGACGGGTTGCCTTCACTTGCCTCAATCCTGCACGTACAGAGTGAATTTGAACCCAAAGATATCTGAATGATAATCTCATTTATATCGACTGTCTTGCGACAGATGATATAATTTTTATGTTTTCCAAGATGGACAACGTGGCCTGAAATGTTCTTGTAGCTTTGAAAGTGTACTACATTAAAGCCAAATATCACATCTAGATGTAGAAACAGGGAATCGGCGCTTTACTTTTTCAGTCGGCAGACTTACGAATACATTTGCGTCATTGGCGCATCACGTATCATCCAAGGATATCATATCAAGCAGTGTAGATTAAATGGCGACTTAAATTTCAATCATCACATCGATGTTGAAGGTCATAATATCGACGGCGTCGATAGGATGACAGCTCTTGGTAATTTTAAAGCATTGAGCAAAGTCAAAAGGTCGAATGACAAATCCAATTATGCCAGTATGGAAGTCTTAGGGCAGGCGATTTATCAGGAAAATATTATATCCATTGAGTATTTCTTTTGTTTAGGAGATCACACTAAGAAGCCATCAATGTGATGACGAATTGTGGTCACTTTTTTAGAGAAAATGTGGAATTTTTCAAGAAAAATGATACGATGTCAATAAACATGAGTTAATCGACTTTTGATTTTAAATTAAGACAAGTTAAGCATTCATTATACATGCAAAATTTCGTTTGAAATGATGCAGTCAATCCAAATTCAGAGGCGTCGATGTGATGACGAAAACGGCGTCGATGTGATGGCGGAAAAAGTTGGGGACAGCAATATATATCAACCTAGCTCTGAGTTCGATGATCTTGATTTCTCAACTCTTGTCATTTCTTTGATTCAAGGGTGTTAGGGGTTCTTTGAGCCAAGGTCTGCTAAAATGTATGTTTTGCTTCTTTGTTATACAGCAATCCAAAAAATGTACTTATCGTGGGAACATGCAAAAATGTGGTGTTTTTGAATTTCAAATGAATTTCTATGTCAGAAATCCTGAATGAAACTTAAAGTGATAGACATATTCGGTTAGAGCAGAAGAAGACCAATTGAAGGGTGTGTTGAACATTGACAATAGACGCATATCTTGGCTACAAAATGCAAAAGACAAGAATCACTCCAAAAAACACCAAATTTCCTGGATTTTACCATACATCTTCGAGATTAAAAGTGCTTATCATAGAGCATCGACTAAGTTGTGTAGGCCCTTATGTTGAACTTTGTGATTCATCAAAGCTGCCATTTGGCAATGCAATTGAACAAGGATTTAGTTGATCTTTACCCTTTTAATGATTATCTAATTATTATTATTTAATCATTTATATCTTTGACAACTCTGCTTCACCCTCTAAGATCGCAATTCATTTCTGGTGGTCAAAGAAAGGCAGATCTGTTGACGATTCAAGTCGATTTGATGATGATAATGATGATAATTCTTTATTTCAAATACAAAAGCGGTATTTGATACAGGACAGATACAGGACAGAGCGCATTACAAACATCACGAGAAGGAAGAAAATTTTACAAAAGAATTATGATAAAAAGTAGACTTGCGTTTACATGGCAACAAGATTCTGTTGTGACGGAAGGAACGGGAGCAGTTACGAGTCACAAAAAACTGGGCGAGGGGATGAGACTCACAATTACAGGCAACTTTCTTAATCAGTTTGACGCAGCTTTTGTCCAGCCTGTCACGGAGGCAAGGCAGCTGAAGATCCACATTGGCCCACCTACTGGCGATCCGATCCAGTTTTTCTAATTGAGAAAAGTCCTTTTTCTTGAGATCGCACAACACTGCCAACATGCAACCATGTGGCACAAAGCAAAACTGCGATAAACCTGCCAAATAACGAAATTGGCATTTCCGTTCACCTTGAGTCGCTTAACAAAGGACAAACTACGACAACATCTCACATACAAACTGGAAAATTGGCTGGACCATGAAAGGTCAGACTCAAACAACATACCGAGAATTTTGACACAGTTCACATTTTCAATAGGACAATTATTGATGACAATAGGGGGAAAATTGACAGGCGTAGTGCTCCTCCTAATGCACATGGTCTTGGTTTTGCCGACGTTAATCTGAAGCCTTTTAGAAGAAGCCCAAGAGGAGAAGGAATCATCTAGATGAAGGAGGGTAATGTCATCGGCGTACGCTACTAGCCTGGTATCACAGAAGCTGGGGAGATCATTGATAAGGAGGGTGAGAGTAGGGGACCCAAGACCGAACCTTGAGGAACACCGCTGGAGATAGGGTGCCAGGAAGTTTGAACATCTCTTGTGCAGACTCTTTGATACCTGAAAATTTACTGGAAATCGTGGTTATTATTTTATTTTCAGCTTCCACTGCTTTACTACGCTACAGGGACATGCTACTATTTGGGTGGCGAGTGCAATCTGTTAATACCTAGCATGAAAAAAAATAAAAAAAAAATAGTCAATATATCTTCAAGCAGCAAAAGCTAGTGAGCACTTGAGAAGACAACAAACATGATCTAGAATGGCAATTCATTAAGGGTTTTCCAGTCGAAATCATTGTAAATTTGTCACGCAATCGGGATATAGGCCTTCTATAGACCTATGGATTTTGACCAAAATAAAATTTAGATCACGTAGATTTATCAAGATTTTCTCAGTTTTATACTTTTATGCAGATTTATAGGGATTTTTTGTTTATTAATGAAAAAATTGTAAAAATTTTGCATCGCTAGTTGTTTACAGCTGCAGTCTAAATAGGCATACTTAAAATCCGTTAAAAAAGAAAATTTTGAAAACGCAATACAAGTTTCTGTTGTTTTCAGCTGTGATATATGACTATTACATCATACATGTACATTGCTTCGCTTTTCAAGAGATTGGCCTTAGTTTATGGATTAGCAGAGTCTTAGTCCTCAGCCACACTGAAAGCAAAGCAAACACGAGCGTCCCGAGCGTATCGGGCAAACGCATGTCCGTAAGGTACATGTATTAGTCGCTCTGGTCTGCTTTGCTCGCAGTGTGGCAGTCTACAACTGCTGTAATGATGACTGCTGCAAAACAAAACGCTTTGCTCGGAAACGCTTGGAAAAGCTCGCAGTGTGGCTGAGGCCTTAGAGTCCATGGCCGAGCGATTAAAGCCTGAAATTAAACGTCTAGCGTGATCATTTATAAAATAGCAGCAAATACATGCTACTATCAACTGATACAAAGTAACATTAATATTACGTGCGTAGTTTCATAAAATTATGAAAGTTGATGAAGACAGAAATGAATTACATAAAAATTAATTTTCAGCTTATGCAAGGATAGGAAATTAATTTAATGAACTCCAGTCACCTAACGCCACATACTGCATATCCTTTACGAGAATTTGCGATCTAGCAGATCAAAATAGTTCATTTCTCATAATTTCTTTCAATAAAACGGTATTCGTTTGACTTTTTTTAACTAATAGTACATTAATGACGGATTTCATACTTTGAATTGGTACTTTTCAGGTAAAAATGAAATCCGAATGAAAAGCACAGGAAATTTTATTTTTTTGGCTAAAACTGCAATCTGGGTTCCATTGGATTAACATGTGTCTTTCTTTGATTCTATCTGACAAGAAGAGATACTTTAGACCTCGGCAGACGTGCAGATTCCCAATAGCCTTGGTTACATCATTCTGTGAAAGTCTCATTCGGTCACGTTCCCTACAGAAACTCGTTCTGGCTGCTGGACTATCACCTAATCACTATAGTCGCACTTGAATCTAAACTTAAGTTGAGTAGCGTTGAAACATCAAATATCATTATTACTCGATGATTAGCGGCATAAGGCAACTCACGCAATGACTATGTATTGAGCATGCTTTCCTAAAAAAGATAACAATGCAAAATTAATGAAATAAGATGCAGAAGGAACTTAGCTACTTTTTTATAAAAATATTGTACATGTTGAACGCAATGAATTGGAATAAAAGGATTACCGTATTGCTCCATAGAAGGCGATTTTGTAAAATCTAAATTTAAGTACAGTCATGTTTGAAATTTCCCTGAATAGCCATGACACATGATTCCTATGGGTAGACTAAAAAGGGACAAACTTTTTCCGGTGAACATGCCTGCTGGAAATAGGCGAAATGCATCGGTGCTGAACAGAAATGTGGCTTCTGTTGCCTTGGGTTGCCATGATTTTCATGACTTGATTTGTATATGCAGCATTAATAGAACAACCAAGTTTTGTATAGAAAACACAAGGTTTACGGAAAATCCAAGGTCCAACTTTGGCCAGCAGTATTTTTAAAATTTTGTATAGAAGATGGAGAGCCTCCGTGTTCACGCAACCCTGAACTAGCATCATAAAATTTCAGCAGTTTCGCTTGTCTTTTCAATAATTATTTGAATGTCATGCGGATTGCTACAAAGGATGAAACAAACAAATCGATTTTAGTTTCCGATTCCAAATACTAGATTGCATTTTACAAGTAGAATAATCGATCATGGCAGTTACAAAATGCAGCGATTTTTTACAGTATTTTTAATTATTTTCAATAACAATTTTCTAATTAACATTTTTAAAGATTGTCATAAATAATTACAGGTAGATCAATTGATTGATGATAATATTTCACTTTGAAGATTCATTTTAAAAGATATTTAGTTATTCAGACAATTTATTCTCCAAATAGAAAAGTAGTTAGCATAAATATATATATATATGTATATATACATGTATATAACTCCGAGTACCAATACAAGCTATTTTTCTCTGATTAAACAAAATTCTATATATATATATACAATAAATTGTCTAAATAACTAAATAATTGATGTACTTACAACTAGCTTTAGAAATAGTCATTTACAAAAATGTCCGAATGATTCTTATATTTGAATACATTGAATATTATCGTTATTTACTGTAAATTATAATCATTTATAATTAGTTATATATATAGCGATTTATTCGTAATGACAGAAGACTGAACAATTAATTTTTACTCTGCTATAGCCTGCTATCAAATGCCTATTAATTTTTTTGGATAGGTAGATAGAATGGAGGCGGAATTATTATTGCTCAAAGGCAGTTCATCTAAACTTTCAGTGTTTGATATTCTTTCGCATTTCCGTCAATTCTTTGCGTTATTGCAACCCATTAACCCCTCTTCGGCGTTTAAATGATTCAGTTCCCATTTGGTGCTTTTGTTCAATGCGTTCCCGTAATCGACTACTGTTTCAGATGAACAATGAAACAATCTTTCTGAAGCAGTCAATTGAGCGTGCCCGACATCGTTGTATGAATAGATTTTGCGTAGTCATAACTACCATACTGGCGCGCAAATTTGTCTTCAGTGTCTTGACCGATAAACTTGAAGTCTTCACCTGATCAACATGGACTCTATACTGAACGAAAAGGTGCATTTACACATCACTTATAACTCTATTTCTTGACCTTATCACATTTTCCTTTCAGGCTTTCATGAAATGGAAACTGCCAGCATCATTACATGGAGATGCAGATGGTGAAAGATGTAAGTTCGCTCCTTTAATAGTGATAGTTATCTCACACTGTAATGGCGGGACATTGATACTTTTGGATATGTTAATGATAGTCGAGCTGTTTTTCTGGATAGTAGGCTGCTTTCATGAATAAGAAATAAAGCTTCTCATGTACGGGCGTATATGTGCGTGTAGGACTTGGTGTAACCGCAGTCAGCATTGAAGTTAGGGCCCCGTAAATAAACCTTTGACTCTGTAGCGGGCGCAGTTAATCGATTCCGCTCGATTAGTCGCGTGACGGAATCAATTGCGCGATTCCTGAATGACCAGGAATCACACGATAATTTTTTTTCAAAGTTACTTCTTAATGAAATCGTTTGATGAGGAACAAATAAGATTGCTTTTCTATTCACTCTTCAACGCTTCAGAAAATTGTCCTGAATATAAAGCTGACACCTACAGAGACACATTATGCCAGGGTGCTCGTACCTGAGATCATGCATGGCTAGAATAGGACAAAAGTTGCAATGTGACACGATTTTTATTCCCACACCACACTGTGTGGGAATTCCTACACAATGCAGGAATGCATTATCTTTTCAATGGCATTAAGCATGTTCGTATAGTAGGCCTCCACGATTTGGATGGACTGTACAATGGACTGAACAATGGAATGTATAATGGACATGAATGGAACAATACAGCTAGTGAAACTATAATTACTAGTAGCAGCCTAAAAGTGAGAATTACCAGCATGAAGAGTTTAGACACAATAACTTGTTAAAGGCCTAACGGTAATCACATAAGCACCCTTACATAACTGAACTACAATTTTAAAAAATACGACAATTATAGAACGACCCATCGAATTTCACTTGTTTGTTGAGTTTAGGACTCAATTTTTTAATGTAAAAAGCTTCTTTGATATTTAGGGCAAATCCATCACTATCTGATGCTAAGATTTTGAAATTTTCAGGGTTACATCTGCAACTACAATTCAGTCGGTGATCAAAGATCGCCGAGATTTTGGACTTATGCTCTTTAACTCTAATGTTTAGGTGTCTGAGAGTTTTACCAATGTAGGTAAAGCGAGGATCAACCTCACATGTGAAACAATATACAACACCTGATTTCAACATTAAAGGAGTTCTGTCCTTGTTCGAAAAGTAGCTTTTCAACTTTGTGCAAGTGAACACCCACCTAACAAGTTGAAAAGCTACTTTTCGAACAAGGACAGAACTCCTTTAATGTTGAAATCAGGTGTTGTATATTGTTTCACATGTGAGGTTGATCCTCGCTTTACCTACATTGGTAAAACTCTCAGACACCTAAACATTAGAGTTAAAGAGCATAAGTCCAAAATCTCGGCGATCTTTGATCACCGACTGAATTGTAGTTGCAGATGTAACCCTGAAAATTTCAAAATCCTGGCATCAGATAGTGATGGATTTGCCCTAAATATCAAAGAAGCTTTTTACATTAAAAAATTGAGTCCTAAACTCAACAAACAAGTGAAATTCGATGGGTCGTTCTATAATTGTCGTATTTTTTAAAATTGTAGTTCAGTTATGTAAGGGTGCTTATGTGATTACCGTTAGGCCTTTAACAAGTTATTGTGTCTAAACTCTTCATGCTGGTAATTCTCACTTTTAGGCTGCTACTAGTAATTATAGTTTCACTAGCTGTATTGTTCCATTCATGTCCATTATACATTCCATTGTTCAGTCCATTGTACATTGAATTTATTGATTTATATTTAAATTCCTGATTTTCTTTTCATATACAAATGCTTACTGTCACCTCAACCCTGTAACAATAGCAGGCACAGAGATAGACTCATTTGAGTGTGAGGTAGCCTAGAGTGGACATAATCCGATCCCAGTTATTGTATACGATGGTAGCAACCGGTAGAGATTGACAGATATTCATCTCTTTTTGGCTTGTGTGGTTGCTCAAGCGCGAAATTTCAACGGTCAGATTGCAGGCATGCCAAGTGAAAAGTACTTATATTTAACTCACATTTTCTAAGTGAAAAATTTGTCAATTGAAAATATTGTTCACACCGCTCGACTCTTCACGATGTAACTTTGCTGACTGTGTACGTCTAATGTGGTGTTGATATTCTAGTTTGGCAGTATTCAGGCTTGAATTTGTATGGCGTTTAATACAAAATTTATTGATCTATCTGTCCCTCGTACATGTAGTCCTACTTAGGAGTGATAACTCTAAAACCGTGCAAATTGAGGGTAGAGGTCTAGATTTTTGCTGATATCTTAATTTTCACTCTATGAACAATTCCTGATATGTATCTCTTTGTGAATTTCTGTATTTACTTCTCTCCGAAATACATTAGACCAATTGGATTTTATTCAGAATTTAATGCCTTAGAATATTCCTGGTGTTTAAATAGAATCAAAAAGTGGATGTGATCGTCATAATAATTTGTCAACAGATATTTAAAATTTATCAGCTGAACCAAAAAAAGCTTAAAGAAATGTGAAATCATTTCAAAAAAGTATTTTATCATCAATAAAACTGAACAAATATTACAGATAACATTCAAAAAGAACTTCTCAAAAACTGTCTCTACATTTAACCAAAGATTGTTGATGTCAGCATTTCAATAACTGTTACGACGGCAAAGCCACACACTGACTGAGTAATGTTCTCATATAATGCCTGATTTCTAGGTAGACCCTGAATTCGATCAAATGTGCACATATACACATTACATATTGTTATGTACATTGTATGTAAGCGGTGTGATTCAAAAATATACGCAACATATAAGCGGTGGCTATTACACAGTCCGAGACGAAGCAATTTTGGTCTCGCGGCTATTAAATTGTCTGCGTTAAACCTGATTGAATCACAAAGACGGAAAATTCAGACATCGTTTGTAGTAAACACAACGAAAGATTGAGTTTTTGCTGTTGAGCAAATCGGATCATTTACAGCTTGAAAATCAATTTGCTTCGTTTAAGAAATCACAAAAATTCTCAGAAACTCAAAAGTTGAAGCAAGACCAAGTTAGGCGAGGTAAATCAATGCAACGAGTCAGGTTGCATTCTGATGCATAATTATGTTGTATTGCGTGATTTGAAGTCACCCAGACATGAGATTTATGAGGTGTGAAAATAGACAAGGAGGAATATTGAGACTATATATCGAGACTAGTTCTGGCTGTGACCGTCAGTGTTGAGGAAAGTCATCTCTAGACCCAAGCACGTATAAGACAAGGCAACTTACATAGAAATAGATAGCTTATCTCAAGTTGGCTTTGAATGGAAATTAACTTAAGGTCGCTTTACAGTCGGGGAAGTAAGTTGGGGGCATGAATCACAGATGAAAAGCTTATAATTACACATGTGACTGCTTCTAATCCAAGTAAACAGTGATTGACTTGTGGTTCCAAGTGAAAATGTGAAATTGCGCACGATTTTTGTGCCTTTATTGTGTATTGCACGAAGCTGCATTTCCGTTCTAGACATTTTATTGCTGTCGATTTCTATGACAATTTATCTCTGTGATTGTTGGTTACAGAACAACTGATTGATCGACGAAGCGGCAGGCCAAGATCAATATGTGTTTTATAACATAATTGTTTGCACACTGTTTTGCGCTAGCCGTGTTTGCTAGTGATTTATGAAACTCCGAGAATTAATTAATTTTATTAACAATGTGTCTGTGGAACAGTTGCCAGATGCCTGCAGATTGAATACCTACGACCTAAATGTGGGTGCATAGACATCCGGCAACACTAGAGATCGATGTCTGTGGCTGTCCAGGCAGTTAACGGCGTTTCCATTTAATTACCTTTGAATGACTATAGTCAATTATAGTGATATTAAATATTTGGCATGAATTACCAATTGTGAAATTCATTTTGTGATCAGAACAGTCTGTTTGTTTATCTGCAACAATAACTTTGGCTGTCATGACGTTTTCATTATCTGTAAGAGCAAAGTGGACAAGCTACCGGCTACGAAGAATATCACATTTCTGCCTCTGGAAGATGTCTGCCTTAAAAGTGCACTAATGATGATAAAAATGGCAAATCTCATTTTGAACGATTAGATGAATTTTTGATCATTACGTTATGAAGTGTACCAAGCGCGGGGGTACATGGATCTACATAAACAAATGGGATTTTGCGATGTTTAACCCTCCGTAACTTGCAAGACGACTGGAAGTATAAATTAATTAAGACGATAGGTAGGCTAATCTTGCATGCATAAATGAAAAATGCCACAAGTCGTCTCGAAATCATGTATGAGGCAAAGTCACAAAAAAAGAAAGTCACCCGAGATCTTTCGACCTTTGTCATCGGGGTTTGCCCAGGTAATGAAGCAGATGGCATGCAAACAAGTCATTGCTTGCTATCTGCTTCATTACCTGGGTACACCCCGACAAGACCAGGTAACTCATAAATAACTTACAATATAAGTCACTAAGAATTGTCGCCATACTGATGGTGAGTGACACTCCACAAATTACCTGTAGGAATAATAAGAAGCCCGTGTGCGAATTTAGGAAGAGAACGTCAGTAGCTCTCGGACGATAGGCTATACAGTATATTGCATCAATTCTTCATTTGCAGTATAAGCATCCATGTGGTCACTGTAAAAACTGATGGTTTGCAAGGAATTTGCTGCTTCATCACTTGCTGATAATGCATCTGCATGCGATTTGCAGATCGAGTTGGAAGCAGTGAAAACGATGCTGTAACAGTATATGCAAAGTCAATGCAACATTTACATTCTCATATAGTCTGCACTCCTGATATGAAGATTTGCTAATATGTTATAAAGGTCATTGATCTAATTGTCTAATCAATTGATAGATAATTATGGTTATCACAGGATTGATGGAAGAAGCGGTTAATGCCTGCAGCCATGTTCGATAAATGTGGTCGATGAAGACCAAAAGAGTAAAAATTAAGAAGTTGGAATACTTGTATATTAGTAGACTCTTCATAGTACTTGTGGTGCCTCACAGTAGGCCTACATTTGATTTCAAAAGTCTCTTAAATTCCCAGAAATAGCTTCTCAAGACATTTTATGTCCTGTATGCGACATCTTAAATGTGCTCGGATCAAAATTCTGTATTCCCAACTATCTACTTAAATAGTGTCAATCTAATTAGCAGGGTAGCAAAAAAGTATAATGTCTAATTGGACTATGTGTCGCATGGTCTCATCTTTAATGTAAATTATAAAATTCAGAATGCAGCTAATGGTCTATAGAAACAAGAAGAAATGCACGCTGAACTAGCTGTAAACTTCTAATCACTGAATTAGAGAAATTTTCAAAAATATTTAGAATCGTAGGATTTTCGATTCATCGTGACTTGAGTCGCGCGGAAATCGAATCGCGCCGCCACTGCTTTGACTCTAAATACGCCTATACGTGGTAAATGCTTCGATATAATCACGCTCAACTTCAACTTCCAGCGTCACATTAATACCACATTATTTAGCTAATTTATTTATCAGCCTAGACTTTCATCGAAAGACTGAGGAAGTGTCCACTGTCACACCTTAAAATTGTCTAGCAAAGCATTCTTCGTAGTTGCAAATGTTGTAATCACGTTTTTCAATAGGCTACGACATGATTATTTGGCAGCAACCATGCAATAATACTGTCACTTTCGCAAGTTTCAATTTGAAAAATGTAGTATAAAGCTGGATTTGACGTCTACATTATATCGATTTTGAAATGGCAAATTATCAGATGGTTATGTTGATCTGTCAAGTCAGTGACATAAACTCTCAATCTATACTATCATATGACAAATAGAGTTATTCGCGCCGGATTACATAATTTTAGGTAATACATTCAGTTACATAATTTTAGGTAGAATGTTCCCTAGTTCAACATCACTAGGTACTGTATGTGTCTTACAAAGGTATTTGCTCCATGCGCAGATTCATAATTTGATTTCTAAAAATACACACTCGATCCACTTTTTTACAAAAAAAATAATACCCTATATTTAATAGAACTCAAGAAAAACTTATGAAACTTGGTTCGACAGTTAACAACTTCTAAGGGAATGTATGATCTTAATAGTCCTGCCGATCAATTAGGCCTTTTAACTATTGAGTATATAAGTTGCATGGTTATCCAACTCTGCTCTACATTACTAATTAACTCTTGCATGTTCAATTCTAAAAACTCAGCACAGTTCTGCAAAGTGATACTTTTTTGTAGTAATACTACTATAGTTTACTTGGAATACAAGATATGCATACGCCTGTATATTTGACATCAACAATCTAGACATGTTGCATCTTGTGTTCTTACAGTGGTGCAGTCAGCAAGGGCATCCATTGCCGCTCCAACACCGGTACAAAAACCTGCAACACCGAGGCGTAAGTGCTAAATATACTTTTTGATGTCCATTCAAAATCTAATGATCTAAGGATGCTTGATGACTGAGCTGAAGATGGCAACTATCAGTATCGGTGAGAATATTTTTGCAACCGTCACAGACGAACACAGGCATATTTTCCACATTTCCGGCTGTTAATCTTGACTACAATATTAATCATATATTATATACAATATTAATCACATGATCGAGCGCCGCATGGCTAGCGTCAAATGGACCGACCGGGTCCGGAACGAGGAGCTTTGGGCGAAGACCAGGGTGGCGGATGTGGTCGACTTGGCCGAAAACAGCAACCGAGTGGATTCCGTTGGAAATGAAGCGCTCATCGTGTCGACCAGATACAAGATGGTGCGATTCTCTAGGACAATAGAGAGACAAGAGAGGACATTCTCTTGGCCCATTCGTTGTGGTCTGCGCCGATCCTGAACGGTAATAACAGACTGATTTGGAATTTGTGATTGTGACAATATTAATGAGACAGGAAACTTTAAAAAACATTTTCATGACGATTTTGGATAGGACTTGAGTTTATCATTATTTTTCATATTTTTTTGAAAATGGTCTTTAAATATGGTCCTTCTTTTAAATATCAAATGGTTTTCACCATCATTGACCTCATATAATGGATAATTGCAAAGATATTGGAAGTTCTAGGCTATATAGTCTTTGGGATTGGTAGGCAGGCCTACTGCTAATGCGACCTAGAAAATATTGAATATCAATCTCGTCATAGGATATTGGCAACACCAAAATATTTCAGTCGAGAGTCAATTTCACCGACAGATGAGTCTCTTCCCATCTCCTACTTTCTATGTAAACTAGAAGCCTTTCTCAAATATGTATGTAGACAGATATTGTGGGAATCTTCCGAGTGATTTCTGACAATTTCACGTTCTGTCTGCAGATTTGGAATTTAAGCAAGTACAGGAATGTTAGACCAAAGTCACCTGATAAATATCTTGTCTATTCATTCGTTGTGTTAATCAAGATGTAAATGCAGAAATAGATGCAAATGTTAACTTTCAAGAACTTTTTATTCTCTTTCTGAATTCCATTATACATATTATTAAGAGGAAAAGTCACACATTGTTTGATAGAAAACGCAAGAGATGAATTCTTTTCATGGCTTTTTTGAAGCACGTTTTGAAGCTCAAAATCGTTGTCAATTTAGCTCAACACTGATACACTAATACAGTTTATAATGCAATTTCATAATTCTGATTTGAACAATTGTGGCATCCTTTTGTTCTCTAGTTGACCGTACATGGAAATTTCTAAATTAGTGAAGTATAACTTTTTACATTCACTTTTCTTTTTAGTATTCAGAAAAAGTAATTGGCACGGAGAACAATTCACAAGCCGTTTTTACGTCCCTAGATTGAATCGGCTTCTGATTAAAATTCATTGTGAATGTAGATGTTTTGAGTAGTCTGAAATTTTGAAATTCAAGTGACCTTTTCACGAGCACTTTGTATGAATTAGTTTGGTGATTATGGTCAATTGCTTCCGACGGGAGGTCTTGCATAGTTATGTACAGGTAGCAAGGTTTAGTTTTGCAAAAGTTAAAACCAAAATTACAAACAGCTTTCTACTCAGATGTTTCGGGTTCCGACCCTTTATCAACGCGAAATCTTTTATTTATCTGCAGCAGACAGTTAAATGCATCAAACTTTCAACTTTTCGCAAGTTTTTTTTTCACCACTCCGACAGCTACTAAAATTTAATTATATAAAAATGTACACAATTGTAATACTTGTAGCTTCATGCATCCAATAGTCAGGGATGTCATGAATATAAACTTTGATTCCGTCGTAAATGAATGTGATCGTAGCGAAACATTGGTTAACACAAGCAAAATATAAGAAGTATTTATAAACATGATGATTGTGAGGTCTGTGATTATCAACCGTCTGACCATAACTGTAGTATTAGTAGTGTAGTGTACGAGTTCGTATGCAAGAAGTTTGGCAGCAATTACATTAGTGAGACTTGTAGTGCTTTTCGTGCACGGTATTTAGAACATCGGCGGAGCATTGTAAAAAAAAGATGACAAAAGTGCGTTGATTGTGCATGCTCGTGAGTGTAAGAGTGAGAGTTTCTTGTTGCCTTTTATGTGAAAATTCTTGAATTCGTGAAGAGATCACTTGATATTGCATTATTGGAAGCCGGTTGGATAAAGCATAGTAGACCGTTGTTGAATCGATGTAGTGAGTTGTTGGATTGGTGGTAGAAGTTCTCACCGATAGAACGTTTCGTGTATTTAACTGTTTGCTACAATTAATAAAAAGTTTGGTGATTGTCTGACGAAATTTTACGCTCCGGTTAAATAGAAAATGTTAAAAATTACTCCCTCCAAAATAGTCAGATGACCAATGTGGTGCTTGTAAATGGGTTTGAATTTTCCGACCTTTACAGTATTCTCATATTTTTTCTCCTGTTCAGTGCCAAAACTCAGCAGCCGTCAGAGCTCTCGCTGTTCTCCAATCAGTAGTTCACCTCCCGCTACACCAGCAGTTCGCAAGCTTGGATCTCCGAGACGACCGGTCAGTAAGCCTCAGAGTGTAAGTCCTCAAGCGTTCCATGCTGGCATTGCACCGAAAGCAGCTGAACTTCTGCGGGATGCCAATCCATCTGAACGGCGCATTATTGAGAAAGCTCTTCTCCTCGCCGAACATTCCGCCATCAACAATTCTCTCCGACGGTCACTGCTCCCTGAGGCTGAAATGCAAGTCCGAAAATGGTTGGAAACTGCCTCTCCTGGGGGTAAGGATGAAATCAATTTAATAAATGTTCCTTCCATAGCTCCCATGTTGCCAAGGAAAGTTCTCCAATGAAATCATGAAAAATTGTGGATCATGCTTAAGAATTTTTTCGACTATCGGATAAGTGGAAGCAAAGATTTAACCCCGGTGTAAACTGCAGGAGCATCTAAGATTAATATGTGATACAATAGGAAGATTCCTTAAAATCTCTCGCTTGAGAAAGCCTTTTTACACTGAAGACATGCGCATGAATACAATATGTAATAACAGCCCGACTGTTAACTTTTAGAACATTTCTCTCCTTCCCAAGAAAATCCGGATTCGTGGTTTTCGGGACTGTTTAGATATATGAAAATCGGTTGCCAAAAATCGATTTCCCAAAAAACTGGGGATCCCTGTACACCCATTGTGCGACGCCACTGTGCACACCTTGAATACATGCATCTGTATAGTGTGTAATCACTAACGATTCTGTATGTAAAGATTACCTAAGTCATTATGTTAGACCTCCTTAAATTCTACGTAACTAGGAGCCTATGCTTTCAAATAAAGGATTACAAAATTATTTATGATATATATAAGAAAACAAAGTTAATATTCCGACCGTCTAAAGTGGTCATCGTCAGAAATCTATCTACTCTCTAATTCCTGCATCAGATTTATATAACAAAAACATAAAAACGATAGCAGTTTGTAGAAAGCATACAATCCTAAATGAACAAATACTACGAGAAGGATTGTATGCTTTCTATAACCTACAATCATTTTTAAGTTTTTGTAACCTGAATCTCATACATTAATTATTGAGGGTAAATATATTTCGGACGATGGCCACTTCAGATGGTCGAAATAGTCAGCTTCTTATTTCTATCAGAAATTTAAACAAGAAAGACATTTCTCAAAATTATTTAAAAAACATAATTCTTGCAAATGTTTAGCCCGGACTTTGATATAGAAATATATATAAAACTCTAGATCATGATCCCGGATTTGAGCCAAAAGTTTTAGTCTGGTCTTACCACTTAAATTCGGACGAGTTATTTGAACAACATGTAGCGCGCACCAGGGTTGGAACCAGCCGGCATTCAAAAATATAGTTCAAAGTCTACTTTATCTATGTAGTTTCCAGAATCCTATATTCTAGCCTGTATGAATTTTAGAACCATTGCGTATTCCCCAGTCTATCTATTGTGAAATTATTCCACATCTTCAATAATTTCACTGCATGGAAAAGTTTATGTAACGCGTGGAGCATGGAGATTCAATGAATAATGGATTTCAATGCAACCTGAGGACCTACTACCCGAACATTTAACATTGGATTGTGGATAATTGTTTGATAAGTTAACGGCGCGCGATAAATTTTGATTGACGTTGTACAGGCACACTCACTGAATTGAAAAAGATGATAAGTTTGGCGAGCTCATTGTTCCAAACTCTTATACGTCAGCTCGCGGTCATCAATATTTAGTTAAAAGATGTGAATTTAAAGTGTAGTGGAGAGTTCGCAATTGACGTCGCAAATCACTGGAATTCCCTCACAAGTGAAGGAGGTAAATCTCACTTCACTGAGTCACTTCAAATCAAGTTTGCACGTCGCACACAAAACATTTCGCAACATCAGCACTCAGCTACTGATCATCTCACAATTTTTATCGTTGGAAGAACCTTTATCATATTGGAACTCAGAATTGCTGACTGCCTAAGGATTTCTTGTGGAGGCGGGATATACATGTATATATATATGCGCATACATTATTATTGTATCAATGCTCGTTTGGGTCATCATTTTGATTATGTTTTCAATCTGTTGTTTTCGATCGACTTTCAAAATGTAGTTAGCATCATTGTATATTTAAAGAAGACCTACAGCTCATTAGATTAGTAAATAAATCATAACACGTATTACTGCTTATCGCACAAAACATGTTAGATATAATACTGCGCATATGATATTGTGTTGTAATATGTAACTCTCTCTCATCCGGATTACCGGTAGACCTACCATTCATGCATTTCATGTATGTCATGTGGAAATTGAATAATGTCTAATGGCATAAGTTCACCAGATAATGTCTGATAGTCAAAGCTTTAACCAACCGATAGAGACGACAGCCACCGTCCCATCCCCGACCGACCGGCCGGTTTTGAAAGCACTGGCTGCAGCCCGCCCCTGAACGCCAAAAACCTCGGCCGGTTACAACCCTGGCGCGTGCCAACTGCTTCGACCAACTCCTGTTTAGCGACCGATATTTTCAACCACTTTCAGTGAGAAGCCTACACCCAAGATTAAATCAGATGAAATCAAAAATCATCAGAAAAATTGGAGGAGCTTTTGACCAAACAAGCCGAATAGATTCGATCTTTATCAAATCAGAGTTTCGAATCAATTCGAATTTCTAATAAGCTGTTTTCGATTCACGAATCAAATAGAACTTCGAAGCTGCACAGTTTTCTACTACATGCTCGGTAGGTTATTCAATACTATTAGTAGCGATTAAAATGGTCTCACTGGATATCTGGATGAAAAGCAGTAAACAGAATATCGCAATCACTGGCTCAAATCAGTTCTACTTCCCTTAAGGCAGATGATTTCAGTAAATAGAACTGGTCGATTTTAAATCTAATGCTAGGCCTACAGTTTTCCTTTTTTCTTTGCTTTTTAGATATTTCTGTCCATAGAATATTTTCATTTTACTTAAAAACCAGTTTTCTTTATAGTAATGAAAGTTAATCTCCATTGGAATAAAATCAGAATCAGAAATAGAAAAACAAATTATAGCTTTCACACGCAGAAAAATTAGTCAACAAAAGTTCGAAGGGCTTTGCAAAATGTTTATTGTGAAACGAAGACTGAACTAAACTAAATGCGTTGATAAAAAGTCGCATAAAAGTCGATGCAAACGTGGCCTACTGAAGATGGTGCGAGCTCGTCTCCACCGCGGACTTCAGTACGACTCCTTGGTCAGGCGAGTGGCGGTCGGGGAATCAAGGGTATCTTTTATTGACTTAATCGTTGTCATTCTCTTTAGATCTTCAATATACTGCGTCAGACCTTTGTTGTTAAAGCAGTCTAAGTTTCTGAATTTGCTTACGGTTAAAAAATCTCCCTTCCGATTAAGTTTCATTTTGATCATAATTTCTTATGCCTGTACATTATCTTATCGAAATGCTTATCCATGATTCATTGACATTTCAGAACGTGAAGTTGCACTGAATTTCTTTCACAACTTATCAGGAAACAAAGTCGTGTCTGAAAGTAATCCAGAAAAGAGAGATCGGCTTATGAAGGTTCTCAAGACATTAGAAAAGTAAGTGGAACGCTTTGTGAAAATAAGCAAAATCTGTATAGCTCACCGAATCTTTATTTTATTGTTTGCTACTTTTATCATATACATAAGAAGAATACAATACGCAAAGCATTTTGTAGAGTCTGATATTACCTAATTTATGTCGCATCACCCTCCAATGCTTTAGCCTGACGACACAGACCTGAACACACGCACATTCGCCTGTTATTTTGCATATATTTTTAAACAAATCTTCTTAAGCAATTTTAGAGGTAGTTTCGTTCAATTACATCAAACCGAATCCCAGCATGCTTCAAAATTAATCTGAGTAAAATAGCTAAGCAGCTAATTTTCGGAATTACTGATCGCATATACTTTTACTGCAGTAAGCATATAAAAATGCTGTACTTCATTAATAAAACTGCACCTTCAGAAGTAACACTAGTCGTGGTACTTTAGCTGTTGAAACATTTGGGTAATGTCATTTGAAATTGATAGCTGTTGGTCCATACCCTAAGAGTTATTGAGTTTAGATGCAAGTTGCATAACGGTTGCCAAATGACAGTTAGCAGTACGAGAAGAATAGAAGTCGCATATTTTTAGTGCAATGGGCGATTTTACAGGCAGCATTAATCAGAGTAAAGTAAAATGATTAAGCTGAAACATGCATAGGTCTATATAGCATTACAGAAAGACTAGTTCCTCTAATCTCTGACTGCACGATGACTAGCACTGCTCTCCATGATCCGTTGTTATTGCAAAAAACTTAGCAGATCGGATAATGAAGTGAATGACGAGCTTGTCATTGTCAGCTGTGGTATGTTGAATATGCAAAGCGGCTTACCAGGTTGACATTCTAATGTAAAAGCACGAAGTGATAAACACGCCGATATCGTACTAAGTAGAAAAATGATTTAGCGTTCTACCTGCATACATATGTTTTGCTTGAAAGTAATGTAGCAGAACTACAATTGTTTTAACTAAAATGAAGCTGCCTTCAAGTAGTCGTTCGCCACAAAATTTTACCAATGGGAAGATCTATGCAAACAAGAGGTGCAGTTATGCAATACCTTTAAACTTTTATTTGAGTAAAGGACATTCAGAGTCCGAGCGATGGAGTTACCACCGTTTTTGTCGCAAAAAATCGTCCTTAGACTATGTTTGCACTGACTTCAATAACCAGCTATTTGTTTTCCCAATTAATTACCACAATGACCAGAAACTTCTTTTCAGTAGATGCAAATTTTATAACTTTGGCACCTCGATTCATTAAATAAATGATGATCGATCTCCTTGGTATCCCTAATAATTTTAAATTTCAGCTGATCGGCTGACTTTTGAAGCAATTGTTGGAATATGTCACTAAACCATCCGACTCCATTCAAGAAACCTATATATAATGCTTTACGTTTCACATGAGCTTCTTTCAATAATCAAACTGTTAATGATATGATTTCAATTGCTTTGTTTTAAAATATAGTAAATGGCAGAAATTCTTCGATTCCATGACAAAACATCACTCAGATCACACCTTAAACCGCTTGCTTCTCCTCTTCGCAGTGAAAACAGAATGAAATTGGTAGAAAACAGAATGAAAATGACTAAACGAATGGCGACTATGCAGCCGCAGTGTTCAACTATCAAATGTAATTTCCTCAATTTTGAGAAATAAATAGCCTTAGGAATCGAGGAAAAACATGAAAGGTGCTTTTGTTATCCATTCTGGAGATATGTTAGTATAGAACATTTTTCGGCGTTTTATCAACGAGGCTGAATGACCGATCAATGTTTGAATATTAAAAAATCAATTTGCCAAAATTGGCAACCACAAACTTTAGGGGCATGTGTGCAGATTGCATGAACTTATTCAGTCATTGCTCAGACAGCAGTCCTACCATCGACAGTCCTCACTGCAAATCGTAATATGATAAAAAGTAAAACGTTGGGAAATAAAAAATAGTTTCGCTCTTTTGGCTGATATTGGTAGGCTAGGTGAAACAGTTGAGCCAATAGCGCATCTCTTGCAGAAGCAAAACATAGCTGCTAGAATGGTCTGATGAAGGTGAAAGAAAATAGCAGTGTTGAATGTCAATTTTCGTTGATTATTCTCACATGCCTGCAGTCACATTTGGCTGCATAGAATAAGTATATTAGGTAGAGTGGCAACTCAGCATTTATTAGATCTCCAACATGCATACACTTTCGATTTTATTAAATGAACTCGAGGTGAACATAGTTGGGTATTGTTACCAAATGTGAGACACGTAAATTTTTGAAGTTTTGAAGAAATTACCACGGAATTGCCTGATCATGATGGCAATGCAGATGGAATGATAGTATTTTACAGATCCTCCGTGTCATGACAGTCTTGGAGTGGTAATGTTTCTTAAATTAGCAATTCGATAGGTTGCTATTACTTTCATGCTCAACCTCAAGAGTATTTTCTTAAGCGTGATCGTATCGCAAGCAATCTGCCAGGTAGAGCAAATATTTAATCAAAGATAATGATTTCAATTAAGTTCAGAGGATGCAAATGGGTCCACATCACTATTCAGATTCAAGGAATGAATTTAATAAAAAAAACATAATTTTTTCATAAATTCAAAAATTCATAATTTTAATTCATAAATTTAGTAAATCATATAAAATCATACCGATGAAAATAGAATTAAAAACTCGAAATGTCAGTCAAAAAAACGCAATGAGATCTCAGCTTTTTCATGAAGACTTCCATTATAATGAGGTTGATGAAATTCCCTTGTTAATCAGCATAGTTTCCGCTTAGTTTAGATGCTTATTAACAAATATTCATTCCTTGTGATATCCAACTTGTTTCATACTACTTTTAAAGTGGCTTCATGTCGGTAGTATATAAATTTTCAAAAAAGGCTCATTATGATGGGAAGAATCAAGCATTTCAGGGTCGTATTTTTAGTAGATGATGACAATTAATTTCGCGATAACAATTAAAAATTTTCAATACAGCAGATGATGAAGCAAATTTCAGATTGCAAGAATCATTAATCATCAGAAAACAAAGGAAAAAACTAAATAGTCGGGCTGAATCTGAACAATTCAAAGAATTTTTATTCGAACAACATCGTATTGGTTGGGAGGTTGGGGTGATATATCATGGGTTCTTTATCCACTGTGCTGCGCTGTATCGTGATTGCTATTTCTTGGCATGATGGATGCTATGAGCTCAAAAGACATCTTACATCTTATTTTTTGAAAGTTGTTTTTCTAATATTGTATTTCTTTTTGCCTGAGAATGCGGCTGTGGAGTATAGCCGAAATTTATTGTTGCCATCTAATGAAAACAAGGTCATCAAATACTTGATTTTTCCAACCATAATGAATAATTCTATCAATCAAGGCATATTTCAAAAACTAAAGAAAATGACTAAAAATGCGAAAAAGTTGATAGTACCGTATGTGAGGCACTTGCAATACATGGTTAATTGTTAGCTGACATCTGCCTATGATATCAATGATTCATTGATACTTTTAAATTGGTTGCTGAAATGTTAGGTGCTATATGCATGCAGCTATGCAGCTGTTTTCATATCAGCCATGGGAAAATTTGTCCATTGTAGGTTGCAATATAGTTGTGCTCAAAGTTTAAGGCAGTTTGAATATATTTTCCAATATACTCTATGCAAGAATTCTCACTATCTCAGTTACCCAGTGTCAAAAAGTCCTACTTTCCTACGTCTCTACTGCTAATATGCTGATTTTCCGGAATTCTTCTGATGTTAATATCTTTGAATAAAATCGTTTTTGCACCTGCTTATCGTTAATTCTAATATCAACAGATGAAGACACCACGGCATGATTCTGTCTCTTGGACCCCATCAGTTGATCAAGTTCAAGCATAGATAGCATCTGCGACTGATGATGCCCAATGGACCGGAACATTTCTCGTTGTGATTGAGATATGAAGTATGAAATTACTGAGCTTTGTGATCATGTTCTTTAAATGACAGTATTGCATATTGAACCGCGCAAAATGCAGCGGATCACTTTTTCTGGACACATTTTTTCTGACTAATTTGCTCTGTCTTAATTAAAGATAAGTTTTACAGAATTGTGCATCATGTTAGAGTATGGCAAACAAATTGCGTATAGATAGAAGATGTAAAGAGTAAGAGGGATACACATGTTCAGAAAAGTTTCTGACTCGATTCCAGATCTCGAATGAAAGATAGGCTAGTTTTACGATTTCGACTACAGCAGAAATGCCAACTGCGATTCTACATCCCTCTCGAATCTCATCTTGATGACATTTTATGATGTCATTGAAATAATTGATGAATAATCACGTTTGTCTTTGGGGAAAGTGCCTAATCACGATTACAACAATCATAGAGTAGGTATATTAGGTAGAGTGGTAAGTCCGCATCTATTTAATCCCCAATGTGTATACACTTTCGATTTTATTAAATGAACTCAAGGGAGATACAGGTGGTATTGTCACCAAATGTGTCATATGCATAATTTTGAAGTTTTGCAGAAATTACAACGGAATTGAGTGATCATGATTGTAATGCAGAAGGAATGATGGTATTTCACAGATTCGCATGACAGCCTTGGATAGGTAATGTTTGTTGAATGAGAAATTCGGTGGGTTCCTATTGCTTTCATGCTCAACCTCAAGAGTATTTTCTTAAGCGTGATCATATCAGGCAACGTTGTCAGAGCAAAATCACATAATAAAAGACACTGATTTCAATTAACTTTGAAAGATATAAATATAAGTCCACATCACTATTCAGATTCAAGAAATGAAACATGAATTTAGTGATCGAATCATAGAATCATGCCGGTGAAAATTGAATTAAAAGCTAGAAATTTCAGCCAAGAAAGCATCAATGACATCGCGACTTTTTCATGAAGACTTTCTTTATAATACAATTCATGAAATTCCCTTGATAATCAGCTTGATTTCCGCTTACTTAGCTTTTTTTTTAACTTTTTCAGCAAATATTCATTTTATTTTGATGTCCAACGTGTTTCATACTACTTATGTAAGAGAGTCATCTCAGTAGTAGGCTACATAAATTGACAACTTTTGACTTTTTTCAAAAGTGCTCAAGTGATTTTTTGGACCACGGAAACGTAATATCCGGAAAAAACTGAATCTTTTGATATAAAAATTTTCACTGTTTACAGATACTTTTTTGAGTCGACACGCAACCTATAGCCTATATCCCTACTCTATGACAACAACAAAGGCCTAAAACAGTCAATTTGGAAATGTCACGCTGATTTTCCATTTCCAAATCGTGTTGGTTCTGAATTGTATTACCAAAAAATGTCGCATTTTCTGATTTTACACATTTTATGAATATCTTTCTGTTCTTCTAGTGGAGAAAGCGGATATATTTCTCAATCTCATCCACACTTCACTGTTGGTGATGGATCATCGTCTTTGAAACATATTCGTCTGTTGACCCCAAACACCAGAAAAAATCGTTGGATTCACACAACGTGGCATCACTTACCTCCGTATCGTGATACAGATCCGGTGGATAACCGTAGCTCACATTACGAATTGCCCCATCGATCAGTTCCACGTCATTTTGTAATCCATCCGGATTGGTGAAATGAATTACTTCTTCGAGATTTGTGGATTTGTTGACTATTGAAATCTATTTTTGTCAATCCTTCTATTTAAAATTTTCCTTTTTAATTCAAATTGAAGATTGTTTGAAGTCATAAATTTGACAGTTTTTGACAGCTCTGTACAGTGTTGTTGATAATCTCGGTCTATTGATGTAAGTGTCTTGCGCAAATGTTGATTGGCTGATAATACAAAGAAAATACATTGCAAATGACAATGCCAAAAGAAGCTCATTTTCTTTTCAAGGTGCATTTTGTAACCAAAAAAGACTTTTGTAATTCGATCATGAGATACCGATAATTGTTGATGTCACAGGCTATCCTACAAATAGACCGTTCAAAAACTTCTGATAAGTCAAAGAAAGATTATTGAAATGTTCGCAAATAGTGGTCATTCAATTTTAAATTTAGAAAATTTCAATGTTCTCTCTTAAAATTGATAATGGGAGTGAAAACTCTTCAATGGCCTCTTTTAAACTGATGTTCACTGCATGCCAGTATTTCCATGCATTTTGCATTGACAAATAATACAATCTGGGATTTTTTGGATATCGAAATTGACCTTTCTATGAGAATGATCCCTGCATGCAAGACGTGATCTGTAAAAATTAGCCGAATTTATGAAATATCAAAGTTTCTGTATTTTTAAATTTGACATTATTTCTACTTTTGTTGGAAACATCAGGAAATATGCCAAGGCTTATTCAAAGAAGCAATTTATTAGATTAAAAATTATTAACGTAGTCAATGTCATCAAACATCATATATCATATAATGATATTTGTTTCACTGAATAATTTTTGTTAGATGCTGACCAACCACTACTTTTTCTTTTAGTCCCGTGTATGAAAAAGGTTCTCACAAAATGGACTGCACTCCATTTAGATTAAGTCTATTGCGGAATTGCAGCTGAACAGTACATGTAAGAGAAGATTGTAAGCTATGTAAGGGCCTAAGGCGGAACACTTGCATGGCATTATACCTGTGTCGTTTTTATGAAAATAAAGAACGTCTTTTCAAATCAAAATGTTTATCAACACTTCAACCGGTTTTGATTAGAGGGCAGTAAGATGGGCTACTGGTCACAGTCTTCGTCATGAATTAAGTAGATAAGGACATACAGTATGGCTCAGGAAGTTTGAGTATTTTGAATGTTCACTGTATAACCACTTCAAATCAATATGAAAACAGAAACTCCCAAGTTATAAATTAGAATGCATTTGAGAGGATTGAAAGACATAAAAGTAGAGCACAATGTTTTCTTAGTTACTAATATTTGTTGTGTCCACCACACCATGGTTAGCGATAACGGAAGCTACTGATCTTGGCATGCTCTCAAACAAATGCGTGCACGTTGCTTGAATATCTTCATTTCGATGTCACATTTTCACAAGCGAAGATGTTATTTCGCTGCGAAAACGAGTTTCGATCGTCATCTCTGAATCTCTGTTTCACCATGCTCCGTCAATTGTCAATTGGACTGAGATCCATTGATTTGACAGATCATGATATTGAGGCTACCTATCGAGACAGGCTTTGGTTCTTCTTCTGGTTATGAGAGAGGCATTATCATGCTGAAAAACGTCCTGTGTTATGCAATAAGCGCATCACATGCAATCAGCGCTGTACATGTTGCCTTCAATAACGTGCATTTGTACGGCTACGTAGGCCTACCAGGAAAAACACGACTAGAACATGACAATGACTGGAAATTTCGTCGTCAACTCGCCGTGCTTGTCAGTAAGAGGATGACCATCAACAACACGAACGAAGCGGCATACCATCCTCTGCGTACACCGTCTAGCTGGTCACTTTTTCCAATTTCCCGTTGTCCATTCGCGATGATCGATTGCCTACCTCAATCTGCGTTCATATTTGATTGAGGTCCGTTATCACGTCGCTAGGCCTATACTGT
Source organism: Prostheceraeus crozeri (assembly GCA_907163375.1). Taxonomy (NCBI): domain Eukaryota; kingdom Metazoa; phylum Platyhelminthes; order Polycladida; family Euryleptidae; genus Prostheceraeus; species Prostheceraeus crozeri. The sequence goes on along the minus strand of CAJQUW010001446.1, from coordinate 898,968 downwards.
CAGAAAACGGATTTTAAGTGACAGGAATTTCAAATTCTACTGATTCTAGCTATCTATGCAAATTAACAGAGTAATCCACCAATGGATTGCAAACAAGGATCGACAAATGACGATTTAGAGCAACTGATGAGATTAGCTATCTTTTGATACTTGATGCAAACTTGCTGAGCCACACTCACTGTATGGACATATTAGCATAAGTTACAATTTTTTTGAAATTTGGGTTATCATGTATCATTTAAGATGAAGTTATAGTGCATAAGTAATGGAATTAAAGTCATCTACAAAATCACTCATAGAATTGGGACATAGGCCTAATGATAGGAGATTTCGGCTCAACAATGTAAGATCATTGTAAAACATGTTGCATGTTTATTCCATGAGGCCAATCTGTCTTCAGTTGAATGATGATTTTTTTGCAACTAATGCTAATATTTACATATGCCCTTTTCTACCTAATTGATGAAGCAAATTGTGACCAGCAGGAGTAGCCCATCTTACTGTCCTCCAATCGAAACCGGTTGAAGTATCGTCGAACGATCCGTCTCTTGGGCTGTTTATTATTTTTAGAAATTATAAGTAGGCTTACATGTACTTTGCATTCAATGCCATCTTTTTCACTGTATTTTTTATAATTGCCATCTCTGGTTAATGTGCGTTAAAGAAAACGGGGAAGTCGAGACGAATGGAGAACGAAGCATGCTATATCTCATGAGCACTCGACAAGTGATAAAGGGGAAAATTTAGCATAGCTCGCAATTTAAACGCATCATCAATTCTTTTTGTTTAGATGAAAATTGATGACCTTAACACAAAAATATCATGAAGGGCCTTTGATAACTGATAATGGAACGAGAAGCTTATTTGATGAAATGCTCAATTAAAAGATAAGAAGCTTGCTTACTATACTTCTGAACTTGGCCATAAAATTTGGGAAAAAATCCTGTGCTCCGTTCACGCCTTATGTACTTCATTGTCCTGATTTGCTTCATGTTTTAGTTTTCTCTGCAGAGGCATATCCAACCTTTGCCCCGGTCCAACCTTTTCCCCATCTTCGTTTGCACTATATAAAAATGCTGAGTGAAAAATTATACCTGTTGTATTTTAAAGCTTAACATCCATGACGGATAGATCTGTCACCATGAACGGCGCCATGACGGACTTTTCTGTCATGGGTGACTACATGTAGGCCTACTTTGTCTTTCACTGTTAGTTCAATGTTCTGAGATTTATTATTGAGTTTGGCGCTTTTCAAAAATGAATTCTTTGACAGACAGGCAGACAGACACACACACAGCGCACGCCTGCGAATATGCAAGCAGAAGTCATCTCTATTCATAAGCTCAATTTGAGCTAAATACAAGTCTATTCAGAACATCTGCACCGATGAGTCTCATACAAGAAGGTCGACTTTCAATGCAGGCTTTTATGCGTTCTAAACGAGCGAGATTCAGACTGAAAACGTTCATTGTGACCAATAATAATGGATACATGTTGCACAGCTCCTTATATTGCAAAAAAGAGACTTTGATTTAGAAGAACAGGTTATGTACTGATCTCTCAAAAAGCGAAAAAATGTCGTTTATCTTCTTTCAAAGGCTTCTTCACCTGATCGTGGATGCACTATATACATATTGACAGCTGACATAAAAGCGTTCGGCTTTGTGAATATCTGATGAATCGAAACACCGGTGTTCACGGTGCGGTTCGCATGAACAGAGGAATACTAACGGAATTGTGAGAGAAAAGGCAATTACCATAATAGTGTCTTCCACATTCATGCGGAACAAAAACGGTGTATTGGGCATCAAATTCACAGACAATTCACAGGCAAAAGAGACGTCTACTTTCTCAGTGCTGTCGATAAAGCAGGTGCTATTCAGGAGCAAAGAGATCTTCCGGGAGGCAGGAATCAGAGCTATGAAACGCTTTCTACAATCAATCAATCAATGTGATTTTGGAATGCTAGATGTGGATCTGACAGACCTTTGCCTCTCTAGTATCACAGCGGCTCGACGCATAGTTAGTTTCACTTGGTTCAAGAAATAGGGATTACTAGTATGATTATCATTACTAGTATGATTATGATTACTAGCACATGGCTCAACTTCTATTTCTAAATACTTACACAATGTAAAAAAAGGAAAAAGATTCACAAATGACATTATTGAACTTTTCCAGGATCGCGGTAATTCACCGTACCGTGATTAACCATAATCGTGAAATTATTTTCTTCTAGAAGTGATATGATGTCCCGTAGGCTACTCTTTTAACCTAACGTTCGTAATAATTTTTTTGAATATGTTAAAAGTTTCTTTTATGTAATTTTCAATGGCACAGTGCATCAGCAACTTTTTGAGACATTTGGGCGTTAAGGGATTAATTTTCATCCGGCGAAATATTTTGTTGGAATATTTGCCGCTAATATAGGCCTACATTAAATTTATTAGCCAAAATATGCAAAACCCATATTCGCTAGCCTAATCACTGCCTAGGCTATACCCCGTGGTATGCGGCTAGATATCTGCTGTACATCCTCTCCTAATGAGTCCTGGAGACACAATCTTTTTTGGAGTGCATCCTGCCGTTGTGAGTTGTTTCAGAAAAAGAATTATTTTTTGAAAATTAAGTCCCTTTGGGTGCCCATAATCCAATCTCCCATACTTGCATATGATTTGAGGCAGAAGCGCAGACACAAGCCTACAGTTTCTAGACAAAACGCATGATTTATCTTTATGTAGGCTATGAAATACAGAGCTGACAAAAAAGAAAGAAAAGTCATTTTGGCGGAATTTTTTTCTAAATCAAAAAAGTCGATAGTCGGCTAAATTTTAAGACATGATGCTTTTAAAATATTCCCAGAACAGTATTAAATCATTGTGAAAATATGACTCGGATCGACATTTGATGAGATAACTCGCATATCAAAAACATTTTGGCAAAGCCAAGTTTCTGGTGGTATGTATTAAATAACTTTTTTATATTGTATGTCATGCGATATACAAGGTGAGTTTTTAGTAGCTCAATGTTTTAGTCAATCAGAAAATCAGCATGATTCAAGATACATGCGATTTTTGATAGTCGGTATGTAGTATACACGTTGGGATTTGAAGGGTTAAAATATCAATGCAGTATCATAAATTCCTATGCATATAGAGCAATGTAACGTCAAATTTCATCAGCATTGTTGTGATTGATCGATTTACTGATCGTTACTAAAAACTCACCCTGTATATAAAAAAGCATTAAATCAAATCTCCCTCAACACTAACTGGTAGCGTTTGTTGTGTGGTAAATTACCGGTAATTTACCGGTAAGAATGAAATAAGTTACCGGTAAATTACCGATTTTTCGGGATTTCCTGATTATATTTTGCTACGACGAAATTTCCAATGCAGTGATAAGTAATAACTACTGCCCTTTAATTTGCATATCGATAGTTTGAGAATAGCCTATGCTTCATTTGATATTCACATTAGGTAGCCGAATTGAAGGTGTCCAGTCAATCAGGCCCCAGTGCATTTAGGCCCCAGAAGAAATGGTCATTTAGGCCCCATGTTTTTATGTTATTTTAACTACAAGATGACAATCAAAGCCAAGAAAATGTTATGATACATTGGAGCCATACATTACAGAAATATGCTTGGTTTTATCAAAGATGTCGCAGAATTGTCTGGGGAGTGGTATGTGAATTGTTCGAGAATGTCAAAAACACCGGTTCATGATGTTATGTTAACCACAGCGAGTTGCATCGTGTATGAGGTATCAAAAGAATGCAAATTTTCTGAAACCACCAGAAATGTCAATGGTTTTACAAGAAATTGTAGTAGTTGTATTTAAATAGCAATAATTCAAAATTGGACATATTTCATTCACGTGATCATTATGTTATTTTTGTCCTGCAAAAACATACGACAAACTTGGTATCATTGGATAGAGAATTGTTCACTCTATCAGGAAATATCAACGCTTTTACAGAAAATGCTGACACAATGTCGGAAACTACAGATTGATGTATTTTGTGCAAGGATGTTTCTGTCACAAATTCCTTCTAAATTTATGTTAGATTTTGTTTAAACACTGCACACATTTCTAAACGTACCAGCTGGTCGTGGAATTTTGTGGTCTGCCGCTATTAACGAAGCTATCAGCCTATATCTACACACACGGCATGTTTCAAGGCAGCAGGGAAAGTAAGTAGCTTTTATTTCATTGCAATGAATGTTTAGTCTTATTGCAGGAAGCTAGATCAGTGGAATCGGCTTGCAGACTGATGAACGGAGCTTATGATTGCTTGGCTTGTTGTCGTGTCTAGTTGCTCAGGAATTTCTGACTCCAAATCCCTCAATGAAATAAATGTGTGTCTTGATTTGTTTATTTGTCTTGCTTCACCTTTCTTGGTCCTGCTTTGCATCCTACAGGCACGCGTGAACAGGGGACTAGGGAGGCTCAGCCCGCCTAATCTTCAGCCAGGCACATTGATCTCGTACTTTTGATTGCACATGAATGATACAGAACTACATATAGATGAGCTGGCAGTGGATGCCAATGCAACTATCGCTTGCACTTATCTAAGTCATGAATACCTGAGTGTTCAAATTGTCATGATTCCATCAAATTTTAGGAAATCCAATCCACATGTCAGACTCTTTTTGCATGCATCAGATGCTGTGATCGATTTCTACCACCATGACAACTACTCGTAGATCATTAATTTCTAAGAACATCTCCACGACAACTTCGCAAGCCGGGTCGCCCAGAGAAATTCGATTTGTGCCTCGAAACAACCCTCAGATACATGTCTACTAAGACAGAGATTCGAACAATCAGGCATGATGATTGCAGCAATCCTCGAAGCCTAGTTCGTCAATACAAGAGGCTTCGGTTCTCTTTTGAAATAATATCTCCGGGGATGAATTTCAGCGATGGAGCTGCGATTATATTAAACACTTCTAAAATCATTCTTTACATTTGGAATGTCTAGGGATATCGGTGACAAAGTAAAACGTTATAGCATGATGGTGTGTATATCAGTGATGAAACTGGTTCAAAGGCACCATTCGGTGACCCACTCAATGACTCGGTTTCTTTTTGGGTTCTTATGCTTTTGTAGTCATAGAGCAAGCTTGTAGCTCAATTGTGGTCGAAGTGAATAATCCGTTAGCCTATACTAAGTCTATCACTGGGCGACTGGATATGCAATTAGTCATTGTTCAATGGCGAAAGACAAGTAAGGATTCAGTGCAAGTCGCTTGTTGCTGTCGCTTGGATTATCACTAGCCGACACAGCTCTGAAAGAGGCGCCATGAGGCTATGATGTAAATTCACTGATAATTTTACAGGAAATAAGTAACCATGAGTAGCCATAAGGGAATGATTTTCCAATATTTAGTAGCTTAAAATTGAAATATTGCAAATGAAGCTCTTATTTGCTGTATCACAGGAATTCTATGCGCATGTGATCGAGTTTGACGATCAGTATTTAATTTTTTTTCGCGTTTGCGCGGTACGGTATAGTGGCGAAAAATAAAGGTGAGGAACAATTCAAAAGCACTTCCGCAAATTTTGGTAGCTAAGTAGTTAATTTTAAAACGCATATTGTCAATTTGACGTTTTTTGCATCAACTATTTTCAACTTCATCAATTATCATTTTTACTGCAGTTCATCGGTCTCATTTGATAGTGATATTTTATCTCTTTACATTTTTATAGAGAGCTTTAGTTGCCTCACACTTGCTTTGCTGACATTGCTTGAAACCCAACTTCTTTTCTTTGTCTGCGCTTTCCACTTCCGAATTCCACCATCAGGTCTCTCTTATGCCTGCCCAGCCTTTGCTGCGACCACACTCTCTTTCAGCACTGTGTATCCAAGCTGTCTTCATCCTGTTCCACTCCAAGTCAAATGTATTTTTGTCTGCAATATATCCTTCATGGTTCATAACCTCCTCGTTAAAGTGTATGGTTAAAGTGCAACTCCACAATGAACTCAGAATGCCAACGCATGTACAATGGGCCATATATTTACATCGTGCTGAAAACGAAAGATAAAACGTCTAGAAGGCTATTCCTTTTATTATCTAGTTCGATCACTGCATGATGACGATTGACGCTGTTGGAGATTCGTGCGCAACATTTTTTGCTTCATCTCTGAAATATAAAAGATTAATTGGATTGAATGATAAATTGATTATAATATTTATTTATTTCGTGTTTCCATGATTGCATGTATTCATTGACTAAGGAGACATCGAAACCTGGCTCTATAATTCATCCAGGGTAGTTTGATTGATTTTTGAGCATCTGGATGTGTATTATAAATGGCTGCTGGGATGATTTTCATCATCGTATGAGAATGTATAAATTCTTGATCAAATATCAGCATACCGATGGTGAGAAACCAAGGAAATCGTTATTCGCACGCATAAATTCTCGCGAATTTTTGCGTCGGAATAACCGCGCCACAGTGGCCTGGTAAGGAGCAGGAATCTGAGACAAAACTATTTACAACCCATGAATGCGCCAATGGATCAGGAACGTTTCATTTTCTATGTAAGACATAGTCAACAATGACCCAATTTTATTTCGCAGAAAATACATGATCTAGCTAAACGTGTTTACTTGCTTCTGCTCGTGAATATCATAGTCAATGTCGATCGTGATTTGTGGATCTGACTGTGACAGTCAATCCTTAGTTCTACTGTTAAAAGTAAACAGTTAACATCTTGTAAATATTATTCCTTTTTTCTTCAACAGGTCGTCTACGCTAACCCAAAGGATTTTCAGAAACCGTCAACGATGTGTCTTGGTGTTGGTCAGTGCAATGAATCAAATTTCAAAGCTGCTCAATGAGCAGAAGATTGTGGATTAATCAGCTGGAAAATGAAGTGCACTTCTCTTCTGTTTCACTTCAGTGTCCTGAAGTCTTCAATATAGTGGAAATTAGTGTAACTCGTTGTGCAGAACGAGTTTCAGCATGATGTGGCATTTTTGGTGAATTGTGATATTCCTGTGTATGATAGTGGTATGTAGACTGGGACAGTGTCACGACTTTGTTGACATATGTTTTGGTAAAGTTGGACAAATTGTATCTTTCATGTGAAAATCAGTCTGTTTTTGAATTTCTATATGAATAAAATGTGAAGTTAATGACTTGCTCTTATAATGTGCTAAGTGTATGGAAGGTAGTAGGCGAATGGGCAAGGCAAGGGAAGCGCAAATCCAATAACAGTTAAATTTGTGTTTGAATATGCAATCGGCTAGTGTTAGGGTTAGGTTAAGGTTTGGTGAACGAGCTAGTTTCCAGGGATGAAGGCTTCGGATCTGGATTGTAGGTGAATAGAGGATCAATACGAATATAAGTTTGCCTAGGGTTTGGTGTTGGGTCGTGTCTTAAGAAAGAGTTAAAGTTTCACAATGATGACTTCTATATTTCATGTGCATAGGCCTGCATGTCACAGTGATGGTAGTTGGCATGTCAGGTAAGTTTGCATAGGTGATAGAGCATGCTCATATTACCCACAGGCATTGTTAGGAATGTTGGACAACAGATTAGGACAGTAGAAATATGCTACGAAGGAGGCATGCATGGTTATAGGCCGTAATTGCAGTTGAACATAAATTTTAGTAATGAGTTGTATTGTAAGTGATGGATAAGCGCTAGAACTTCATGGAGGGAAGACACTGAAAAGGTCTAGATATGTCCTTACAAACTGTGACAGTCACGGAACTAAGTTATGCAAATTACATGTACTTTACATGCAATTGTTATGCAGGCCTATACCCACATGTAGCCACATGTGCAAATTGCAGCAGGTAAGAGGGGGCGCGTGAATTCAGCAGGAATGGATTGAGGAAGGAATTCTAGTTGACATATGCACGAAAAGATCCCAAGAGGAAAATTGAAATGCAGTTGGACATTCCGTGAATTGCTGAACATTCCGTTGTGCTCCAATTCATTAACCGCGATCTCAAGTTGATGATAACTCAGACGCCATGCGAACATAGTCAAGTCAATTTTACGCCAGGTGTCTTGGAATTTATTGATCAACATCTAAAGATCTCAAATAGTGTCCAGCCTAAACACATTGAATAAACAGTTGGAGCTTAGTATGATGGTGTCATGCGGAGAAGATATATTTTGAAGAAATATTTAGATATGAAGATATACCTAGAAGATATGCATAGTTCGAGGAATCATCATTCATCAGACGTGGCACAGTCCACAGGTTGTTCCAAATGAGCAATATATCGAAAAGTGAACGCTTGCAGGTGACTTGAGCTCATTTAGGCGTTGAACAATGCGAATTCTTTAAAAAATGAACACGATGTGTTCACACCCCCAACAAACTAAGTTTAAATACATTTACATGTCTCGTATATCAAACGCATAAAAATAATAAATCTTTAACTAATGTATTAACAATTTTATTTTGAAATTATGTCAAATACTGATTAATATACTTAAAAATGCAATATTTATAAGCATTCTTTCACAACTCAGGAGGAGCCAGAAAGAATATAATTAATTGAGCCATAAACCTTGGCCCTTATTAAATGAACGAATGTTCATTTAGATTTCATAGTGAATCAGCTGGACGTAACCCATCATTCCAAAGAAACTTGAATTTGTTTTATTCAAAAGTGCGTCAATTGATTTTGAAATGTTGAACTGTGAATTAAAAGACAGATATTTTGAGATTTTGCATTGTTTGAATTGAATAATGCATATTTTTATTTTTCATCTGAGATTGCGGTTGTTGAATTGCGGAGTTGAATTCCGGGAATGGAAAAGGTGTAGGTCGAAACTCTCGTAATCCAATTAAAATTCTTGGCTTACATTTCTACAACAATTGATATAACTTGACAGCCACATGTGTGTAGCTACATGTGGGTATAGGCCTGCATAACAATTGCATGTAAAGTACATGTAATTTGCATAACTTAGTTCCGTGACTGTCACAGTTTGTAAGGACATATCTAGACCTCTTCAGTGTCTTCCCTCCATGAAGTTCTAGCGCTTATCCATCACTTACAATACAACTCATTACTAAAATTTATGTTCAACTGCAATTACGGCCTATAACCATGCATGCCTCCTTCGTAGCATATTTCTACTGTCCTAATCTGTTGTCCAACATTCCTAACAATGCCTGTGGGTAATATGAGCATGCTCTATCACCTATGCAAACTTACCTGACATGCCAACTACCATCACTGTGACATGCAGGCCTATGCACATGAAATATAGAAGTCATCATTGTGAAACTTTAACTCTTTCTTAAGACACGACCCAACACCAAACCCTAGGCAAACTTATATTCGTATTGATCCTCTATTCACCTACAATCCAGATCCGAAGCCTTCATCCCTGGAAACTAGCTCGTTCACCAAACCTTAACCTAACCCTAACACTAGCCGATTGCATATTCAAACACAAATTTAACTGTTATTGGATTTGCGCTTCCCTTGCCTTGCCCATTCGCCTACTACCTTCCATACACTTAGCACATTATAAGAGCAAGTCATTAACTTCACATTTTATTCATATAGAAATTCAAAAACAGACTGATTTTCACATGAAAGATACAATTTGTCCAACTTTACCAAAACATATGTCAACAAAGTCGTGACACTGTCCCAGTCTACATACCACTATCATACACAGGAATATCACAATTCACCAAAAATGCCACATCATGCTGAAACTCGTTCTGCACAACGAGTTACACTAATTTCCACTATATTGAAGACTTCAGGACACTGAAGTGAAACAGAAGAGAAGTGCACTTCATTTTCCAGCTGATTAATCCACAATCTTCTGCTCATTGAGCAGCTTTGAAATTTGATTCATTGCACTGACCAACACCAAGACACATCGTTGACGGTTTCTGAAAATCCTTTGGGTTAGCGTAGACGACCTGTTGAAGAAAAAAGGAATAATATTTACAAGATGTTAACTGTTTACTTTTAACAGTAGAACTAAGGATTGACTGTCACAGTCAGATCCACAAATCACGATCGACATTGACTATGATATTCACGAGCAGAAGCAAGTAAACACGTTTAGCTAGATCATGTATTTTCTGCGAAATAAAATTGGGTCATTGTTGACTATGTCTTACATAGAAAATGAAACGTTCCTGATCCATTGGCGCATTCATGGGTTGTAAATAGTTTTGTCTCAGATTCCTGCTCCTTACCAGGCCACTGTGGCGCGGTTATTCCGACGCAAAAATTCGCGAGAATTTATGCGTGCGAATAACGATTTCCTTGGTTTCTCACCATCGGTATGCTGATATTTGATCAAGAATTTATACATTCTCATACGATGATGAAAATCATCCCAGCAGCCATTTATAATACACATCCAGATGCTCAAAAATCAATCAAACTACCCTGGATGAATTATAGAGCCAGGTTTCGATGTCTCCTTAGTCAATGAATACATGCAATCATGGAAACACGAAATAAATAAATATTATAATCAATTTATCATTCAATCCAATTAATCTTTTATATTTCAGAGATGAAGCAAAAAATGTTGCGCACGAATCTCCAACAGCGTCAATCGTCATCATGCAGTGATCGAACTAGATAATAAAAGGAATAGCCTTCTAGACGTTTTATCTTTCGTTTTCAGCACGATGTAAATATATGGCCCATTGTACATGCGTTGGCATTCTGAATTCATTGTGGAGTTGCACTTTAACCATACACTTTAGCGAGGAGGTTATGAACCATGAAGGATATATTGCAGACAAAAATACATTTGACTTGGAGTGGAACAGGATGAAGACAGCTTGGATACACAGTGCTGAAAGAGAGTGTGGTCGCAGCAAAGGCTAGGCAGGCATAAGAGAGACCTGATGGTGGAATTCGGAAGTGGAAAGCGCAGACAAAGAAAAGAAGTTGGGTTTCAAGCAATGTCAGCAAAGCAAGTGTGAGGCAACTAAAGCTCTCTATAAAAATGTAAAGAGATAAAATATCACTATCAAATGAGACCGATGAACTGCAGTAAAAATGATAATTGATGAAGTTGAAAATAGTTGATGCAAAAAACGTCAAATTGACAATATGCGTTTTAAAATTAACTACTTAGCTACCAAAATTTGCGGAAGTGCTTTTGAATTGTTCCTCACCTTTATTTTTCGCCACTATACCGTACCGCGCAAACGCGAAAAAAAATTAAATACTGATCGTCAAACTCGATCACATGCGCATAGAATTCCTGTGATACAGCAAATAAGAGCTTCATTTGCAATATTTCAATTTTAAGCTACTAAATATTGGAAAATCATTCCCTTATGGCTACTCATGGTTACTTATTTCCTGTAAAATTATCAGTGAATTTACATCATAGCCTCATGGCGCCTCTTTCAGAGCTGTGTCGGCTAGTGATAATCCAAGCGACAGCAACAAGCGACTTGCACTGAATCCTTACTTGTCTTTCGCCATTGAACAATGACTAATTGCATATCCAGTCGCCCAGTGATAGACTTAGTATAGGCTAACGGATTATTCACTTCGACCACAATTGAGCTACAAGCTTGCTCTATGACTACAAAAGCATAAGAACCCAAAAAGAAACCGAGTCATTGAGTGGGTCACCGAATGGTGCCTTTGAACCAGTTTCATCACTGATATACACACCATCATGCTATAACGTTTTACTTTGTCACCGATATCCCTAGACATTCCAAATGTAAAGAATGATTTTAGAAGTGTTTAATATAATCGCAGCTCCATCGCTGAAATTCATCCCCGGAGATATTATTTCAAAAGAGAACCGAAGCCTCTTGTATTGACGAACTAGGCTTCGAGGATTGCTGCAATCATCATGCCTGATTGTTCGAATCTCTGTCTTAGTAGACATGTATCTGAGGGTTGTTTCGAGGCACAAATCGAATTTCTCTGGGCGACCCGGCTTGCGAAGTTGTCGTGGAGATGTTCTTAGAAATTAATGATCTACGAGTAGTTGTCATGGTGGTAGAAATCGATCACAGCATCTGATGCATGCAAAAAGAGTCTGACATGTGGATTGGATTTCCTAAAATTTGATGAAATCATGACAATTTGAACACTCAGGTATTCATGACTTAGATAAGTGCAAGCGATAGTTGCATTGGCATCCACTGCCAGCTCATCTATATGTAGTTCTGTATCATTCATGTGCAATCAAAAGTACGAGATCAATGTGCCTGGCTGAAGATTAGGCGGGCTGAGCCTCCCTAGTCCCCTGTTCACGCGTGCCTGTAGGATGCAAAGCAGGACCAAGAAAGGTGAAGCAAGACAAATAAACAAATCAAGACACACATTTATTTCATTGAGGGATTTGGAGTCAGAAATTCCTGAGCAACTAGACACGACAACAAGCCAAGCAATCATAAGCTCCGTTCATCAGTCTGCAAGCCGATTCCACTGATCTAGCTTCCTGCAATAAGACTAAACATTCATTGCAATGAAATAAAAGCTACTTACTTTCCCTGCTGCCTTGAAACATGCCGTGTGTGTAGATATAGGCTGATAGCTTCGTTAATAGCGGCAGACCACAAAATTCCACGACCAGCTGGTACGTTTAGAAATGTGTGCAGTGTTTAAACAAAATCTAACATAAATTTAGAAGGAATTTGTGACAGAAACATCCTTGCACAAAATACATCAATCTGTAGTTTCCGACATTGTGTCAGCATTTTCTGTAAAAGCGTTGATATTTCCTGATAGAGTGAACAATTCTCTATCCAATGATACCAAGTTTGTCGTATGTTTTTGCAGGACAAAAATAACATAATGATCACGTGAATGAAATATGTCCAATTTTGAATTATTGCTATTTAAATACAACTATTACAATTTCTTGTAAAACCATTGACATTTCTGGTGGTTTCAGAAAATTTGCATTCTTTTGATACCTCATACACGATGCAACTCACTGTGGTTAAAATAAAATCATGAACCGGTGTTTTTGACATTCTCGAACAATTCACATACCACTCCCCAGACAATTCTGCGACATCTTTGATAAAACCAAGCATATTTCTGTAATGTATGGCTCCAATGTATCATAACATTTTCTTGGCTTTGATTGTCATCTTGTAGTTAAAATAACATAAGAACATGGGGCCTAAATGACCATTTCTTCTGGGGCCTAAATGACTAGGATTCGAATTGAATGGTATGTAGGCTACTTGAATTTAATAAGAGTCATAGGCCAACCGATAGACGCGTTCGCGTAAAGGTGACAAGCCTAGGCCTTGTATGTTTTTGAAATAACCAGAGATGCCTAACCAGAGATGGCATCTAACCAGAGATGTCTATGAATAATATGATACAAATGTTTATACCATCCGTTTTGCCATTACCAACCCCTAGCAGTACCAAAGAATGCCTGAATTTATCGAATTCCAAGATAGTTGGTGTCTCTTCAACACCCATTTGAAATCTTCTAATTCTGGCTTCTCCTTGGTTGACACGATCGCTATTGTTTTCTTATTAATGCCTTCTATTCACTCTTTCAAGTCTGTGCTCTGCAGAGTGATGCGATAGCTTAGCATATTTTTGCAATTACTAAAAATACTATCCACGAAAATATTGAGGACCATTTCGATCGCAACCCATTGTGTCTATTTCATTCCTCAAATTTCAGTAGAAGTTGTTGTCGTTGTTATTTTGTATCTGAATCACTTGACATATTCCAACAATCTCTGACCAACATTCAAATATTCTGTGAAAATCAAGAAAATGTTGTTACTTTAATTTACAGTCGCATTCCGTTAATCGATAACAATATGAAACAAGTTTTGCAATCATGTTCCTCATCGAGAAATTGAAATGTATATGAATTAGTTTAATCATTTAGTTCAATTGATCGACGTCATTTTGAAGGATTTAGAAGCTCCATGTTTATGATGTAAATGCTACTGAATTTTCGTTGGTCAGGGCAAGAATTCGTCTTGCACTTGGAGGCCTGTCATAATCCATAGTCCAGAAGATAGGCACTTCATATTATGAACAATAACTAAACTGCGATGCGTTGGACAAATTCATACAGTATACAGACCTTTGACTATGTTTCTTAACTTGAGACGGTATGTACAAGGTCTGTTTAGCTACGAAAATTGAAATATGATTTTCACAAAGAATTGCTTCAGAAAACCATGGAAATTTCATTTTAGGTCTGTTGAAAAATGTTTATTTCAACATAACTTTTTCATTCCTTGGCAGATGTAGACGATAAACTTCAGTGTATTGATCGATCACTGGGTCTAGGTAGCGACACGGGGAAATTGGCAGATTCAATGTTGTTTATGGAAATAGTAAATTAAGGCAAAAATGAACAAAATTCATTTCTTGAAACAAAAAATGTTGCCTCACTCTATCTAAATTTGCTACGTAGATTGTATAATATTCCTTTAATTGACAAGTAGTTTGGATTTTTAGAAAGCTATGAAGATTTGCAGTGCATAGTTCACAAAATATTATAAATTTCGCATGCAAAACATAAATTTGCGTAATTTTGAAACGCAATTTCATGCTATGCTAATTTCATTCGAAATTTTAGCCAAAATATCTGTTTAGTAAATTGAGTTTGATTAGATGCTAAATTCATCGGTAAATTAGATATCGAATATCTTTAGACTTTTTCATATACAAACAATCCACTTAGATGATATTAATTGCTCATTTAGGCTGCTATTCTGTAGTATCCCTACTTCTTTTCGATCAATATCTTACCGTTCAAATCTTGAATTTAATTGCAGGCAATCAGGATAAAAACAAGTGGCCGAATTAGGTTGCGATAGAGCGTTGCCGAGAACCACTTTTTGCCGTCATTCTTTTGATTATCAGGTATATTTGGATGAAAGATTAACAAACTGCTAAATAATGTCAATTTTTCATTTCTTAATCTCAATTTATATGAAAAAGAACCAGACGTTAAGCAAAATTCAAACCTTCACCAGACTCAGATTAAGCGAAAATTGCATTTGGTTAAATTTAGAGCATATTGGTGTTCCATATTTGAAGTTATTGGGACATGAATACAAATTACTGGTAATTTACCGGCAAATTACCAGAAAATTACCGGTAAAGTGACTTAAAATAAATTACCGGTAATTTTTAAACACTACTAACTGGGTTCCACATAATAAGGATCCATATCCATGCCGATCATGCCGATTCACTTACCCATGTCCTTGAAAATCGCTGTATCAGTGAAAAACATAAACATGCTCTGAATGAAAATAACCTGAATTTGCTTGCAATTATTACTAGGTGACATTGCCACACGTAATTACGGAGCACCCCAAACATTCGTTGTTAAGGGCAGATTACGGTATCTAGGCCTCTTTTAAGCGCGTACATACGCGCTGCACTAAGAGTCAGAAATCACGTTATCTGATGCTATCAAAACAAGGGAATGTTTATGAATACGCGCGGGCGAGCGTTTATAGTTTACGCGTCTTGAACCACGAATGAACCTCTTATGCATGTTCTGTCTGCCCTGGGCATGAAATTTAGGTCCTATTACCTTTGTTTAGCCTCTGATACATACAGACGCATGAGACGCAAAGTCTATATAACAGGACAGCAGACATATATGTTGCAGTAATGACACACGTAGGGCTCCTGACGGCTCGCACCGATCGGTTCATGGGCATGAGCCGGGATCCGATCACTATACACAATAAATGCGCATTGCCATCTTCAGAATTTGGGAGGATCCAAGCAGACTAAGTTGTCAAAAGCATAATGGCAGTGGACTGATCAGAAAGTTATACAGAAAAAAAAGTGAATGTCTTCCTTATATTTGAAATGTTTTGAAGTTACTTATTTGCAGGCCTAGGTTCAAAATGAGCATAATAATAAATTCAATACGGTACATCAAAAACGTAGCTACATAAATAACGGTGAATGAGAAAGAGGACCCCAGGGTTAATTAACTCAAGAAGAAACGGAAAATCGGGAAAACCGGGGTTTGAATGCATAATTTTGTAATGTTCACATTAGTTTAATTTCACAAAAGACGGAAAAGCAGGAAAAACGGAAAATTCCGATCGGAGGACCCCCCGCCGATTCAATCTGCTCCCTTTGTTAACGTTTTAAATCATTTTATATGAAAACTGCAATTCTTTATTTTTGATGACTGAAAGTATTTGAACGCTCGCCTATTTATGAAAGTATCCTCACTTTAAAATATTATTTCAATTCTTATTGGTAGCCTCATGAACAGTACGTACACCTTATGTTGTAAAGCCGATATATATTTTAAAACATAGAATTGACTTTTCATAGAAATCATTTGTATTTCAAAAATGGTGCCAAATCTGATGTAACAAAATATAAAAAAACGCTCACAAATTACAGAGAATTCATCTCGTTTTGATTCAAAATTTTGTAACACTAGTACAAATAAGTGTAGGCCTATAGAAGTCAAATAAACGTGTAAAGTAAACTAAATTACCTACAGGGTAAGTAAAAATTATTCGCAAATGAAAAAGTATAATGTTTTCGTTTTCAGTGAATAGGATTCATCCTATTTATCATGGAGAGGTGTGAACATACATCTCATAAACACAAAATACATCTCATGAGACGTGTGAACTGCGTTGGCATATTTTGCCAAATTAAGTAAAATATAAATTTTACTCACCCTGAATAATTTTTCATAATCATTATCAGTGTCAATAAACAATAACAAAATATACAAGTTATCAGAAAAGTTATTACGCATTCTGCGTAAACTTAATGGCAGGATAAATTATCATTGATAGGGATCTATACCTCTTATCTGATAAGCATTAATTGCTTAAAATATTTAGTTGCCAAAATTATATCGAACCAAACTAAAGCGATATACTGACACAATTCTGCATTCGATTTTATCACAGAAACAAATAATGTAATGGAATAAATTCTGACAACCTCTAATATTGATATACGCATGTTAATATAGAAACAGGTATGACGATGGAGTGCAGTGTCTCAAAAATCGTTTGGCGAACATTTATGAAGAAATACATGCAGTATTCGCTTTCAGAGAGTGACGCCTTAAACCCTGCCCATTGAACACTCGCTAAACACTCACAGCTGAACCCGGCGCGGACAAATATCTTGTGCAATTTTAGAGATGTTTTTGAATTCTATTTGATGAAGGGACCACCATTTCAGCGGATCCACATCCTCTTCGCGCGGAAGGTATGGGTAGGATGACAGTTCTTCTCTATATCCGCTGTTGGATTTAGCAAGAATAGAATAGCTGTTGCATTTAGCAAGATCAGTACGAAGTATTTTTCAATCTCTGAAATGCTCAAAATACAAAGCTGAGGGCATTTTTAGTTCAGACCCATGCTTCTTTGGCATCGAAGAATGTATAGTTATAGAATGACATGATTTGGAAATGCCATGTTGGCAATTTTGAGGTCAAATGATCCTTGAACAGATTTTTCAAAGCAAGCAACATTTCGTCTGTTACTTTTTATTTACAGGAGATGACAAATATAAAAACAATGGTCACAGGGGAGGTAGATGGAGTATGCTCAAAACAATGTCACTCTTTATAATTTAATTGTGAAAGAAGTTCCACATGAACAACCTTTGTCTGCATTAGGATTCTGAATCACTTTGAATCCTTCTCGAATCAGTTCAATTTGATAATCAATTGTGCAGCCTTTTAGGAACTCGATAGAATCTTCATCGATTACCACCTTGGCACCATCCTTCTCGACGATTCTGCAAATGAATAAAGAAAAGAAACAATTAGAAGAATAAGAAATTTTCACCAAACACAGCAAAAATCCATGAAAAATATTTAATTAGGCCTACTATGAGAAAAATAGAAATATTGATTAGATCATTTCAAATAAACCAAGGGAAAGTAGATCCTCATGGCTTGTTAAATTGCCTCAAGCATTAGACTTGCTCGTACGCCGCTTGAAGGTGCCAAGATTGTATTGGTCCAGGAGACAGGTTTGGGGAAGCTGATACGAAAGTGGTACCCAGAGAAACAAAACATCTTTCCGAGTAGCTCACTGTACGACGTTCTAGGCTTACGTAAAAGTGCACGAGCTCGTTAGCTTTGCGTGTGCTTCTGAAAAAGTATCTAGACTTTTAGTATACACTCATTTAATCACAGAGCTACTTCTACCGAAATAATACCACTGTAAGAGATCAAGTGAAGCTACATCTCGTTCGAAGGAAAGGTGGTTGTGACTAGTCAGTGCGAGTTTTCTACCTTCAAGATTCTTGACATGTTTCTCTTCCCGCTCGAGAATGTAATAATGTGTTTGCGGATCGCCGACTCACAGATAGCAACAATACCCCATCAGTGGACACATATTGAACTTCTCAAGGTAGGAGACACTTAAAGGTGAAGGACAACTTGTGGCACGATAGAGGCCATTGAGCGGCATGGTTGGACTGACTGAATGTTTTCATGCCAAGTTGTGGCCGTTCTATTGCCTGGCATATTAATGGTCATGAAAATCATCTGAATCCCTAGTAATGAATCATCTCCTTTAAGTCGTGAATGCAGAATACACTTGAGTTTCAAAAGAGTGAAAGAAATAAGCAAATTGTCGACTAATTCAGAAACCCCGTGAGAGTCTTTATTGACAACGTCGCATCAGCGCGGACGTTGTACGTGCTCTTTATAGTCGCTCATTAGAATTAATAAAAGCGCAGTGTCATCTGAATACATCAATCACTTGCTTTCCCCGAAATTCTGGAGATCATCGATGTAAAGCAGAAAAAAAGCAAGTCACAAAACTAGCCCTTGTACTCGTGCGCTGCAGCAGTTTAAAGCGATCTACTGGCGATCATGGCGTCTAATGCTGCCAACACTGCGATAGTAGGCCTACAGTAAGTACATCTTCGGAGTGAGAAAGAAGCAAAATAGTGCATACTTTTTGATAGACATCTGAAAATCTGTAAACTGAGTAGCGATGAAGAAACTTGGGTAATTCTTTTCATGCAAATATCAACTTTTCTTGTAGCGCAGTTTAAATTTTGCTTAACTTATACCACAACAAGAAGCTGCAGCGAATGTTCTATATAACCGTAAATTGGAAAACGCTTCAATCCATTTTCGTCTAGTAACTATAGCCAAATCGCCAAATCAAAGGAAGTTTTATTTGGCAACACTGTTATTTTAAGTATACGTGTAAACGTGTGTAGAAGTATGCACGAGATTTCACAACTTAAAAAGCGACTAGGCAACTCGCGGGGAATTCTGCTAACACTTAACATGCAACAAAATGTATAATAAATATCCCTCATTAGATCGATTGATGATGTTTTGGCTAGTCATTTATTTTTACTATTTGAGAAAAAGCCAAGTTTTCATAGTGTGATAATTAAATTAGTGATACTTCATTTCGGCTAATATTCGGCATTAATATTCCTTTTATTTGATAATGGTTGCCGGAATTAATTATCCTTAATTAAATTAATACACAATTGAAACCTTGGCTCTTTCTCCCATCCGAAAAAAAGAAAATCCTATCAGAGTCAATAAGCTGCGACCTATTTGTCAAACCAACTTGTGCTCTATGATGCTCGAACGATTTGTCCTCAATCAAATGTATGAGAGTCTCCTAATGCTCTACGGTCCCGAGCAAGATGACTTCCGCAAAAACGGTTCCACAACCACTGCCCTCATCACTATCTTGAACGAACTGTACATGAACTTTGATAACTCATCTTGTTGCGGTTATATCCTCTTAACATACAATTTTGAGAAAGCGCTTGACAATTTTAACCACACTATCATTAAAAAAAATTCTGAACAAAAGTTTATCTGCTGGACTTATCTTATGGCTCAAAAACTATCTCCATGAAAGAACCTCTTTGTGTATGCTTGAACGGCATTTGCTCTAATCATTTCGACATCGTTACAGAATCCCTCAAGGAACAGATCTCTATATCCGAACGTGTGTAGTATCAAATATGCAAATGCTCTGACTTTGATAGTACCTGTAATGAATCCTGATGTTTTTTACGTCAATTTATGGATAAAACAAATTACTGATAATTTGTACGCTTGATGCATTTGCAACCATAAGTATTTAACTTTTTAAGCCCCGAAGACATATCTGCTCCAACTACCCATGACGTGCAGTGTACGTCATTCGCTCATGACTGCAACTCCCCAGATGCTGAATGAACAATGGGACAATAATACAGCGATGGCGTGCTGGGCAGTTTCGGCAGTGTTGCCCGCTGCCAGTCTAACTCTTGCGTAAGTGCCCACATCGTGTCTCAAAAGGTTAAATGTTGCTGTCTAAAGATGTTCTTTGTTTGAAAAATGCTCGTTTGACAGATCCAACATTGCATGACCCCTAAAGATTGTAAAATCCGTGAAAATTTTGGGAAACTTCGTGCCGTATTTATTTGCTTTTATGAATGTGTGATCACTATTTCGTGTAAACCATGATCTTAAGTTTTTGAATGAAACACTTCTATTATATTCTCTCTCTCTCTCTCTCAAATATTAGAAACAAATCCCTCAGCAGCTTTTCAAGTCCTTGATCATTTATGTCAAAGATCATGGTTGTGTTTTTCTACTCAAGAGAAATACTCGTGAGTTACCCCTCTTTAATAACTAAGTCTACGACAGGAGCGGAGCTTGATAAAAGACGAGATATTATGAGCATGTCGCAGTTAAATTTTAAAATTAGCCGAATAAATTTGAAGATGTTAGGCTAATGTGCGATAGCAGCATCCCTCATTAGCTTCAATTCATAATCACCTCAAATATGATGTCTTCCTGTAAACAAAGGTATTAAAATGGCTTCAGGAATAAACAATTACATTAGCACCGGTGCCATTTTATACCTTTGAATTGAGTATAGGTGTATTTGCTTCAGATGTGCTCCTTTAAACAGGGATGAGAATGTGGTAACGCGGTCCGCTGCGGAAATTCATGATTTGAATCCATTTCGGGCCACAAATAGAAAAAATGAAGAATACAAAAGGTGGACTTAGTGAGGGCCCCGCCGATTTCCGCGGAAAATTCTCATCCATGTTTATAAATGTGTTTGACATTTTGCAATTTAAGCATACCTACATTCTTGACTTTTACCTTTTTTGGTTCCGGATGACTTTTACCAATTGATCTCAAATTAGTTCATTGCCCGAATATTCGTTGTTCAAGGATAGGTTATACTGCGACAAAATTTTGTAATTCTGTTGTAGATGTGTGCGAGAATGTATAGCCACATTTCTGTCCATGTAAACATTCGCGTGTACATTCGAAATTTCATCTTTCATTATATTTCACAAAAATGCTACTTATCCATCTCATTTTTATTAAGAGCATGAGTCACCCGAAATGAGTCATCTTCTGATTTTTTGCTTACTCCTGTATTAATTCAAAGAAAGGAGTTATTGTAAAGAAAGCAACTCTCCGATTTTTGTTCAAAGCTTTTCTGGTATAGAATCAATAGAAATCAAGCACGGTACCCAAAGCACTACGCACTGCCCCACCACATTATTATTTGTAGTTCTTTGACAACTTATTAGTCACCGAAGTGCCAAAATATGCCTTACCGACTGGTAGTAGTGCTACAGTAGTAATGCTCAGTCAATTGAAATGTTCCAACATCTTAACGTTCATTTAACAATTGAAATTACTCATAATAACAGTGATCATTCTATATGGAAAGTGCACAACATGTGTTACACTTCGCGGAAAAACTTTCAATGACACCTGCACAACAGATTTTGGTTCCAAACGAAGCAGATACCACTAACTTGCCTTTTCCCAGAATTTTCACCCCTAGCACAGGTCCGAGCCATGAACGAAATATGGGGTTGCTCTAAGAAAAAATAATAAATTGTATTATTCGAAATAAATAAAAGTCAAATAAAAAATGTTCTTATTTGAATAAGTTTTCCCCATCAGAAACCTGTTCGCATGCCTCTTAAAAGTATCACGATTGTTCATGGAAAGTGGTTTGGGGAAGCTGACTCCAAAGCTGTACCACGCGACAAAAAATAGCTTTTCAAGCGACTCACATTCCGTGTGCATTCTAAGAGCATATGATAGCATGAAAGTGCAATTCTTCTGGTGAAGATGAAACTGAAGGCTGATTGAAGCAACGGCACCGCGGGTCATATCCGATCCGTTAAGGACTATTTGCGACCAGCGAGGTTAATATAGAAACTCCTTTAGAATATTTGTAGATAAAGCAGGTCTATCAAGTAGTAATTAAGTAGGTCTACAGCTCAGAAACTATATACTCCAAGATTCAAGTTCCCAAAATTTTATCAGATAGCTGAGACCATGGCTGTTTTAAGTGTCAAACAACTATTCTACCTAGTCATAATCGCTTACATCCATGTCTCTGTGTGCATTGCTTCTTGTTCACTAGACATAGGAGAAAATGCACGCGTACTTTTCTTCGCGCATATCGACAACCAGAAGCTGACGCCGTCGCATCATGCATCATGTAAAACGTTATTGCTAGTCTTCGTTCACAAACTCGATCGAAAAGCGCTCAGCACAGATGTCAATCACTGGCTGCAGCTTCACGTTAGCTCAAAGTCACAATGTCCGCATACATACCGTTCATGTGATATTTCATCAACCGGTAATGTGTTTTTCATTGAATGTGCATGTACATGTACAGATCTTAGTAATTACACCACTGTTTATGATATTTATGCTACTCGAGAATTTTGAAAACTTTCATGGTGCAGGAAATTTTTTCATGTGAAAACAATGTTGATAATGGAGATGTGTAATTATATAAGGCTTACGTACAACTTATTATGCGAACTTGCATTCTATGAACTCTTCACTCGAAACGATATTGTCCTAAACTTAAATCATTGCAAATAATTTATGAATGAAATTGAAGTTAAGATTAACGACAATTACAGCACATTGCAAAAAAATTATAAATTTCACCTGAAAAATTGCACAAATCAAAAATGAAAGATGAAGGTGTCCCATCAATATTTTCCTCAAAAACAATCGGCCCTCGACGAAAACAAGTTGTGCACCCTAGATATAAGACGAAAGGCCGGTCACTAAGGAAAGAAGCAAGAAGAAATTTACTGAGTTGATCAACAACTCCGTAAGACTTAAGCTTCCTAAGGAGTCCCAGATGCCAGACTTCATCCAATGTCTTGGAAATATCCATGGCAACTGATCTCGTCTCACCTTGTCTATCAGGAACAAGACACACATGTTCAGTGACATATGAAAGAAGATCTGTGAAAGAAGAGGATCGAGAGTACTTGAATCTATACTGTTCTTCAAGGAAAATCAACAACATGTTGGTTAATCACTGATTGAAAAATCTTCCCAGCAATTGGAGGCAGGATGATAGGACGGTAATTAGACGGAAGAGATGAGTCAGAACCTTTCTTTATGACAGGAACCACGGACGGAAGCTATTTTCCATCACGAGGGGTACTCACCGGTGGATTCTTTTGAAGTATTCAAGGTGGGGAAGCTTAGGTGGGAGCGCTTGAAGACCGAAACTGGGACACCATCTGGTCTACTAGATTTAGAGCTATGGAGACCTGCGATAATCTTTTTGACGTTTCGGACTGTGCCTGAAGTATGGCTAGGTGTCTCATTAGTTCGTGCGGTAACTGGAGGTGGAATTCGACTTCCATCGTACAATTGACAATTTGGACATGTTGAATTCTTCGCAAACTCCTTGCAGAGAAGCTCGGTTTTCCGATGAGGAAGTGCTGGGATGAAGAATTTGTTCCTATTGGTGACACTGTTGTAAACCCTCCAGAAGCCAAGCCTTTGGGTAGCAATGGATTTCCGTACATACATAGCGCTACGACTTTTGGCCTGATGTATGGTTTTCTGCAATTTTTTCGCGCGGTTTTGTACAATTCAAGATAACCAGAGGTGCTGTCATACTTGTATTTATGAAAATAGTGGTCCGTTGGCAGGTTGCAGCTTCACATCCTGGTGTAAGCCAAGGTTGGGAGAGGTCTTCATTTGGAAAGTGCGGTGAGGAATGTAGGCCAACATCCCCATCTGAAGCCACTGTCATTTCTTACGCCGACTTGTGGACGTTCTCGCTCAGAATCAGATTCTCAGTTCGAACTTGACAAAGAAAAGTGCGGAAGCCACACCAGTCTGCTTTGGAGAATTGATAAACTGTTCTATGGAAAGGTGCAGACGGCGTGGAGAAAGTTTGCTTGCCAGAGACTTTCTTCTGCTCTTCAGTTTCCTTGTTGTCCTTCGCCTCCTTTACCGAGGAACTTTATCCACTATAGTTATATTGCCTGACTTCACAGAAGTTTGAACTAATTCCTTGACATGGACTTTACTTCTGTGTTTGGCTGGTCACGATAGGCGATGACAGATGAGGCAACTCCACTCAGGAATTCAGAAATTTCGGGAGCGGCTCTATCACTTTTGACTTCCACGCAACTTCGCTCTCGATGACCATGAGAATTCGATCACGTCTTCGTAGAACATTTTTCGATTGGATCCACTCTTTCTTTGATCAGTCCGATGTCCGGCGAAATTCCTCCACATAATTTCCTGGAAACGAGGGTGGGAGGCGAAGAGCGCGCTCATAAGAGTAGAGCGACTGAGCGGTGAGGGTCACGGAGAGAGGAGGAAGTCCAGCTTCCAACAAAAGAAGAGGAATAGGAGTGGTCAAACAGCAGCCAGTAATCGCACGGCATGCGGAGCGGTGGGTAGCTTCTAGGTGTTGAAGATGTTAAGCGTAAATGAAGGGGAACCAACCAGGGGAAGCATAAGTGAGGACGGGGAGAAGAAAGGTCTTGTAGATAGAAGCAAGGGACTCTTTGGAAGGGCCCCAAGAAGCGGATGAAACAGCCCTGAGAGATCTTAAACGAGTGAAAAGAGTGGATCTCAGGGCAGAGCTATGGGGGAAGAAGGAAAGCGTTCGGTTTAAAGTTAATCCGAGGAACTTGGGGGAAGCGTTGAACGAGAGAGGGTGGCCCAAAAGAGACAGGGAGGGCTGAACTGAAGCTTCACGGGTGGCGGTGCTGAAGAAGGACACTTCGCATTTAGCGGGATTTAGAGGAAGCTGCCACTTCAGAGACCAAGCCTCGAGCTCAGACAGAGCTTCTTGGACGGCGGCAGTAGCGAGGTGAATGTGAGAAGACGCCCAAATAGCAAGATCGTCCGCATAAAGTGAAAAACGGACTGAAGGAGGGAGCACGGAAGAAACGTCGTTAATGAAGAGGTTGAAGAGGACTGGGCCGAGCACTGACCCTTGAGGGACTCCCATCGAACTCGGAAAGAGTTACTGGAAGAGTTGGCTAACACAGTCCTTGCACAAGGCTTGGAGTTGTGAAAGCCATCGGAGATTGACTGAGTAAGAAGAACTATCTGGCCAGTGGTAGAACGGCCTGGTCGAAAACCGGCCTGAAGAGGGGTCAGAAGATCCTTAGATTCGAGGAGAAAAGACAGACGGGCTAGCACAAGACGCTCAAAGAGTTTCGAGATACAAGATGTAAGGCAGATAGGACGAAACGAAGACGGAGCGTCTGTGGGTTTGCCAGACTTGTGCACCGGGTAGATGGTGGAAGATTTCCAGGCGGAGGGAAAGGAGTGGGTGGATCAAGAGAGGTTGAAGATAAACAAAAGAAAAGCAAGGGCAGAAGGAGGAAGATTTTGGAGGAGAGGGTACGAGACGTTCTTGGGACCGGCTGCAGTCGACGAGGAGAGAGAACTAATAGCTGTGGTGAGCTCCGACGGGCTAAAAGGAGAGCAAAAGGATGGGCAGGTACAGGTAGAGGAGCGGAGCTCACGAAGGAAGCGGCGGCTTTCAGGACGGCGATCAGAAGGAAGGGATCTAGAGAAATGGCTCTTGAGAAAAGAAGAGTAACGGGTGGCTGTAGCATTAGCAGAGCTACACCCGGGAAAGGTTGGATCAGAACTGGAGGATTTGGGAGTACCAGCTACTGAGCGCAGGAGGGAGAAGACCTTACGGGGATTGGAGGAAGGGCGAAGATTGGACGCTGTCCGTTACCAAGCATCAGCTTTCGCTTTAGCAATGGCTCTGGAGGCGGAACGGGATGCAGAAACATAAGCCTGACGATCCGCTTCACTTCGATGGGCCCGTCGGAATGCCTTGCGGCGAGTATGGACGAGCTGATCTAGTTCCGCGGACCACCAAGCTTTCGGGGACTGGCGGGTACGACCGAAAGGAATTGAAGATTTTGCCGCTTCGAGGATGATAGAGGAGAAAGAAGCAGTGGCTTTATTAAGAGTAAGAGAAGAGTATGAGTCAGAGTCGGGACAATGAGAAGCTACATGAGTCCTGTAGTCATCCCAGCGAGCCTTTTTAAAGTTGTAAGAAGGTTTGCGCTCGTTGGGAGAATAGTGTGGGGAGAGAGGAATATTGATAGAGATGGGGAGGTGGTCAGATCCAAGGTCAGGAAGGACGGACCAGCCACATCTAGGAGCAAGAGATGAAGGTACCAGACTGAGATCTGGGGAGGTACGCCATCCGGAAGACTGCTGCAAGAGAGTGGGAGTGTCAGGGTCATTAAGAGATTCACGATCTGAAGCGAGAAGCCAGGAGTAGATTTCGGAGCCGAGAGAGTTAGGATGGCCCCGAGAATCCCAGGAGGGGTGGTGTGCATTAAGATCCCCAAAGATGAAGGTGGACGGGGAAGAGGGGAATGAGGAAGGAGAGAAGGGACAGCGCGAGAAGGGTGGAGCTAGCGGGGGGACGTAGGCATTAAGTAAAGAGATAGTGTTGGAGGTGTACGTGAATGCCAAGGAAGTCACAAAGAGAATTAGACGAAGCGAGGGAGGGGATGGACCAAGGAGAATGTGCAAGACCATCCCGGACCAGAGTCATCACGCCTCCACCACTACCGCGGCGGGGCTGAATCGTCCGATCCTGGCGGTAGCACTTATATCCAGGAATATGAAAAGTACCGTAAGATGGGGTAACTCTGCCATAGTTTTTCATCGTATGATGATCATATTCTTTCCTGTTGCATGCTTATTTTATTTAAGAGTGACGCTTAGACCAATTGTGTCGTCCACTTTGCGAATTGAACACTCTTGATTAATTCTGGATAGCTATTCAAGCACATATTTAGGTCATAAAATAGGCTAGTGACTTCTCAGAATATGGGGTAACTCTGCCACTACATTTAAATAATTTATAAAATACAATTAAAAGTCTTTTTACTGATAACTATAATTGATCAATGTGTCTATGAAGTTTCACAAAGTCCCTTAGAAATGTAAGTTGATGAGTTTTGTTGCAGACGGTTATATTATTTGGTTGAATTGTCTATGATAATGAGACAAAGAAGAACATAGGCCTATTCCAAAGCAATTCTGTATTAGTACAAATTCAATCAAAATAATTGTTCAATTTTCGAGTACAAAAATTCCGCTCTATTTGCAGCTACCGCAAACAAAATAAACGTCATAACTGTAACAATTTCCACATTACCATTTCAACATTCAAGACACTGCACCCAATCCGGTCCTTCAAAACATCTCCACAAAACGAAGCAATGGGTACACATGAAGAGCCATCATCATCATCGAATTCGTCATAAGATGAGTCGTGTCGACTAGAAGTTGGTTTATCTCGCACTCCGGATGAAGTCGCTCCTTCATTTACTGAAATGGTTGTTGTAATATCCTTACCTGGTTGTATCTTCCTTCCACGCTTGATTTTAGGCTTCTCAGTTTCTCGATTTTCTTTCAATAGGTCAAGAACACTTTCATTGAGCACCTTCACCATTTCACTGGATTCAGTCTGACCGGGAAGTCTGCTCAACACCGCACGTTCATCAAATGGTACGAGACCAGTTGCTCTGAATGCTGATTGAAGATTCTTCTGTGCGTTGATTGTGGATTGCGACCACAACCTATGGAGAAGTGTAGGAAAATGTTCTTTGGGAATACTGCCGATTCTGCGACTCTCAATGCGCCATTGGTCCAAAATTCGTCGCCAAATTGCTTTGAACGGCCGAAACCATCCCACATCCAAAGGTTGAGTAAGATGCGTACTATTGGGAGGAAGTGAAGCAAAGTACACATTATGTTCTTTTGCGAGTTCAATAACGTCGGGCGAAAAATGACAGGCTAAATTGTCGCCTATCAGAACTTTGACTCTTAATTCTAGGAATCCACATTTGAACCAACGAGCGAATGTCCTTGAATCAAACCAGCCGCATTGCGTGGAATCATACAGGGTATCTGAAGGACCTGCGCTGCACCAGTTCTCATAAATATTTGTCGCGCGATAAACGACCATTGGTGGCAGCAACGTTCCATCTCCACAGCCACAAACCATTATAGAGACCGATGTATTGGAGTGTTCTTTCACACGCTCTACACGGCGAGCTCCTCTCCTTACGAGTACCTTCTTCGACCCAGGATCATCAGAAAGGTTAGTCTCGTCGTAGTTGAATATCTGACTTGGCATTATGTTCTCCATAACATTAGATAAATTGGAAAAATACTCTTTGATCTCCTCTGGATCGACTCGAGAGCGGGCTCTTTTGATGTTACTGACTCTCCGAAACACAATGCTATGACGAGTCATGAATGACCGAACCCAGTCTATACCTGTAGATTGTTCTGGAATCTTGATTCCACTCGTCCAGACTTGTCTAAGAAAGATTTGACGATAATTCTCAAGTCGATGACAGAAAGGGGATAACCCCAATCAGCGATTTGTTGGATGGTTTCTACCAGCGACTTCTCTTCGACAGCATCTAAAACCGATGGTCGACCCACCTTAGATTGGTGTCTTCCACCTAACCGGGAACCTAATGTTCGCCTCGGAACATTGTTATCTGCTGCGGTCTGCTTGATGCTTTTTGAGCCATCTTCTACCTCTTGCATAGCTTTGCTCATTTGTTCGTCACTCCACGGTCGATATGGACGACCACCATCTTTTCGTACGTAGTTACGCGGCATGATCGATGAAATGACTGTTCACAGTTAGGGAATATCATCGATAGCAGATGAGTGAAAGTTGAGAGTTGAACAGCCAATCAGAGATCAGCAGTCAACAACAATAGTGACAGTGTTACATATTGTTGTTGAGAGTTATAATAAAGTGGCAGTGTTACCCCATTTTACGGTAGTGGATGGGAGAAGTTTCGTTTCCTGGATAAGAATAATGTCGTAAGGATTTGAAGAGAGCAAGTGAGTGAGCTCCAAGCGGCGGGCCCGCACTCCGTTTGCGTTTCACTGAAGGATCTTGAGCTCGTTGGTTGAAGAACGGGGGCAAGAGCGAATAGGACGGAGGGGTCTTACGGGGGAAGGTGGGCTGGGCGAGGGAGGACATGGCAAAGAAAAGGCCGGGAAAGGGTAAGGGGCGGGAGGAGGAGGTGGGAGAGGCAAGACAGAGGAGGAGACAGGGGGGAGGGCAGACGCAGGGAGACGGGACAAAACAACCCGATGCTGCAGGGATGAGGGAGCAGCAGTCACGGAGGTAGGGCTGACAGCGTGTGGGGAAGGAGAGGGCGGAAGGTGGAGACGGGACAAAACAACGCGAGGCTGCATGGAAGAAGGAACAGCAGCCACGGCGGCAGGGCTGGGAGCGGGCGGGGAAGGAGTGGGCGGAAGGTGGAGACGGGAGATGACCACACGAGGCTGCAGGGACGAGAGAGAGGCAGCCGAGGGGGTGGAGACAGGCGCAGGGGGCGCGGGGCGACGGGAGGGAGGAGGCCGGCCAGCGGCGACTGAGGACGAGCGGCTGGGAGGAAAGGGGAGGCGAGAGAGGACAACGCGGGGTTGCAGGGAAGAGGCCAAAGGGGCCGAGGATTGGACGGAGACGGTGGACTGGGCGCGGTAGAGGGAGGAAGAGCGGTCTGAGGTAGAAACAGCTGGGGATGGAGAAGGAAAACGAAAGTATGTAGGAGAGCAGGTAGGACAGACCCATTGGTGACGCCTGGGGAGGGCGTTGAAGGCACGGGAGGTAAGAGAGGAACAGCGAAGATGAATCCAAAGTTTACATGCCGAGCACTGAGCAGAACGGCCGGTGTAGCCAACGCTTCTCTGACAGACTCCGCATGGGTATCTAGGAGGGTGACGAGGTGAAGGACCAGGATTGGGATGGATTCCTGACATGAGGAGCAGGAGAGGAATGAGTAGACGAGGGAGAGGACATGAAAGAAAGTGGCCGTAAAGACATATACAGAAGAAGACGACCATTTCTCCACGACCAACGGAGAAATAGTGTGGCAAAAACCCGAAGGAGGCAGCGTGCCAACAGACGGCCACTCGGGAAAGCGTCCCCCATTTCGACCCGATCCGAGGAACGGGGATAATTAGGCCTTCTTACTGTGCGAAGGCATAATGATAATCAAAGCTATAATTGAGAGTAATGACAGCATGAGAGCTGTAAATGAACATTGATAGATTCATTAATTCCAAACGATGTCAGTAAACTGCTTGAAACCCAATCATAATCGTTCTAGCTGGTTATCTACCCCAACTTCTGAACACTAGTTTGTAGCATCATTAAATGTAAATATGCTATAAAAACACTGGCATAAAACAATTTATTGATTAACAATATTGCAGCATGAGATAGCAAGCCAATTAATTGCGTGTCTGGACTAATATAGCGTAGGCGCGACCCTCTGCGAATATGAACTAGGCCTCTTACTCCTATCATGGCTCGGCTTTCTGGACTTCTGGTTGCTTACATCGCTTTTATTTTCGGTGACCTCTCACAACCACGTACTATAACATATTTTCCTGTTGGCCATATTTTCGATTGTGTAGGACGAAGAAAAAAATCTTTTACGACTTTCAAGGTATTGCGATGAATTGTGGGTCGACCTATAGCCCCACATTCTGTGGCCCAAAGCTACCCACTGTAAGTATACTTACAGAATCAGCTGTTCCTAGGAAATATGTAATATATTTCAGCCAACTGTTTTTGCTTTCTCGAAGATGATTAACCATACTCTATCTCCGCAGTCAAAATCTCAATTGGTGCTCAAACATGACTTACTAAGGAGAAAAACACGTTTACCAAAACAGTGCACAAATTTTCGCGAAAACCTAGTTTGAGGTAAAAAATGAAAAAGATTAATGGTGTAGTGAGAAACACCATATGTCCTTATTTACAATGTTTCATTTCACATATGTTCGAAAATTGATTTTCAGGTAGGAATGGTTTATTGGGGAGGGGGGCAAAGTCCATAACTCTTTGTGGCAGATAACACCCCCATCTCCCTACATGCTAGACATCCTGCCTTTGCAACGCACCCAGCGGAGCCACTCTTCTTCATTGTTGCCTGCTATTTTTCACATTAAACATGTACTGTAGCTATATTATGTACGAGTAAAATATAGCTGTCAACTTACATGTCATCATCATTGATTTCTTTATCCAATTCGAATTTGTATTGAAATCCTGAGCAGCCACCACCTTCCACTAATATTCGCAGATGTCCGTCATTCTCTTTGTATTTCTTTAATCTCTGAAAAAAGAATTCACAGTTCATGGCATGTCAATTTCGACAATTTGCCTCCTGGATTCGGCTATGTTTGACAAACTCCAAAAGGGTTTATCTTCCTGTCGCCGTTGAGAGCATGAAACAAAGCCTCGTCGTTCAAGCTGCATTTTTTTAAGTTTCATAGCTTTCATGATTGGTGAACTTTTTGAGTAAAATGAATATGATCATCATCATTAAAATGTGAAACTTATCACATGATGTCACTCCCAATATGAAAAAAATGAAACTTTTATTTTGAAATTACTGTATGTATCTACTTTCTGCTTCAACACTGTCAAGACCGGTCTTTTTCAGTCAAAGAAAAGGTGGTCACTTTGTGCCTTCTTTGATTTTGATACTCCAGTGACTCAATCTTCCTGAAACCATCTGCAATACACTTGAAATGGTGGCATCGGCATTGACCCAGGCCGTATCACATCACCTACGCGTTACGTGTTCAAAGTCATAGATATATGGTCAATAAATTATTCAAATCTATGATGAAATTTCGAACGCAAGAGGTAACAGTTAAACCCATACATGAACATGCAATACGATAAAAGGGATGAAAAGGGATGAAAAGGAATAGATTATTATGGAATGTGAATGTAACTGTCAAAACGCAGTTGAAAAAAACTTTAACTATAGACAATCTGATTGGATGTGACAGTTATGACTAGGAAGATCTATGAAATAATTCTTTATCACACTATTCACATCTTTGCGATGTCGTTGCAGTGCAATAACTTCTTTCATGGTCACTGGTCAGCCTACATGTACATGTTTGCGTTTCACACAACGTTCGAAGCGCAACACGCAACACGTAGGTGATGTGATGCGCCTTAATTCGTTCATCTTGTCACTAAAATAGCAATTCAAACTTCGAACAAAAACAATGAATACACTGCAATACACTTGAAATGGTGGCATCGGCATTGACCCAGGCCGTATCACATCACCTACGCGTTACGTATTCAAAGTCATAGATATATGGTCAATAAATTATTCAAATCTATGATGAAATTTCGAACGCAAGAGGTAACAGTTAAACCCATACATGAACATGCAATACGATAAAAGGGATGAAAAGGGATGAAAAGGAATAGATTATTATGGAATGTGAATGTAACTGTCAAAACGCAGTTGAAAAAAACTTTAACTATAGACAATCTGATTGGATGTGACAGTTATGACTAGGAAGATCTATGAAATAATTCTTTATCACACTATTCACATCTTTGCGATGTCGTTGCAGTGCAATAACTTCTTTCATGGTCACTGGTCAGCCTACATGTACATGTTTGCGTTTCACACAACGTTCGAAGCGCAACACGCAACACGTAGGTGATGTGATGCGCCTTAATTCGTTCATCTTGTCACTAAAATAGCAATTCAAACTTCGAACAAAAACATTTTGGACATGCACTCGTGATGTTCCTTTGAAAACAATTTCGTCTTCCACTTTTTAGAATTTGAAACCATTATTCTTCCTTTCCTTCTACATTATTCAGTATTTTGTTGACATTCCTACACAGCATGCTTCCGCTGACTAAATCAGGAAGCAAAAAATCTTGAAGTCGATATTTCGGTATTCTTCTTCAGGACCAAAATTTGGTCCTATTGTTATTTAATAACAACTGATAACAGGAACAAGGTGAGAGATTCACACAGGCAGCTGATACAACTCAAGACGTACACAAGCTATCGATCAAAGACATCAGAATAATCAGAAACACAGAAAATATAATACCAACTATTTATAGAAGATAACATCCTAGCAAATTACTCATAAAAACGAAAGTAATGTTTCACCAGAACAACCATTTACCAGAGAACTGAAATTGTCACGGATATGAAGACTTTCCAAGGACAATCTAGCGTGAAAGTTGCGCTCTATGTTCAGAATCTTCCACTTAAAACACTGGTCTGGAAAACTGTGATGCTCATTTGCCACATGTTGGTAGAAGGATGATGATGATGATGATGTAGTATGCTCTTTGATTCTTGTTTTGATGGTACGCGCTGTTTGTCCTATATACTTCTTCTGACATATTGAGCATGAGAGTTCATACCCTTAGTATGCGTTGGAGAGGAAGAAGAGAAAGACTAATTTGTAAACCTGAGTGTGTGATTTGTGAAAAAACAGAGTTCTCTCAAAGTTGCTATGTGAAATACGCAGTGTATTTTGCTTCCTGATTTAGCCAGCGGCATATCTTATTCATTTGTAAAACCTTTATTTCGAATTTTCTGAAAGAATAAGTAATTACTCTGGCTGCTTAACGGCAATTAACAAGTAATTACATAGGTAATTACTAAAGGCAGCTAGTAACTTTTTATAGCGGGCAGTAAGTACTACTGGTGCCTTATTGTCCTTTTGAACCAACTAGGTTTTAACTTTGATAGCTTCAGTGCTGTTGTTACGAGAAAGCAAATAAAAAAACGAAGAGCCACATGCTCAAAACCACACTCATACTCATCACACCCAAGTCCCATGAAAATGTATCGGACATGAGACGTCGCGCACTTTTTATTGCTTTATGGAAGACCATGTTATTTCATCAATAGAATTTTTTGGAGAGCAATTCTAGTTTTTACCCTATCACTTGTGATATCTTTCAATTACACAAATGTCTGAGCAGCAATTCGACCCACAACGGAGATAATCATTACGATACATGCAAGATGTACTAATAACAACTCTGTATATTCAATTTAATGTCATCCACTAAATTGCCGCAATTTGCTATGTATATCAAATAATATCATAAAAATGTAGAAATCCGCATTATCATGAGTCGCAGAAGTAACTACAGCACTGACTCGAAGCATTTTCTCCATTGTAGAGTTTCCAGTCTTTTCCTTAGTGCTGTTTGGCTCATTGCCGCCGAGATGAATTTGCGATCAACAGCCGCATTATGCGATGTCGGACAGCATGTATATTTTAGCACTGTATCAGCAAACTGCCTTGCTGCGTATCGCTATTCGCAAGTAATTCCGGACTAATAAGTTTTGTATCCACGCTAATTAAGATTTGTACAACACAATATGAAATTCGATGATATTAAAGTATGTGTGCTCTATATGCTCTTCCGGCTGTAGTAAGTCGCATAATGTTGGTTTGAATATCCTTGCTGTCCAACTTAACTGGTTTGCCAGATTTTCTTTGAATGCATACGCCTGCGTGTCTGGAGCCAACGGAATTTTCAGTACCCTCAAGAAATGGGGTTATGAAACTAATCAACCTTTCCATTCCTGCATCAAATCCTTCTTAAGAAATATATTCGTCTACAATTTGTTTTTCACCTCGCCAAATTTCCTCCATAATGATTGACTGTTGCAATACTTGTATAGAAATTCATGACATATATGGTGAGTTAATATTTCTCTTACCTTTACACAATCTTCCGTGAGGACCAAAGTCCTGGGTATTTCACTTTCTGATAACCTGAAATAAAATAATACCATACATTTAAAAAGCCTATAAAAATCACTAACGTAGCAGATAATGTTGGAAGAAAATGAGTTGTTGCTAGAAAAAAACTTGGGTCTTCGACACTTTTCCCATCACAGACAAAAAAATTCTCGAAAAAATCACGATTTCGGAACCTTCTAAATCAAGCAGTGCCATCTGTTGCAACAGATGAAAATTACGTATCAATGCACATGACTTGAATCATAGAAGTAGAAGAGAAGAACGCTGACTAAATATAGTTACTGCAGAAAGCAATTTCGTGAAAGCTATCACCTCTGAATTTACAATGAATGATAGAGGTAGGGGAAGGAAGTTTGATGAGAATCTGTCATTCATTAAATCGTCACCGTCATAAGCATATTGCCTATCTCATTTTGTTCAATTTTTCAGGAGACACAAATAACTGTCTTAAACAAATTAGCTAGATAATGAATGAAGTTAGGCTTGTGTTATCAATCAAATACATGCTAAGACTACTTTTCATACTAATTACATTGTAAACAATTTGGTTTGCTACTGTAAATATAAACAAAATTGAGATAGGCAATATGCATGTTTGCTCCTAATGAGATAGGCAATATGCATATTATTAAGAATTTGGATTTTGCCCAAATTTATGTCTGTAATGATCTTCGGCATTTATCTAAAGTAGTTCAGCCTTATCGGGGGGATTATGATATTATATGCATAGAAAATTGTTGTAATTATTACATGTAGTGACTATAGGCGCTTTGAAATAGCATGTAGACGTACCTTCACATGAATAAGTAGGCGCATCCGTTATCGGTTTTAGGATTTATCTGCAACATTATATAGGCTGCGTATGTAATCTATATGAAAGAGTGATAAATATTTTAAGCTGACATACTGACATTCTTGAATCCGTACATGTGCATGGACATGAACAAGGAAGTAAAAACATTTACATTTATGAACTAG
Organism: Prostheceraeus crozeri; assembly: GCA_907163375.1. Taxonomy (NCBI): domain Eukaryota; kingdom Metazoa; phylum Platyhelminthes; order Polycladida; family Euryleptidae; genus Prostheceraeus; species Prostheceraeus crozeri. Next base: position 863,117 of record CAJQUW010001446.1, on the reverse strand, counting down.
TCATGTATTGCTTCACAAAGTCTTGTAAGAAACTTTCAGGTGAACTCATTTGTGTAAAATATTGTCAATGTAAAATATTGATATTGATGCACGTCTTTCGTTAGAACTTTTTCATGAATTGCAGATCGTCAAACTTCTTCCTAGTAATAGGGATTTCTTCGTGAAAAGCTTGTATCCATTCATAATCGTCATTTTTCCTCAGCCTACATGGTAAATCTGTCCATTCGTTCTCGAATGCCAGGTTGAACTTGATGGTTTCATTTGGAAAATACTTAAGTCCTCTCAGGTCATGTACAATCCTGTCGCCAGCTTTCTTTCCTCGGCGAATGGAGTTAACATGACGATCGGACCATTTTTTTGAAATCTGTATACGACAACATTTTCACATCAAAAGGAGAAGGGTTTCGCCTAGCAGATTTCATGAGAGCAACATAGTCTCTTGGAACACAAACGTTAGTGCACAAATTTCTTTCTATTTTCGAGTGAATGCTATCGCATTCCATTTGTGAATGGCCTTGTATCAAATATTTTTGACTTATAGTGACTCCAGTTTCCGTGGCAAGACTGCAGTAAGCATTAGCCAATACAACATTTTTATTTTGATAACCACAGTTATCGCTCCAAACGATGACATGTCTTACATTTGGATGGCATCTAATGTACTCTCTGAAGTGTTCTACCTGTATTGAAGCAAACACATCGCTAGATAAATCACCCTGCGTCTCATCCCATACATAGCAGAAGCCTTGCTAAGTGCTCATGGCATAAAATGTCAAATTGTGAACTTGCAATCTGCAGCGGTAGTACATAGCACTAGCTTTCGTTTCTGGACAAAGGAGGACTTTTTGAGTATCCATTGTCCACACCGAGACCTCGTCTGAATTCGCGAGAGATTTATCTATTTCCTTTGCATTTCTAGCTTTTTTGGCGTTATTCACGTGTGTTTCATACTTTTCACGGTCAATTGAACCCATTTTGAATCCTATACAAGTGTCACACTGATCATTTTTTGGTAAAAAAACCGCGAATTTCATTTCTGTGAACATGTATTTAAAGTAAGTCAATGAAGCTGTCCTTACGTTGGCTAGTGTCGAGCTTTCTTTGTATTCATCATAGATGTCTTGTAACTTCGTTCCAGGATAAAGAAACTTTTTATCTCTGTAAGTATCAGAGCTTCTGTAGTAATGCGAGTCAATCGTAGGAAGATTTTGCAAAAAGTCAATCAAAAATTGGTTTAGCTGCTCGTCAAATGGTGTTGTCGGTCCTGACTTAGGAGAGAATGCTTGTCGATTATTTTTCGCAATGTGGCTGCTAATCCAGCTTCCAACAGTTCGTGGAGATACTCCAAAAGTGGAACAGAACAGAGACTTGCAGACACAAACTCTCTTTCCATTTGACGGCATAGCGAGAAAAAACCTGAAAGAATTCTTTCGTCTCGACTCACTTGTAGAAGAGGTGGTATGCTGTTGTGTATCAAATCTTTCAACGTGATCCCTAAATAACGTAAGTCTCTCGTCCCAAGAGGACATGGACCAAAATGAAGCAAAAATATTTTGCATTTCCTCAGCAGTAACTGAATTACAATCTCTCTTGTCTGTTTTTACACAGTAGCCAAATGTACAGGGCAATCCCACTCCACGACCACTAACTGGTGTTCCTGATCTGTTAGTGTACTCAATCCCTTTTAGTCTCTTTGCTTTGGCTTGATTTATTTTCCAATTTTCGGGACAAGAGCGCTTGTGACGATACTTGCTACTTAATTTCAATTTAATCTGCACATTTGTACCGTGTGACTCATCAGATCAAAGCTGTTCAATCTGTAGTCACGTGCGTATCTCAAGTTGCGAGATAGGCAACATGCTTATGACGAGATACATCAAGTTGTGAGATAGGCAATATGCATTTTCAGTTTCTCTGAAAAAACTGCTCGTGACTTTCTGCTAAATATTGGATGACTGTTGCGGGTCAGGTAGCTCATTATGATTCACCTACAATTTACATATTGCCTATCTCTGAGATAGGCAATATGCTTATGATGGTGACGAAATGTAATGAATGCAAAAATGCAATAGTGCATTTCCATGATGAAATATTGCCGCATGCCATTCTGTTTCGAAAGATATTCTTCGGATTTCACGATGAACTTTCACGAAAAGCGAGGCACGGGAACTCTGACGTTCATTCGTTTAATTGATAAGATGTTTGATATATAGAATCCAAGAAATTCATAAAAGGAAGATTTCAAGTATCCGCCAATATTGAGTAAGTGTTATAATAGAGATCGGATTGGTTGCATATATCAGAAATGCAACCTCGACTCACAGACCTCTATAGTCTGAGCACGATTAAGCAGATTTTAATCGAGGTCGGACTGAACACTAGTCATATAATTACAGAAACTTTTCACCATTCATATTTATTTAAATTTGTTCCTTGTGCCTCATACTGCTTTGCTGCTTTACGCTTACTTATCGACTACTTAATTGGAAGAAAGTAACTATTTGATAAACATCGCCAAGACAAATTCTGTAAAAGATGAGACTCACACAATGCTCAGCACCATATCACTACCAAGGAATGCGAGCCTTCCGAGTTCTACTGAGTGCCTCTGATCTGCAATTACTGAACTTAAGCTCAAACCTTAAGCATCTAGCGAAATTCTTGCAAGCATCGTGCATCGAAAGTTGTTTCTGGCAATTAATAGAACGTAATAGAAGACGATATAAAGACAAATCATGTCTAAAATTATGACGCTAGAGTTAGTGGATCTCGCATTGTCGGAGTAAGCACGCAAAACACTGACATGTTGTTCGAAAACTTCAATTTTCCTTCAATTAACAAGTCTTTTACTTTGATTTTGTCTGTAGATCAAAGGAACTCGGAAGGCGCGCATTTTCGCAGTAGGCCCAGTCATAAGGTGTAGAACATTCTGTGAAAGTTTCATCTTCGGTCTAGTTCCATGCAGAAACTTCCTGGTGGCGGAACTATAAGTAGCCTACATGTTTATTCCTATAGGCTTATTTCCACAGTACTTGTTACTATTATTCAAATTTTATGTAGGCCTTTATGCATATGTATTCAAGATTCTTGTGTCCAAATTGAGCACCTGTTAATATTGGACGGAAGGTCTCATATTGTTAGATAAGTTCAATGAATTTTCGTTAACTTATTTCTTTATAAAATTGTCTTGCAGCAATTTTATATCGCGTGGTGAATTATGTTTGAAGTGTATCCGTTAACAATTATCATGTTTTATCTGCAATTGCTAGCATAAAGCATGTTTTGTTTCCATATCATATGTAAAAATTAGCCTAGCCATGTAAGACTATAAGCATCATGACATTTTCAGTGCTTCGACACAATGTGATTAATGACATGATAAACACAAATATTCTTGTTTTCCTTCCCTGCAAGTACCCGTATCAAAGTCAATCAATATTATTAAACTTGATTCGGAACCGACCTCGTGTAAAATCTAATCGGGGTTCATCAAATTTTGGCTACTTCTTTTTGCTTTATGCAAAATCCTATCTTCGTTCAAAGTGCACGTTTAATAGAAAAAGTGAACATAGATCACTGTCTCATTGTAACACTCAAGAGCTGATTCTGTGTTTCTGCTCACAGTTTTTGTATGCATTTATAAAGAATAAATGATATGTCTACTTATCTCAATGATTTCTACATTGTGCATTGGCAGTGCACACAGGCGGATGGAGTTTCACACCAACGAATCACAGATTAAATGCTCAATTTGAACCATTATTCCAAATTCATGAAACCTCCCTCATAAAATGCAAATGTAGACTATATTCTAGTGTTGGTAAAAAAACCCACCCCTTTTTAAAAACCCATGGGACTTGGTTAAGATAACAAGCGGAGAGAGTGATGCAGCGTCTTTAACAAGATCGTGTTTCAGCGGACTCCTCTCAAGTATTTTATCCACTATCGCGATAAGGCAATAGCGAGCGGCTTGACCGAACTCCATCATTCTGCGTGGATGAGAATTCTTTAGGATGCTGCGTTTGGCTCCGAATTCCAGATCCACTTGCGATATTTCCTTTAGATTTGCATCGTTATTCAGATGACGTATCAGAATTTTGGAAACGTCTTTCCCCACCTCCGGCATAACCGATGCCTTAACGAATCTTTTCAATGTACATTATCTGTGACAAGGCCCATAAGAAAACCGTGTAAAAATGGAATCATAGGCTTGCCGTGTTGAAACCGCCGTAGAAATGGCTCAAACTGAGACGCTAGGGAGCTGAAAAACAACGCGTCAACGACTGCTGAGAATGATGCTACCTAGGGGTGAGGTTTCACATCGACGCAATATTTGTGAATGTTCGGCAGAATCTCTATTGTTCCGCTACATTTATCTTAGTTTTCTATCCAACCGCATTTGCAAAAAGGCCTAGGAAATGTAGTGGAACCTGTAATATGTGTGGTCAATAATCAGCCCTGCGTGCAGGAGAACCTTTGAAAAGGTAGTACATGCTTTGCAGTAAAGTTGACAAATCCCAAGTACTTTTTTCAATCCATACTGCAATGCTACACTCACGCATGACATGTAACGAGCATGCAACCGGTTGGAGCAATTCCTTCCCACACTTGTGCTGAAATTTTTCAGAAGATCTTCTTTGAAATGATTGACTGCCATATTGATTTACAACAATCTATTGAAGACATCAACAAATGAGCCACCAATTTTATCCACTGCTTTATTGACACTTTCAAATATGTTTTCAGCTTTCGAGTGAGTGAGAAATGCTGACGCTACATGTTCACTAACTACAGCATCAGTGCTCGTTGAAATATCTAATCCACATATCTTGATGTCCCCTTTGTACTATTTTGTTTAATGCCTCATCGAAAGATATGCTTAACTCCTTGAACGTATGTACTCTAGCTAATATCTCTTTCTGAAAATGTGGAGATAATCCGAAAGTCACAAGTAGCCTAACCTATGTTTGGAAGTTGTCAACAACAGGGTGGTTCTTGAACATCGCTTGAAATATAGATTGTTGATCATCACATGATCGTTGTGAACGGTCTTTCTTTACCATATCCAAGGCCCAAATTATTTCTGCTTCAATTTTCATAGCTGCTGTAATAGGAGCCGTTCTCGTTTGCGGGTAAATTGTAGAAATTTTACTTGTGTGGATCGATGAAGATGCATCAGCATTCATTGAAGATGATGTGGCTGTGGTCAAGGATGTGGAAACGTCGACACTTCGACGAACAAGATTCACTAACTGATAGTGATTGAATGCAACAACAAAATAGGAGTCACTAATCTGTTTTCGATTTTCTGTTTTCATTAGACACCCACCGAGTTTGAAAATTCATGTAGGCTATACGAAAAAAGCTTAAATCAACACATGTAACCTGAAACAGAATGAAAACACACACGAACATTAGTTTACGCTATCAAATGAAATCGAAAAGAACAAACGAAGATTAAGTAAACGAAAAGCATAATTACATTTTACTTACATTATTGCTAACTTTAAAATTTAGCTCAGAACGTTTTTCACAACTTTTAATTTTGGCGAAATCAGGATTTATCCAGGATATCCAGGATATCAAGTCCAAATCTTCAAAATCAGGATTTATCCAGGATATCCAGGCCCTGTAGACATCCTGCGATATTTGCCGATAACAGGTGATTTCTTATTGATACGAGTGCTGCGTAGCCGCTCCTTCAGAATTGTAATTGGGCTAGAGGTGTAATTATAACTATTAATTAAACGGTCGGATATGTTGAAGTTCCGATTTGATGATAAACAACTTGCATTTAAAAATCCTGGCCTTATAGAAGAAACACAATCTACTATTATAAATAAACCAGCCTATTAAAAAACCCACCAAAATTCCTATTTAAAAAACCCAAAGAATCCGCGGGTTTTTTTTAAATACGTCAACCCTGATTTCATACCGTGAATAAGCAAGTGTAAATACTGCTACTGCAAGTAAGCATGTTTATAATATGAATTAACAAAATTGTCGGACTTTAGAACCAAGGTTCCATAATCCATAGCACCATCAAATTTATAGATTTGAAAGTTGAATATGCCCTACATTCTTTTGAGCCAAGAATGCTCTTTTTGACATTTAATGAAATATATCAGTCCCATTTCTATGATTATACTCTCCTTGATGAAACTAATGACTTAATAAAATCGATAGGTATCTGCTAGTTTATCTGTTAGCGTCAGTCAAATACATCGAATTTTCAAACGGGTGCTTCATCAGAATTCGGTAAATTTCAATTTTTCATAATGAGCTATGAAGAAAAGGAAAATATGTTGTAATTGTTTTATTACTTGCTTAGACAATGATTAGACACTGATGGCAGATGTTGCATGAATGTTTATAATATGAATTAACAAAATTGTCTATATGATCAATCACTTTATTATGATATTAATTTTTAGCAGCCTACTTCCTTAATTAAAGCAATAGCTTATGTAGTTGACATTGAAGATGGCTACAGATTTACTGATGTTACAGCTTTCATTAATTGCACTCTGCTTCTTGACCCAAATCCGCACAATTCAGACTGTTGTCACAGGTGACAACCATTTGCCATTGTTAGCGTTCTTCACTTCTATTTCTGTGACTTGAATACAACATTCAATATAAATCTAACAACTCCTTCATTTTTTATCCGACAAAACGATCGAAATCGATTGAACTGTGACATGCAGTCATCAATAAGTATAGCCATGAACTATGACGGAACTAAATGTGTAGGTCTAAGTAGCCTATATGGGCCTAGAGTTTATTTCATGAAGAAAAATCGATTACATACATCTTTCCGTTGACCATCCCAAGACCAAATTAGAAGCATTTATGGCAAAATTGATATATTATTGAGGAAAATTGCGAACTTCAAGCTTGATTAAATGACTTACTACAACCTCTTCCTTTTCTGAACGTGTCCTTCTATTCTTCAATTGAGTTGTGGATTCATTATTTTCATCATCACTATTGTCACTCATGTTATCATCATGCTGACAAGACATAGAAATCCATGCCTATATGAGTCTTCATATCATCATGCTGACAAGACATAGAAATCCATGCCTATATGAGTCTTCATTCATAAATAGCAAGAGAGGGGACAAAACTGCAAGCATTCTGTTTGTTAATGGAATTAATATGTAATTGCTTTGCACATTGATTTAGATAAATCTTTTACATGATAGAAAGTTTCTGATTAAATAACCATAATTTGTTCGCAAAGAAAAGCTTCATAAACAGAGTTGATGCTGCATCAAATAAGGTAGTGCCCTCGAGTCATGAAGCGATCAATTAAGAGCAGCGAAAGCAAATGTAAGCACGGAATTCAATTCTTGCTCTCACTTATATTAAAGCAACTAGGCTTGGTTTTATCTATCGAACTATATCTGTAGAAAGAAACCTATCGATTGATTGTTGAACGGATTCTTAACTTCATATAGTTTCGAACACACAGAAGTAAAAAGGCTCTGAAGTTGAGGGAGAAAGCTCAATTACGCTGTGTTCTCGGGTGATTCTCGGGGTGTGCTTTCTGGGTGATAGTAGATCTACTATCACCCAGAAAGCATTCATTGCCAGAAAGAATTGACAAAAGTCTCAACACTTCAGGATACTATTGAAGATATAGAAATCATCGGAAAGGCTTAAAGAGAGTTCATCAAAAGGAAAATATGCACCGACTTTAACCTTAAAATCCGTCGCTTGTTAGGCCTACATGTCCCAAAGAATGAATATCACTACTAGGCGTGTAGGCCTTGGTACAGAAAACATCTTACAGAAATTCTGAGCTACTTGTTGCGACGGGAATTTACTAACCCCGAACAGCCTAGTGCATAGGAATCACAAGTAAGGCGTACCGACGATTGACCCAACAAACCAAATGATTGATAAATAATCGCTTGAATCACGAATTCTTAGACACAGAGAAAGCGATGCAGAGGGATACAACTATAAGTCAAATTTATTCATCAATTATTCAATCTTATTATGACACTGATACGCATTTAATAATTTACTTCCTTGGTTAAACATCCTTAATGCCAAACATATTCATTTTTCAACATCATGTTAAGCATTGTCTAAACAGAACTGCACATTAGTGATCGTTTCATTCAGCAGGAGGGATGTGCACAAATACAAAACCAAGAAATATTGCAACATGCTTGCTTAACTGTGATGTTAAAATGAAATACCCCATTCATCATTCATTCCATTTTCATTCAAAATAGAATACAATACTTCAAGCTAAATTGAAAATTATTAACAAAAATCCAAGTCGGTGAAATCCTTTTTATCTGTATTTCAGAACATAATCAGACGGAAAGTTCATCACTCACACATCCTCGGAGCATTTATACTGAAGAAATCCTCTGAACTTCAACTCGAACTGAACGATTTGTAGGCAAACTGCTGAACCCCATGTGGACTGAACGGTTCGCACTTATCGTTCACCTTGGTCAATTTGATTATCAACTCACGGCAGTACAGCAATTGCATGGCAAACTGGCATAAAATATTTTGAGCAAACATTAATTCGAGGTGTCTTCAGCATCATTGATGACATGTTGTCATATTGTGCAGCGACTAGAAATACTGAAAAACTTTGTCCAATCTTGATAAGTATTCTTCTTAGCACGAATTATGAAGATCATGAGAAAGCCACACTCAAATAACGCTCTAACATAGTTAATTATGTTGAAGAATTGAGCACAACACATGACAAAAGCGATAATGCAAACACTCATCAAATAAATGTGGTTGCATTGGGATTGTGGGGATGAAATACAGCCGTCACAAACTAAACAAGGTCTTCATGTGACTTTTACTCACCGAATGACAGAATTATGCAATGTCCTCTTTCGTGCTATCAACGATCGAAAAAATTTTTCAGATGCATATTTGGAACAATGTCTTAAAGAATTAAGTGACGGCAATGACATCTATATTATCTACGTTTTGAGAAATTGATTGTGTAAGAGCTCACGCAGCATGTTTAAAATGAAAGAAATTGTTGTATGGCGTCTGAATGTTGATAGATTTTATGTAATAAAGACAAACATTTCTCCAAGCTTCTTTACTATTTTCTTCAACTTTCTACAATCGACAGCTGCAGATATGCAGCAGGCCTTGCTAGTTATCATTTATTGTATATTAATGGGAGCAATACATGACATATTGCTAATGTGTCAGCAAACCCATGATTCTCATTGTCAAATCACACACATGATGAAATTCACAGCCCTGATAGCCGGAGCTTTTGGTGCTTCATGTCAATTGAATTGTGCGCTACAGGCGGAATTTTACTTTTTTGCTTGGCAAGCATGTTTGCAGATAGCACAGTCATACCTTGTTTTGTGGAAATTGTATAAAGAATAGTTTTCACATCAGAAATCACATTAAAGTATAATTGATGTTATGAGTACAATGCGAGATCAAATTGAAATGTAGGATTCACTACTTCACTCCAGAATTCCTACATGCATCTCTTCTCATTGATTTCAAGTCGCGTAGTGCATCAATGCCATAGACCAGCAATCATTCTTTTGTTGTTTGTATGCGGCAGTTTTATTATTATCAATTGTCACTATAACTACCACATTTGTAAATGTTGTTTATGTTTTGCTATTTTCAGGCATGAGTGCCAACGGCAGCGCAACTAGTAATGTATTATCTCTCTTAGGTTGGGATGAAGGTCTTGCTATCCCTGTAGCTAACACAGAAAATCAAGGGTTAATTCAAGCGGTAAGACGATTTTAGAATGCTTGGTTTTAAACTGCTGGAAATGGTGATTTATGTGATTTACATTGCCGTAATGTCATCACTGAACTTGATGATTCTTTCGTATTGTTTACTTTTTTTGTTGATGATATTCCAAGTTAGTACACTAAATCATCGAAATATGTGAATTTAGTGCTTTCTTACACACAATTCAACGATTGAACGGTTTCCAATTGCAATCTTTCGGAGATCTTTGGTGTGACAATGGCGCCGATCATTCATTATACTTTGCATGTGGCGAACCTACTCAACCCAGCAGCAGCGATGACAGATGGAATTTTAGGAAGGTTATTTTATTTGGTCCAATTCCGATCGAAAGCGATTTGGAATGCCATTAATTATTGATTGGGTGCATAGTTTCTATGTTCTTATTGCATAGATTGTGCTCGGAAAGGAAAATATTTGCATAGTCTTGCATGAATAGACCTATGCACAAAGTCCTAGATCTTCATGACCAAAAGAATAAAGGAGAACACTTCTGGAAGTCTTGCGCGCCAGGAGAACGTGCATTGATTGGGAGTTATCATCAAAGCAAGTGGCTTGATGAGAGAAAGACCAAAGTCTTCTAGTTGCTTCATAACTAAAGGAGGCATTAACAAATAAGTCGTGTTGATCGTCAAATATGGTTCCAGAGATTTACTGTAGAATATTTCATGATTTTTCCTAATTGATGACGCGTCGTCGGGTTTCGTGAAAAATTCTTTACTTTGACATAGCTCTTAACGTAGAGGAGCGCGGCCTGCAATCGAGTGCCCCGCCTTCGGCAGATTTCAATCTGCATGCTATTGGGCAATTTCGACTCTGGCTATAATTCAAGTTAGTCGCATCTTCATTTTTATTCGTTTCTGTATTAAGAAGGAGAAATTGGGATGTGAAAAATTTGTTGGCTAGGCTTTTGTCTCGCAATCATGGCATGTCTTTGGGGCCTAAAAGTCACATCACTTCAATACAAGTCTTCGGCTACATGAGTAGGCCATGAGATGCATTGTGTGCATTTGACGCAACGGAGCCGCCAACTTTATGTAATATTGCAGTCAACTTCCGCCTAAAGGGCAGTTCATGCATCTGCGCACGTAGCATGCGCGCCTGCTTGCCCTCGCCATGGAAAAGGAAAATACGTCACCTCATGGAGAGTGATTCACGCTGTCATATGGACATAGCACAAACTTTGGTGTGTATGTTTTTGACAGTTAACTCGCAATCTGCTTTTTACGCGCTACGCAATACATAGCGAAAAAAATCAGAAAAATTGTTTTTGATGAGTTAGTTAATCAAAGAAGTGAAGAAATTTGAAAATCTTTGCGATAGTGACAAGGGACCAAAAAGATCAAAAAATGACAAACCAATCATGGATAGGTATCGCCGAAGTACTGGGAAGGAGTGTAAAAGATAGTAGAGAAAAATGGTAGTATCAAATAAGAGCATTTACAGTTAAGCATTTAAATATCTCTGATGAGCCTTTGTTGCAGCTCTAACTACCACTTATTCTACAAATAAATGTTTTAACTTCACATTCAATGTATTTAGACCTATTGTATTTTTCATTACTATTGTCTGCAGCGGTGAACTGTATTTTAGGCTCATGTCTGTGTGTAAAGATGCCAGCGCGCATCTCTATGCTTCACTTGCACTGATGATGCGACTAGGGAACCGTGAAACATCAGCGGATGATAAATTCAATTTACTTTGTGGAACTCTTTTAACTGACATCGATGTGCAAGCATGATTAGAAATTGAAGGCAATTTATAAAAACAAGAAACAGTTTTTCTACTTCATTTAGTGCTAAGAAGTGGAAGTAGTGCAAAGCTGTTGATTTAGCTTAAAGATTGTCACGGATTTCAATAAAGCTGCTACTACAAGTTGTTGTAAAGCAGTCTGAGACAAATTGCAATTCTGATTTATCTTTTCAGGTTGATAAACGTCAACGAGATATTGAGAAAATCAGAAACGAGGATGACACATTGAAAGATAAAGTTGATGCTTTGACATCTCACTTGAAGAATGTTCGTCAAGAATTGACACATACACAGGTAACAATTATCTTCTGACATGTTTTTGTCATTTATCTTACCTCTACATGTGCTTTTTGCGCCATCATATCTCTTGTTCGGGCTGCTGACATATCAAAAATCAAATTGAGAGTCTTTATGTTGACCATTGACTTCGGTGACTTCATGTGTTGTGATTTATTTGTGTTAGGATTATCTTATATAAGTTATGATTATGCCTTTACGATGTTATTAGTTGAAAAATTTATGACATCAAAATGATATATCCATTCCTTCATTCCCTTGCAGTATGATAGATCAGTGCCAATATTTGAAGGATAGAGGCAAATGGCAGTACTGTACATACAAATATACGCATAACACAGAACATAAAACACAATAATACAAAATATTTGTAGAACATCATAAAATATCGATTGAAACTACTGGTTCTTGCGAATGGCCGTCGAAGAGTCATGACATTGCGAGTGAGTATTTTTTGTCGATATATTGATATCGAATATTTCGCGTCATCAGTGGAGATTCATCAGACTTTGCAATACGGCTAAATCTTTCACATGTGCGATAAGTAACTTTGAAAAGTGAATTGAACGACTCATGAGTTGCTTGTATAATACGTAAAACATGACGCTCAATACCAAGTAGCATTCTCTACAATTGATAATTGCTAGCGTTGCTAAAACAGAGACTAAAACATAGAGTGGATGAAAAATGTGCGATTTCAACATCAATGTATTTGGACAAACATATCCATGATAGACCGTCCTAAATTGCGAATAATAAAAATTGGCGCCTTTTTTGGTCAATATGAACATGCCAGTTCACATCGCTAGAGACCACAACACAAAGAAACGCGAGAGAGTCCACATGAGAAGCAGAGTCAGCTCCAGTAGCAGATCTATTTTGGTGCTCGTATGTACACCGCACAACACTAAGAAATGTTTATGAGGAGGCTATTTAAGTTTGCTAATTTGGTGAGGTTGCTCCACTTCATCTCCACTATCTCCCACACCATTCCTCAGAAATGAATAACTAGCGCATCATCGGCGTTTTTTATGAGAGGTATTCGGGCACATAGCGCGTGAGTCATTTATAGTCATGACAAAGAGAATGAGATCGATTTCACTTCCCTTTGGCAATCCACTTACTCACTCATACGAACAGCAAGCTAGCAAAGTACGTTGAAATCAATGGAGTAAAATCAGATATCCATTGAATTACCCCGGTTGGAATATTAAACTGAATACATGCATCAATGATCACAGTCACCAGGCATCGGAATATGCATTATTAAAACTCATGATAACGTCTTGGCATTAAGCGGACCAAAATAGCGTCGACATTAAAAGATGACGATCCAGTGTAATGTGCCCTTCATTAAAACGTGTGCTAATTCAACCGATGATGATGGGGAAGACGCAGATGTAGACGATGCAATTGATATACTAATTATATACTCATCTGTCAAGGCAGATTTTACAGTCTTGATTCTTCGCCTTAATCAGTTCATTGTATAGCTAAGTGGAATAGATTTGATTAGGAGCACATAAATAAGTTTGCCTAAATTAGTATATTATTAGTAGTAGTCGTCATACATTTGACGATGTGATAAAGTACGTTGTGTTATAATGTCACAGCTACGTGCGTATCCAAGGGTCAGAATTTCTGTAGGGGTATAGTTTTTTGCATAATTCAAACATAAATCTATATAATTTAATTTATTTTACGTAGCACCTTCATCTCTTTTGTCTTAATTGCATGCACCGACTGATGGTGGCTGTCATGTAGTCTCTTCAATTAGAAGTTAGGTTTCGTTTGCTGCACGTCTCATTATACCGTGAGGCTGTCGATGAATCAAATACCGGCTATGATATTATAATACAGCGTATCTTATCACCTAATCAAGTAACTGATTCATGCATCATGTATCATATATCATCATATAAATTCTATAAGCATGGGTTTAAGTATTTATTCAGACTGTTCGAATAAAATGGAATTTGGCATTCATTTTGGCAGTTGTATATATTATATGCATATAAATGGCAGTTGACATACATGCACGCACACGAGCTTTTACCACGCAACGGACGGCGGCTATCGAGACGTGCATTATTCTTCGTCAATTTTGCTTTGGTGATTTTCGGCATAGTCAAATTACTGTATTCTGAGAATCTATTTTATTGATGCGCTTGGGTCTATTGTATCGTTTCTTTTAATGTCTTAAGGCATCAAGTATGTTAATAGAATATGTCATAATACATGAATATCTGGCAATCATGCTGCAATAAAATTAAGGGTACTGGTTTTCACTCATGTTAGGTGATTGACCAAATGAAATTCGCATTCGTTTCAGGGTGTTGTGACCGCTTGTATTCGGGAGCAAGAGACTGAAAGTCATATAATGAAAGTTGGGCAAAGAGAAGAAGGCAGATTGAAGCAAGAAATTGAGCGGTTGATGAGGAATTTAGCCGAGATGAAACAGAAGAAAAATCAACTAGAGAATAGAATTTACTCTCAAGCATCCTCTCTGGAAGAGATGAAATCACAGATGAATTGGGATCAGCAAGCTTTGGAAGCTTGGCTCGATGAGAGTGAAAAGAAAGCCGAAGACTCTCTTGCCTTGGAGAAGTATCGCAGACAAGACGAGGGGAAGATAAGAGAACTTAGTCTTCAACAAGAACGATTGACAGACGATGCTCTACAGAAACGGCGAAAGTTAGAAGCCGAAGTAATCGAAACCCAGACGAAGCAAGTAGAACTGGACAAAACGGCGGAAGAGTTTAGACGCATGCATCGGGAGAGAGCAGAACTTATCTCCCAATGGGAAAATAATATCGATCGAATGCAGCAACGTGATAGAGAAATCGATAGAGCTGCGAGTGTAAGTGGATCGTATTTAGCCGCTAACATAAGGTATAGTAGAAGTAAATGTATTTCTGTTTCATTCAGGAACTAGCTGTCCAGAAGCAACGAGTCCTCGAGAAAGAAGATGTGATACGGGAGAAACAACAATTCTTGGATAACCAAGCAGACAACAACCGTGAACAAGACAAGAAGATTACGATGGCGGAAAGACAGTGTGTTCGTACGAAATTGGCATTGAATGATGCAGAGCAGCAAAAAGATCAATTCAGAGAACAAGTGAGTTTTTCATTTATTTCTATAACTAGGATTTGGAACTGCTGTTCCATCTTCAACCAAACAATGATACTATTTCAATGATCATTATAACCCTGATACAAATTCAAAAATACCACATCTAGATTCATCTATCAAGCTCATGCGTATCTAAATACTAAGGATTTCTACTGCCGGAAAAGTCGTCCCCCGAGAATCCCGGAAAAGTTTTGCAGAAATCTGAATACGTTAATAATAGTGCCGAACTGATGACTTCATAAGCATTCTGAAGTTCTTCTCGCGGAGTTGTGATCAGAGACGATGATCGTGGATGTTTTTCCAAATAGGATGTATTTATCACATCCCCAGCACAATTGACTGCTTTTGATCAGTGTTGTGCGCATCATGCTTTTATTAATCTTATCAGGAAAATGTGTCTGTCCGTGCGAAAGTTAAATGTACCATACTCACTGGTGAAGTCATGTTAAAATCGTTAATCGGATGTTTAGTAAAGATTTAGAGCTGTTTGAGTGCGAAGTTAGTTAGTGTCTGTTATGCGATCGATGGAACAGTGGGCTTTCACAAAACCTGGAAACCCACAATCTCTGCAATATGATAATCAGAGCATTTATATTATCCTTCAATAATCTCGACGTGAAAACTTTGTTAGACATATGAAACTCCGATCAGTGGTAAGATGTGTCACTTTGCATCTGATCGATTTTCACAACAATTTTGGCCTCATTTTGTTACAATCAGCTTCTCGCAAAGCATATACTGCAAGCTCAAAGCGACACGTAGCCTCTCGCTACATCTACCGTGTGCTTGGTTGATAATCAACTTTCTTTCTGTAGCCACAGAAGAATGTTTTGAATTAAGTCATTGGTAAAAATTAAATGATCAACTTGTTGCTTTTCCGGGATTCTGCTATCGGGAAAGCGAACAATTTTATTTCCCAACAATCTCGGGAAATCGTTTTCAGTCCAGAGAGAACTTCCTATCATACACTGTGTTGTTTTTGTCAACTGAAAATCTTTCTACTTTTTTCGATCTTTGATTATGAGCACTAGAGTCATGTAGAGACGCCATGAAGTCCAACCTGAACCCGGAACGAACGTTTTTAACCCGAAACCGAATCAAAGTTTTAAACCTGACCTCACTAACGAAGCTGAAGGTAACCTGAAAATGCTTTAATTATGATTTCCGGTACAGAGGGGAAAGGAATGATTCATATCTACTTTCATTTCTAGTGTTTGATCTAAGATACCTACAACTTTCAAGAAAATAGATAAATTCATCAACGTTATAATTCATACTTCATCAGGTACTTCATTCATATTTCATTTACAGGGGTACTGCACTTATCCGCTTTTTATCATACAAGACAGTGTATGTTTTATATCAAGCAACTAAATCAATCAAAAAAGCTTCATCTTTATGCGGGTGAGGGGGATTCAGTCAACATGTTCCGTGTGAACTTTCTAATGGTAAGGGTATATAAAGTGTGGAAGATTTTCCTGCAAAAATCGGTCATGCAATGTATCTATAAAATGGTGTTCTACAGTTCCAAGTAATTTCTAATGCATCGGACTGAAAATTTCAAAAGGAGGCCTTGTAGATTTCTAAAAATTTCAAAGGAATAATATAAGACATTAATAGAAATGAAATATGTCATTATTACTAAAAAATTTGATAATTAGGTTTTGCATAACATTTGAATTTCCAAAATTCTATTCGATGTCTATGAAATGGATAATAGACAATCATGACATGGTTCATAGACTTATATCTTTACAACACTGAGGTGCTTCGCGATTTTATCCCATTCCCCCCGCGTTATAAAAGGATTTTAACCAATGACGTTGCTGCTCATGGACATGCAAGTGCGTCAAACGGTCACCAGCTGCTGAGTGAGAGTAATAATCAACTACGTAGTAAGGCTTCAGCTTGACTCAGGGACGCAGAAGTATTGTTGCTTTCTCTCATAACTGATAAACAGATGTATGGAAAATTTGTTGTCAGGTTGCTTATAAACTCGATGAATTCTATGATAATCATGGAAAATGAATCCTTATTGATTTCTCCCTCTTTCAGCTGGAAGTTTTGAAACGAACTTGTGACAGAACTGCATCAGACCTTGAATCTACTCGCTCTCAAGTTACTCATCTCAAGAAAGAAGTTGTAAATATGAAGAACCGACTTGAGCAAGCTACTCGGACACGACTAGAGCTCCAAGAGCGTTTGAAGAAAGTGACCAGCTCCAAATTAACTGCCGAAGAGCAGGCAGCTGCAATGGACACTTTGATGCAAGAAGAAGAAATGACTCAGAAAGAGTTAGAAAATGAACTTAAGCACCAACGTGACTTGGAATTCAAAGGACAACAAAAACTACATAACGCTCGCATTGATGAGAAAAATATTGGAGCTGCAATCGATGGAGCTAAGGCAGCTATCAAGAACTTGCGCTCTCGAATTGCTAAAATGGATCATGAGGTATTGAAACAACAAGAAATTTTGTATACACAAGATTTCAATACGCAGCAACTGGAGCGCCGAATCAACCGCATGCAAGGCGAGACATCTAATGAAGAGAAAATGGCATTAGAGGCAAGAATCGCAGAACTAACAGAAGAACACAATCGTCGTGTGGACACTAAAGACACGTTGAATGCACAGCTTAAGCATTTACAGGTCAGTTAAATCAACATTAGTCTGCTTGTGTATTGTGATGAAATAGCTATTTTATGTAACTTCTGGTCATATAACTATATAACTATGTATAACTACCTAATTGGTATCCGTTGAAATAGAGAGATGGAAGAAGAGTGCTTGACAACAGTGGGAGGGAATTTGGAACCCAAATGATGAACAGAATCGAAAAAACGGATTGCGAGAAGTAAAACAGTTGAAGCGAATTGGAATAAGTACGTACGTGGTAAAGAGAGACGTAAGTAAATGGACAGCAACCTTTGATCTCAAGATGCGAAAGAATAACAAGAAAATACTAAGATAAATACATGTAATAGCTTCAATTTTTTCACGGAATGTACGCACACCGACAGCAAATTACTACCTATCAGATCGTATTACGGTATTTTAATACTACTATTTGAAAGAGACTATTAATAGAGTGAAAACAAAATCGTAAAAATATTTGGAACTGTAGCTAGTCAATTAAATGCAGAAAACACAATGTGTCACTGTGTTGTAATTTCTCACATTACAAGTACCAACAAAGAAGGTCATAAAAGCAAAATAGGTCAGCGAGTCTTAGCAAATGATAGTGAAGTAGACATACCACTCACACAGGTAAGCTTTTCAATAAACTGACTGTTGGAAGCGCTTTACTAAAGGTAACACACTCTTCATTTTATCATGAAAATTTAAATTTCCGAGATTTCAACATTAATAAAACTGTCGTGTTTTAAGCATGTAAGACAACGTCACGACGTGTGTCTCTATTTTCCAGGATGATATTCGACGAGTTAAACGTGATATGGAAAAGATTGGCAAAGAACGCGACAGTTTGAACAGCAAGATCAATGAATTGAATCTTCACAACGATAGCTCACAAAGAGAATTCAAGAAGATTCGCACTGCCAAACAGGATCTGCTGGTGGATGACAACATCATGAAGCTGGAGATCAAGCGTTTAAGAGAAATCCTGTACAGCAAAGCCGATGGTGTTATGGAATTGGAAACACGTCGCCAACAATTAGAGACTTCTATCAAAGAACGAAGAGCAGAGATAGCCATTCACATGGACATGCTGAAAAGTCAGAAACGTTCCGCTGACGAAGAACGACAGCAATATTCTTCAGAATTACATGCACGCAGTTCACAAATCGACAAACTACAGAAGCGATATGAAATTGTCATGGTTGCCATGGCCCCACCAGAGGGTGAAGAAGAGAAATCACAGGCTTATTATGTCATCAAAGCGGCTCAAGAGAAGGAAGAACTGCAACGCCAAGGTGATATGTTGGATGCAAAAATTCGAAAGGCAGAAAAGGAGATCCGGGCGCTGGAAAATTCTCTGAGAGTTGTTAATTCAGCCAATGAATCATACAGGTATTTGTTACTGACTTTCATCAACTTTCAATGAATTATGATGATGATCTGCTTGTGACAAGCCAGATTCATTGTATAAACATGCAGGTGTTGCGCTTGCATCGAGCGCCTCAATATCAGATGCGGCACGATGATTGCAGAATGAAATCCACACTCCACGTGCTTGCTGTAAAGCAGTGCCTTCCTGGCTTCACACAGCCTGTGGTTACAGGCCATGCTGGCACGTCCTGTAGCTCCAACGTCGCTGATTCGAACCACCCGTACCCACGAGTGGGGAGACCCATGAGGCCGATACATGTCTCTTGGTGGTTTCATCTGTTGAGATTTCATAAATCAGGCAACTGTTTGTGATACCTGAGCGAATTCTACAATACTTATGTCATAATAATTCGTCACTTCATATATTTCATCAAATCCCTACAGCAAGTATAAGGACAATGCCTCAAATAGATTCTACCATCAACATAATTGAAATTCCGTCGATTTGTTGAACAGTCCATCACATTTAAGCAAATTCGGTTACGGGACAATCTATCCCTCGAAGTGAACATCACACTGCTGGAGATGGGTGTTAGACTGCTAGATGCTAGTGATGATTTTCAGTGCTGATAAAGATACATCTACAGATGACATCAACATCTTCAAAAACACTCGCTACAGGGCTAGCAGCAATAATGTCAGTGACCTAGCGCGCTTGTAATTGAGATATTTAGAAGAGCTACAGAAAGTGAGAAAATATGAGGTAAGATTAGAACAAATATGACAATAGTTATTCAGTTAAGTAGTAAGTTCAACTACACAACCAGATAAATAAACAAATCATTCCAAGATAAATGCATCTAAACGCTGTCTTTAAGGCTGGGTCGAAACGAAAATTTCGCATTTGATCGGAGGAAATTTTCACACTCAATATTATCTGGCAGCATAACACTAACACAACATTTCCATGGTTAATATCAAAAAGAGAGATTGACAGTGGGCCTTCGTAATTGTCACCACGATATAAGCATTGGACTCGATAATCGATGGACATTGCGACTTGCGAGTTAAACCAAGTGATGCCGCTATCCCACTTAATCTTCAGTTAGTCACCAGATATTTGTCGGAGCATTGCAAAAAGGTTTACTGATGCATGTTATAATAGAAAGATGAAAGGCCGTCGATGACCATACAAGAGAATGATACTTGTACACCACCCTTTAGTACACCACTACTGACGCTTGCTAATTCAGAAAGGTCTAAAATATTAATAGGTTAAGGGCGATCACGATATATATAATGCAAGACGCGAAATAGCAGTGTGTCGTCCCATGAATGACAGAATAAATGTCATCCAAAAGCTTGCATTTGCAAGATCTTGCAGTGGACTGAAGAGCTTACTCCCATAATAATTTGCCAACAAGAAAAAAATCAAGAAATTAAAACTATGAATGATATATGAAAAACATTTTTTGCAGAAAAATAAACACAAAAGTTACGGATTCTGCAGATGAACTGCGTGAGAAACAACAACTAGAAGAACAGTTGCGTGCCGCAAATGATAAATATAAGCACAAACGACGCCAAATTCGAGAGCTGTCCGAAGAATTGGAGACAATGAATGAAACGTTGGGAAATTTGCGTCAGGATACTGAAAGATTAACTGAAGAGCAAGATCAGTTAACGAATCAATTAGTCTCCAAGGAACGGGAGAGAAAAGAACATCTGGATAAGATGGATCGGGCAGAAAAGACGATTTCCAGAGCTGTTCGGGAGATCCGCAGTGGTGCGAGTGAACCAACAAATAATGAAAGAGATATTATGGTGAGTTGATAGATTTTTATTAATTTTAGGATAGAATTGCGTTGTTTTTCCAGACGCGCTGCTTTTCCGGTTGATTCCAGTTTTCTTTTGAAATAAGTAGCTTTTAAATTGCTATTGGACTTATTTATTGCTATTGTTCCTCAAAACAAAGCAGGCGTGTCATATGCGCATGCACATCTTGTTCCTAATACAATCACGAATAGTGTGCATCGCTAGGCTTGATGGTCGTACCGTGTTGAGGTGTATTTACACGTGCAACTTTATTGCTGACACGCTATCGGTTCACGATGATTCAGAAAATAATAGACTAGCATGGGAAGCATTGAATTAGACAAGTCGTCTGTTCTTCTATTTGTCTATGAAATATCACTATCTGCTCACAAAACCATGGCTATTGAACAATGAGCAGAATTAATTAAATTAATTAGTTAGACAATAATTAAATGGTCTTGTCTTAACTCTTTTTTAAAAATTTAACTGACCAATGGCGACCGAAATATATTTTCGTAATCTTCCGAAACGACAGAAAGCATTTAATGCATTGGAATTTTCTCAGTGCGAACTGTAACAGCTGTGTAGATGATGGAAACATATTACTTAGATCCAGAATTTAAATTTTTTGATATCGAATTGCCATATTATAAATTATTGATTTAAAATATGAAGTTTGACTGATACAATTGCCTTCCCTTCGTCATTCTTTAATATCCGAGCGTTTCACACTCATCAAGGTCACCGAGTGCTAAGAAGTCAATTTCATTTCGTTTCATATATCCTTTTCAGGAAACTATGGATTCGATTTCCGCTGATAAGAAAGCCTCTTCTTCTCCATTTTTAGTGAAAAATCGCTCACAAATCTTTGTTCTTAAAGCTTACATGATCGAAATGGCCGTGACGTTCACTTATTGTCTTGAGTCTGTTGGAGAAAAGAGAATTAGGGATATTGCACAACGCCTTCCTTTCTTCACGGTGCTAATTTGAATGAGCTCTTGCGAAATAGTGAAATACAGTCGAGAAGTCAGTTTCTGTAGTCAGCGTCCTCTTAAATGAATAAATTATCCTCGAAATTCTCAAATTCATTCGCGCCCAGATTTTACGGCTTGCTTGCATGTAGAATTCTAGTAGGGATTCCATTATCCCGGAAAATCTCAGTGTCGGGATCATAGAGTAGCCTAACTACATTAGGTAGAGTAGCAACCCAGCATTAATTCAATCCACAATGTGTATACAGTTTCGATTTTATTAAATGAACTCGAGTTGAGACCCGCTACTACATGTGAGATATGCAGAGTTTCTTACTTTTGGAGAAATTTGCATGGAATTGACTAATCATGATGACAATAAAGAAGGAAGAATAGTGTTTTGCAAATCCTACGTGTCATGCCAACCTTGTAGCGGTAACATAGTTTTTTAAATTAACTATTCCATGATTGTTTAGTTGATTTTACTATTGTTTTAATGCTCAGTCTTATTAATAAGACTATTTTCTCAAGTGTGATCATATTACAGAACCTGCCACTGAAAGAGCAAAATATCATAATCAAAGGCAAAGATCATAACTAACTTTAAAATATTTAGATGGGTCCATATTGCCATTCAGATTCAAGAAATGAAATGTGAATTTAGAGAATCATAAAATTATACCGATGAAAATTGAATTAAAAAGTTGAAATTCCAGTCAAGAACCATAAAAGATCTCAACTTTTCCATGAAGACTTGCATTATAGTACGGTTCATGAAATTTCCTTGATAATCAGCTCAATTTTCATTTCATCAAAACAAAGAATGATTTCAAACTTTTTGAAAGTTTGGAATAACGATGACGAACTTACTCAAATATGCCAGAATTTGATTCTTTCCATCCTAGGCGTATTGAACAGGTTATAAATCAAAATGGTGATCAAACTGACTGTCGACAGTTTCAAATGATTCTTCATGATCCTGAAGAAATACTGAGCTTTTTGAACATTGTAATATAAACCTACTCTGAAGAATAGCTTATTTTCATTAATATGTAAAAACATAGGAAATTCGTAGCGGTTTCCATTATTTCCGCGCACTGTACTTATTCTATGACAGGGATCTTGAGATTGAGTAGAATTGTTTTCTGCTAAAGCACACATCAGTGTGGCAGTACATGCCTGAACTTTGTGTATGTACCTGCATATACACAAATTTCTAATTATCATCGAAATACGTGTATGCTCGAATTATACACGAATTTTGTACTTTCATAGATTGGAAATTAGAATTTTACCGGTTTTTGAAGAAAATATTGATCTGTTTCATGAATAGATTTGTACGGTAGTTGCAAAATCATCTTCTTAACATTGAAAATGGCAAAATGTGAGGAAAATCGTTCATTGCCCCGTGCCACAAAATGGAGCTGCAGCCGCCCGTAGTCTTCGCACTATCCTCTACTTTGTCGGATCCTGAACTACTCTCGAAGGCACATGCGTGCAGGTTCCTCTATAAGTCGCTGTAGCGGATTTTGGGGCGTCCACTTTCAAGTAGTCCATGCACAATGTCATTGAGCATACCTTTATTATTGCTGGTGCTTCGAGGACCCTAGAAATGTACATTTTCTTGCACGTAATTTATCCAAGAGCTTGATCTGTTGCACTGTACATACACAACAGACATTTCATTTGCAAATTACAGATACATGGACATTTTTAAAAAGCGAATTTAAGCGTCCATTAATTATAAATATTGAAATGTCATTACAAACAATTACTACATTTACTACATTACTACACTACAGAATGTTTGCCGCTACAAATACCGCATTTATACCTGTTTTGCGTATATATTGGGTGAACAAATGGAGCAGTTAAGTCTCCTTGTTGATGATTATTTGCTACAGTTCGGTTTCGGAAACCAGTGACCATCCCCCAATGTTTGTTGTACAATATGCTAGTAATTTGGTTTTTAGGCGTCTATACAAATTGCCCTTCAATTTCCGCTTCGTTTTCAGATTCGGGAGCAGAGAGAATTCAATCGTCGAGTATCAAATGAATTATTGCGAGTATTGAAACCTTTTACCGACGCCTTCGTGACTGCAAGCGGATATCTCAACGAGGCTGGTATTCCAATTCCTCAAAGCGGAAGTGGAAGCGCAAGTTCCCGAGGAAGCTCTATGTCTTCACATCGAAGCTCTGTAGCCTCTTCAGCGCGATCTTCCGCTCGTCCAGCTGCTGCTGCTGCTGTCAGCAATCTCAGCTTCCAACCTCAAGCTGGAAGTGAGTTCCATAGTTTTCAGTCTCGGTCGAAACAGAGTTGAGGCTGGCCCAGAATATTCGTGTCCGGCCCGTCTCGGTCTCGTTTCAAATTCTCTGCTGCACAGCATTATTTAGCGATGTTTATCACAGCCATCACAATGCGAAGAAAGCAAAAACATAAATGGATGACTGAATTTTGCGCGATTCAAATGATAACAATCATTGAATTGTGGACCATTCCATGGTTCATCCTAACTAATCAAAGCATTATGCTTGTAGAAAATGGTACATTCGACATTTGTTGTATTTGATCCTTAGTCTTTTGTTCAGCAGCTTATCTATCTCTATTTTACTTAGCTTACATTGATCTTTTGTTGTGTCATATCAATATATAGGTGGCCTAGTAAAATGATTTCAAAATAGATAGTGTATTCCGTCGAATTATCTCTGAACTTAATTCCATAACAAAGCTGCACCATTGACATGTCCGATGTGAAAATCTATCTACGTAAAGCTCACCAACATAGCAACGAACTGATGGCTAGCTATGTGTTCCTGAATTGAAGAATCCAATATTTTAAAGTCTAAGGTGACATCTGTCTTGTCACCTATATTTTCTGCGTCCCACGGATGACGTATGTTGATTTTGCTGTAGGAGTGGGAACATGTGGGAGTACATAGGTAAAAATAGTAAAAAACATGCATGTAACTATACGGCATAGAGTGCAACTTGAACGATCCTGTTCGATTCCTTAATCCTATATCTTCATGTCACATCCATTGACAAGACCTTGTCTTGATTGTGCGATTGGCTTCTATTATCACACCTAGCTACTATCTGAATCCTAGTTTCTCGAGTAATTGGTTGCCTCAGAACGTATTAATTGAAATTAAGTCGTCAATAGATAGTCTTCTCCTGCAGAATTGCTCTCAATTCTCCATAAGAATTAGTTTTCAAGCGCATATTTTACTGGATATACTCTTATTATATGCAATATTGACAGATATCTTATATATGACAGCATATCATAATACCCAATGTGCACTGTTGATTGTTGATATACGAGTATACGAGACGTCTCGTCCTATCATACATGACATCCTGATAAAGGACTGTCAAAGCTCACTACTGGCCGCGGCCCCGAAGGCCGAGCCGGGTGCCAGTTCCAACTCTTTTTCTGGAAGTTCGAAATTGTAAATGATGAACAGGGATTGTAATCTCGGGATTTTGAAACTTGTTGTTCAATGCTATATCATAGAAAGATAAATGGATTCTCATGGTCCTCTTGTTGTAGTGTTCACTACTTCATTTAATCTGATGTGATTATAATTGAATTTGACGAACTAGCGTGAGTAATTGAGTATTGCAAAATGTAGTCTCGTAATGAGAACAACTTAACATTCTTGTCGCATTTACTGATTTACATAGTAATATATAGTAATAAATGTCTTTATGTATATTTAATATATGCTTAATAATTTATATGGCAATAAATAGGATTTAATTCACATCCTATTTCTTCCTTTTTTCCTCCAGTCATGTCATTTACTATAAATGCTACTGGTACCATGCAACCCTTTACTACCTGCCGCACAGCTCCTACTCTTCTTTCCTTTTGCCATAGTTTTGTATATCTTTTTCATGTATCTCTTGATGTGAATTGAAAACATTTTGATTGAATATTGAAAAACAGTTTGAAAGTAGGAAAATCGCTGATTACATGAAGGTGTTGTAATTTAAATGCACAATTCTGTAAGTTTGATTCTTAATTGCATATATAGAATATGGTTGGAGGTTGAAGTTGAATTGAAAACCTCTGAATCCGATCAGTCAGCAGTCAAATCTGGTGCAGCATTTTTCATCATCGCCTTACAACATGCAGATGATGCACGAGCTTGTCCGTAATGAATGGATTGCAATGAACAGTAGAATATCACTGCTCAGTTCTCTGCAAGCTGTAACTTATGAAATGCGAAGGTCGACATTAAATTATTCACCATCTATTTATTGCTGTCATGAAGTAGTTGCAATTAATTGATTACATCACTCAATTCAGCTGCGATCAAATAATGATTACCCATGTTCGAGTCTCAAATGGTTCTGACTGGTCCATGGTCTCACGTCTTTAATGCACAGGCGTTGTGGATGGTGATGGCTAAGTAACCGGTGCGTGTGCAATGTGCATGTATGCAGCTCATAAAGAAAAATAATTGTTTAGATGCTTGAGCATTCTTTTGATTTTAATTGTTATGCAGTGCTGTTTGTTTTATCACGTGGCACCATAGAGCATCGAAATATCAGATAAGGCAGACGTAGTCTTCATGCTTAACAACCATGACGAACCTTTGAAAGTTTAAAATTAGATTTTTGTATTCGGTTGTAAGGTGGGTCGCTGGATGTCATAAATACCGTTTTTAGAGAAAATGGAAAGAAAATGTTTGGCTTCATGGGACGAATTCATTGACATGCAAAATGTTCCAAAGAAATGCAATATCTAAATTCCTTTTCCTTGAAAAGTATTTCGTAAACAGAAGTTAAAATTGCGAATTCAATCATCAACCACTAAGTACTTACAGTAAAACGAATTCTGTTGCCGGACAATAACTCGCATGTGTGTAGACAAAGCAAAGTTAAAGTAACAAATATGTAAAGTTTTGGAAAATTATTTGAAGCTAAAATAAAAATCACTTTAAGTTTGATGTTCACCGAATCCGATAGTAGAAGCTGGGCAACGATGGCCGATCATTTGCAATGTGATTTATAGTTAAGCTTCAAATAGTTTTCGATCAAAGTATTTGGGAAGTTTCTCTTTGATGGGAAGATTACAAAGTGACCCTTCGACTACTGATCAATTAAATGATTGCTTGATTCTATATAATCAAGCCATTCAAATAAATACTTTTTTCGGTCAGGAGTTCATTTTGACTGACATTATCTCACAAAATCAGTCGAAATTTCGACGCTTGATTTGATTTAATCTGATAATAATAAGACGTATATTCAATTAATGAAAATCGTTCATTACAGCATGCATATCACAATCATAGAGTTCAGATTCTTACACAGAAAAGCAAATTTCAACACTTTTTGCTAGCAAAATATAAAATACGTAAATGAATACATGTACATGTAGAAGTAGATCACGTGAGAATAAAAAGATTGTATGCAGGTCCATACATAAGAGCAAAAAGCAAAATCATCATAAAACAGTACGTGGAAGTTTGTTGTACAGGGCGGTGCAAAAAGGAATAAATGACGAGCTACGACGGAGTGTTCGCGAAAAGGGCATGACAAGAGCATTGCTGTGAGTCAGGCGACGAGGCATGATGTGGCCAAAGTCATCGGTGGAAAGCAGCTCCTTGAAAACTTCTAGAGCCCTGGTTTCCCGACGCACTACGAGGTCTTCGAGACAATTGTTACGACATTCGTTTCCACATATAATTCTGTGACAGAGACTGTTCAGTTTCTTGAGCTTTGATTCATTTTTCTTGTTAATGCCTACGAATAATGGCGAATTATACTCAACAACCGATCTGATGTAGGCATGATAAATGCTTATGAGATCGGGTTTAGCGACTCCAATCCATTTCAGACGTCGTAAGGCGTAGATTCGACGACTAGCAGATTTGCAAATCTGCTGAATGTGAGTGTCCGAACTAAATGCTTCGTTGAGGACCACACCCAAAACTTCAGCGTATTGCTCAATTCGCGGCATGATAAGACGTCGGATCCAACAGAACAGCCTTTGCGAACAAACATGCACTTGGTTTTGTCGTGATTAAGATGCAATCCGTGAGAACTACACCATCGATCCATGTTCTCGATCTCGACAGACACTGAAGCTTCAATTTCATTTAAATTTGATCGACCAACAGGGATAGCAATCAGAACGTCGTCGGCATACTTGCACATCACAACTTCATTGGAATGTGGTACCAGAGATCCCATATGAGCAATAAAAATCAAGGGAGATATGACGGATCCTTGAGGTACTCCCGATCTGGCGTGGTAACAGGAACTGTATACAACATCTTGTAGAGAAATTCTGAATAACCGATGGTGAAGATAAGACGCCATCCAGGCAATGAAATTGCGTGGAAGGTCAGCACACAAAAGAGTCTGTAACAAGGATTCATGGCTTAAAGCGTCAAAAGCACGTCGGATATCGAACGACAGCACAGCCACTCCGCGAGATTGAGGATCATCCAGATGGTAAGTGACAAATTCTTGCACAGTTACGTGGGCATGCAAAGTGCTCATTTTTGGCTTGTACGCAAACTGATTCTGTCCAGAGAGCAGCTTCAACTTGCCAGCCACGGAGCTGAGTATGAGATCTTCAAAAATCTTTGACACCACTGGCAATAGAGAGATTGGACGGAAGTTATTGCAATCAAAATTGTTGGATTTGGGGATAGGAACAATATTTGCAATAGTAAATAATACATAAAAGGTTAGGCGGTAAGTTGTCTATCCCAGGAGCTTTGTTTTTTAAAGAGAGCATTTTGTCAAACACAACACGAGGTGAAATATCAGGCGCAGGGTCGACTTGGCTGTCATTGATAAGCTTTTCCAAAAAGGACCAATCCGGCTCATGTTCTCTGTATGAGGAGGCAAAGGCTTCAGCCGCAAGGAAAGGATTGAGATGGTACTTCACCATAGCCTCAAGTTGAGCACTAGATTTGGATTTCAAATCACAGATCTCCTTGGTAATCGACCAGATGCTTTTGTGATTCCTTGCCTTATTAAGCCATTTGCGCTTCGCTTTAGTAATTTCGATTTTGATCTTTTCTTTCAGGTGAATATACAGAGGCATGTTACCATTGCGGAAAGCTCGATACCGTGAATTGCTCATAGATTTAATCTTAGGAGTGATCTAGGCTTTGTCACGAGAAGTCATTTCAGCGTATACGACGGGGATGCATTTCATAGCAGTCTCTATCATCATATAAAACAGAACATTTCTCATCAAGAGAAAGATCATCCGCATACAAGCAATGCCAAGGGGCCATATCGAGAGCATCTACAAAACAATCAATATTACTTTTCCGGAAATCGTACACTTGTTTAATGCATGTAACATGACTTGCACATTTGAATGGCTTCATAAAAATCGAGAAATGGTCAGATTGACCAAATGCTGGACAGTTTACAGGAACACTGTATTTTGTACGAAGCAGTGGATCTAAAAATATTCTGTCCAGAGTAGAGTTACCACGGGTAGGATCCTTGACAACCTGAAGGAGACCAAAAAGTCCCTCGAACTCGTCACAACAGAATTTATTAAAGTCTCCCAGGATCAGTAAATGGAACGTAGGATGCAATGCTAAAATATGCTTGATGCTGTTACGAAGAAAACAGGAAATATCATCGGAAATAGATGCTGATAAATTAGGAGGAATGTACACCGCAATAACACATATTTTTGACGTATTTATTACAATAGAAACACATTCCATAGGAGATGAACGATTAGACAGAAATACGTTTGAATAAGATAAACTGCTTTTGGTATAAATACAGACTCCACCGCCTTTTTTCCATTCGTTCGGTCACAACGAAAAGGAGGGCTAAAGCTTGTA
Source organism: Prostheceraeus crozeri (assembly GCA_907163375.1). NCBI lineage: Eukaryota > Metazoa > Platyhelminthes > Polycladida > Euryleptidae > Prostheceraeus > Prostheceraeus crozeri. Next base: position 833,514 of record CAJQUW010001446.1, on the reverse strand, counting down.
AGACAAATTTCATCATTAGTAACATTATCGCTTAACCATGATTCTGTTATAACGACAATGTCAGTTTCGACATTACGGGTAAAGACAAGAAGTTCGTCCATCTTTGGACGGAGAGAGCGCATATTGGTCAACAAAACAGATGGATAAGACTCATTAAAAACATTTATCGAAAATTTGTATTTGTTGAACGAGAATCACGTGGGACGATCTGATTGCGATAAATGACACAGTCTTTACCAGCAGTTCTCATAACGTTTCATCGACTCGACGTTTCTCAAAAGTTTGGCATTCCTCAAGATCTGCACCTTGGTTTCATGATCGGATCACTTAACAAGAAGCAAACGCTTACCATGCTGGTTGGGTTTTCCGATGCGTTTTACCCACAGAATTAAATATTTTGTTTATCTGCTTCGGTTTGCTAGAAGTGTGATTAATACGAAATGGATGGCACATTGAGGAACCTATTAGGTGGGCAAAAAGGAATTCCTAATACCTTACAGAGATAGGAAAAAAGTCGTGCGTCGCTTGCGGATTAATGTGAGTTCCAGCGAAGTGCTTCGATTGCCAAAATTCCTTCAGATTCGAAGAATTCAGATCATTGCCCACAAGTTTTCTCCATAATGTTGACCCTTCCGATCATTATTAAAGAAAGTAGCAGGCGTACGAAAATTAGTTCACTTGATGATTTCACATCCTCTCCTCGGCATTGCTCACTGTATAGTGCATACATTGAATCGATGTGTGTTTTGGTGTGTGCGAAGTGATAGCACAGCACGCACGCATCTCTCACTGGCTCTACTGTCCTCTGCTGACAGCTTATTGTTTGCCATTTCCAATAGCAAGCGATACACGAATTATCCATTCGAGAAGGAGCAAGTTGTGTGATGTGATGTGCCATTTCGATATTAAGGTTACATACAATTCTTCCTTTCTAGGAAACCGAAGCGCGCGCAAATGAATCTAATTCTGTGGTTTTACCTGTCGAGGAACAAAATTGTCTACTTTCAACTTTTCCGCGATGTCATGAACCTGACGCACATCATGTGTTTTCCTTTCATCAGCGTCTCCAACAGATAGTTCAGGAATGCCGTGGAAAATGAGATTGTCGAGACGAGAAGTACGATTAGACATCTCTGCGAGCATCTCCTCTGTCCTTGCATCCATTTCAAACCCAATGGTATTATGCTCTCTACAAATATCTTCAACTTGAACTTTTAATTTATCATATTTTTCTATTAATGAGGACACTAGGGTACTGAAAGGTTTTAGAGTATCCTCTATTTTCTCTTCAATTACTTTTACGATATCAGACGGGAAAGTAACGGACGAGGACTTTGCGTCTCTTAATTGCTTGAAGGTATCCAGCAACAGACGCTTCGGAATGTTGCTCTGCCGCTTCACAAGTTCATCACAGGTCATGTCCAGCAGGTCGTTGGCCGTGATAGACATGATGAGGACCGTGGAGAACAGTTCACCAAAATCAATCCGACAGCAATTAGCTTGGCAGCGGAATTTCTGGCAGGAATGATAGATTCGGCTATGTCAGAAACTCACTTGCAGTCTTCACAGACCAGACAACCGATGACGTCAGAAACAGGCAAGCAGCAGCCAATCACAAGGCGCAGATGAGCGGGCACCAGACGAGGATCAAACGACGGGATAAATCCGAACCAAGGTGACACAACGACGAAACGGGCACACGAAGAGGAGACAGAGGGCGATGCACAAGTAATATCCAAAAATCATCACGAGAGGATGGGTGGAAGACACAAGAAACGACGAAGAGATCACACAGACACGAGAGCGCAGCCAAGTACGTCCAGCCAGTTCGATGGAGTAGGAAAGAGTGAAATGTCCCATCAGCTATATCAGTGTTATTTTAATTCCTTTCAAATAGAGCCTCAAGACTGTCTTCAGTCACGAGGTCATGTTATGCTTTTCATATGGGGAGCCCAGCTTACTGATGGTGCAAACACAAAGCCCCGATTTATGCTTTCCATGTGCAGCATCAGCAAGTTGGGCTCCTCACATGGAGAGTATAGAAGAACAAGCCTCATCATTTCAAACAAGGTCATGTTAAGTCACTGGAAAATTGACGTACTCTTGAGCACAGAATATCCTAATTAGCTTGAGGATTTTTTAGGCTGCTCTGCGCTTTTGTTGTAAGTCAGGACAAAGGAATGCATAGCAATTGAACAAGTTGATCGACATTCCCTTGATCCGTCACCTAAGGTGGCCACGGGTCCTGTACTGTCTTTACCGAGTGTTCTATAAATAAACAGGAGGAGAACATATTGCCGTTGTCATAGTTGTTAATAGTTATGATTATATTATCAGAATATAGTCAATTGCTTCCGGAAAACTCTCCAACTGTATCAGACGATGTTTAAAATGCTAATATAAACATCGTCTGAGGCAGTTGGAGAGTTTTCCAGAAGCAATTGACTATATTATAGTGTTTACCCCAACTGCAATTATTATGCATCCTTTGATTATATTATCGTAGTTTTTCAAATTATTCACGCCTTTCTTTTTCAGGATCACCGGCAGGCAGTGCACGGTCAAGTCAACCATCTTCTAGGGGCAGCAGAAGATAAGATGGACATGGATCTTCACTGAAATTGATTGAAAATACAATGTGAACTTCATGTTCTGTTATCACCAACATTACACCGACAAAAGTATTTGTAATTTCTTTAACAACTTGTTTTGATTTGAAATCGCCGTGAAAGATTTTTAATGCGAAATTCAAGTTTGAAATCAAAGAAATAAAAACTGCTATCATATCATTTTCATAAGGCCTTGCAGTGGGCCAACTTGTACATTCATGTCCAAGAGTTCAAGACATCCTACGAGTTTGGCAGTGGTGCTATAAGAATCGTGCTGGTTTCCTCGTTCTTTTGGACAATTACATGTATTTTGCCGTTCAACTTGGTTCAAAAGCTTCGGGTCGAAATGTCCTAAAAATGGCCACCAGTGTTGATTTTAGGCATTCATGTGTGTGGTTGTTCGGTTGCTCATTAGACGATGGTGCTGGATAGGCGAATGCTGGGTGTATAGGTGAGGGTTAGACTCTGACGTAGTTGAGACTTATTTCTTTTGGCTCAGAAAATAACTTATTAGAATTGTCCCTTTTCAATTAATTCGAAACTTCCGATCGAAGCCAAATATGCCACACTGCTGTACCCATCCCATGACATGCAATGCACTGCACGTCATGCGCTCATAACTGCAACTCCCCATATGCTGATGAGCAATGGGAAGGATAATAGAACGATAACGTGCGGTGCACGTCATAGACAGTGTAATAAAAAGTGGCACTGTTAGGCATAATAAGGCAGTGTTGTCAGCTGAGAGAGGTAGTGTCTAAAAGAGGAAAATCAATCATTCAAAGTCATGAGTGGGATCATGAAATTAAATGTTTGTGTTTGGTGCAAGTCAATCAATTATTCAGCTATGAGTCGAACACTTACGCAAATTCCCGCATGACATCGGGTCTCAAAATGCTGATGGGCTAAATTCTAGACGAGTATTTCCCAGCCCGGGACCCTCCGGGGAGAGTGAAGATCGCTAAGGGTCCACGGAGACCAGATGGATTGGATTTCTGAAGGTGATTTGTGAAAATTGGGGAATGTCTGTAGCAAGGATTCACCAGAGTGCAAGTTTTGCAGATAGTCCTTTTGTAAATCCCTGCCATACTTTTGCTAGCCACTAGTTTGCAGTGATCGAATGTCATCAACAATTGGAACAGTGTTTCCTGACCGGGTACAAGTTGACCCTGAGGTTGAATGAAGATCGCTACTTTTTCTATCTACTGAATGTCTGAAATTAGAATATTTATGATTTTAAACGTGTCATCGACAGCTCTCATGACATGTATGGGAATTTGTCACGTCCCCTAATAGGCCAGCTGACATTTTTAGAAAATCTAACTTTCTGAGCTGCGAGCCACAAGGATCGAAAAAGACACAAAAACGAAGATATTTGGCCTTGTCACCAAGTTAGACTTCAGTGCGAAGAAACGATGAGACGCGACATCAAGAGCTTCAGTCATCTGCAGCTTCAACGCCATGCTTCCGGCCATGTATCGGAAAGTTTCACTGATCATTTTCCTTCATTCATGAATGACCTCCAGCACCCATTGAGTAAATCCATTTTATGCAACAACATATAGGTCAATTTTTGTCTTTTCAAGTTTGCTACTTCCCTCTCATTGAAAAATTGCATGTAGGCTACATGTGCAGTGAACTCTCGTTTTAAGAATCACTCGTTAAGAATAAACTGGCTATTAGAATCAAATCCATTTTCCCGAAGCATTTCTATACAGCGTTATAAGTATTCCGCTCGTTATAAGAATAATTATCATGTCACTTTCGTTAAAAGAATCAATGTCTAATTAGTCATTCAACAAATTTGCATGAAATACTATGTATTTTGCACTCGTTATAAGAATGAATAAAGACACACTTTCGTTATAAGAATCAGTAAATGACACTTAAACTTTCATTGGCAGAAACACTCATCAATGGCGTAATCCTACTTTTCATCGATTAAATTTGCCAATCGACGTCAAATATAAACGTTATGATATCACGATTAGCCTTGAGAAGATGAATCCACTGAAATCTTCACAAATTACCAAATTACCAAGTGAATGTGCACATGAGAAGTGATTGCTCATGTCTCTTAACCGCCTTACTCAAGGAACTGATTACTATATCCCCTCTCTGTCCAGACCACATTTTCTCGAGAAAAAAGGAGGCAAGGTCAACAGTTTCTTCTGTTTCTCACGGCCGGTCAGCCGCTCACATGTTTGAAATTTTGATGCATTAAAATGTCTTGTGCATTTCTTATTTCTTTCTCTGTGAGTACTTTCAATTTTTATATCAGGTGTTGGCCAACCTTGTTTGATTAACAACAATGAAATTAAATAAACGATAGATCAAATTGCCATGCAAAAGATGTGCGGCTGGTAGGATTCGAACCTACGACCAAGGTTAACTAGACCTGTGCTCTAACCAACTGAGCTACGAGCCACTTACGCGACTCTGTCAATTGGCAGGATCAAACTCTCACCACCACACATCAGTTGTCAAGGCAATAATAATCAATGAATCAGGGCGTACTTTAAGCATTTTTTAGTGGGTGGGCTAATTATTATAATTGAATTAATATACTCATAGATTTTTGCTCATCGATCTCTATAATGTTATATGAATTAATGGGTTCATGAGTCAAAATATAGAGTATTCATAGACAAATCCCTTCCTGGAATTAGTTACCATTTGAAGAAAAAAGACGTTTTCTTTCTCAGAAGTCATTCTTAAAAGTCAAAAAAAATGAGCCAAACAATCACGTTTCGCAAAGTTCCCAAATGAGGGTTCTCTGAATCGTCTTTCTTTCTTTAGCAAAAACTTGGCAGCAGCCGGTCTTGGATCGAATTTGGAGGTCGTAGGTCCATTCAAGGCAATCGAAAGACGGTTTGCTGTCCCCTGTGGTGTCATTGATAGTCGATGAGCAGACCTGCAAGCGTACAAATGAAATCATATCAAAACTATCCCACACTTTTATATCGTAGGAAAATCGTTATTACTTTCACTAGAATGCTGATGATTCTCTGAGTTCTTCTCGGTTTGACACCTTACATAAGTTTCAAATCAAACCGGCTACATTTTCGACTAGTGTTCCCCATTATTGTGAAAGAAATACAAGACGGAATCTCAATCAAATGTCATAGTAAATAACTAAGATAACATATTTTCATCTACAACCTATTTTGATTAATATATGCAAGCGCAATTTTGTTGCCTTTCATACTAATACAACTAAGAAATTTACACTGTGACTTTAAATGATTCAACAGTACTTGATATTAGTAAAACAATCTAAATATTAGAGGATTGTATTCATTTGAAGAGGGTTGGTCGGTAGGCCTTCGATATTTTTGAATGAGAAAAAGTCCGATTTTCTCTCTTAATGGCAAATGAGGAAGGCCTATCCTCCAATCCCCAAATGGGAATGGTCTTCGAACCTTTCAATACATTACTAATACATGTGAACATTATTATATAGTTGCATTACTTCAAAGAATCGTCTAAAGCTACTCTGCATGTGACAAATTTCATCATCAGTTGTTGGCGGTCGGAGGAACCGTCAACCTGTAGACCGATAGCAGATGCGTTCGAAAGTACGGACTTCACTTCATCCTGATTAGTTTCAGCGATGCATCGAAGCATTTCCAGATATATATTAGGATGACAGTAATGCATCTGGGAACTTGTTGGTACGAAAGGGACGAAGGGAGCATCCCATGACTCTGTAAATTATGCTATCATGGAATCTGAGAAGTTTGACGTGAGTGAGCGACTGGGCCAAAATCTTGCTGATACGGTCTCACACTTCGTGTCATTATATACGTCCATTGCCATCTTGATTAGTGATCTCACTGTTTCCACTTTATGCTTTTTCATAACATTAACCCACGGATGATTATCACTCTGAGTTTCTAAGAGGACTGTCATTTTGTTGATTTCTTGAGCTCTGTTATGGTGGTCACTGTGCAAATGATCAATGAGTCTTCGAGCTCCAGTCTTTCCCTCAACTCTTACACCACTTGCGAGGTACACGACTCCATTTGCAGCCAACGTACGAACTTCATGCTCATGCTCCTTACAAACATTCATGTAACAATAAGGCGCATTTTTCCTAATTTATCTTTGGCTTTTGTGGCCTTGAATATTTTATTTTTCATCGACAAGAGACGATGGAGATCTCTTGTCAAGCCTTTATAAAGTTCAAATTTTCCTGTAATCGGCTCACTCTCGCTGACATCTGTAATAAGTTTACTTTTCGGAATCGGAGATGAATTATCGAATGCTTCTTTGTCTTTCTCTGATTCGGTATGTGTCGGCAAAATGCTTATGTTTACCGCTGGAGATGACGGCTCATTCTCATGACTAATTAGGTCCCTATTTTCGGTAGGTGATTTCTCAGACGCAGTGGAAGTCCTTGAATTTGAAAGTGATTCCCACATTGAGATAGTGCTTCTAGAACTGAATAGATGCCATCGTTTCATAAAAATTTAAGTTACAGCAACGTCTCATAATTTTAAGTGATGTTGAAAAAAAGTAAAAATAAAAACTATGGAAATCTTAATTTTTTTAAACCACTAACCAGAGAAATGTAATTGCTTTGATTTGGTCCTATAGGAGTCCTAGTCGCAAAACTTATATGCGGTGAAATGCTTTTGTCCCTATTCAGCCTGAATACACTTTTGGATGGATCACTACTTTTGTTAATACAGCCATTAAATAGAAACTGCCATAAAGTAATTCATGTCCGTTGATATTGCTCGTAAATACAGATTTTAATATTCAATCAATAGAAGTTACGAAGAGATACTGATATATAAACGATATTCTTGTCATGTGTGTGAATGCGTGTTGAAAAGTTTATAACTTAATCCCTAACCTAACTACCATCAAGGTGAGAAGGAACCACCCTCTCACGATCGGAGCTGCTGGCGAATTGAATGCGGCATTAAACTTCCGTCTCATCTATCAGGCCGGTCCTTCTCGGGTGGTTAGGCCTATTCCGTCAGGGTGCCTGTTAGATTCATCGACTGTCGAAGTCGCTGCATTCAACACTACCCCCAGACAGGTCATCCGATCAAGGTAGGGGCGGAAAAGTCATACTAATTTATTAAGGTGGCCAATTTATCTAGGGGACATCCTACTTCTGATGGCCTAGTCAGTGATGCATCTAAGCTAGGGCTGTATAAATTACCGTAACATTCCCAAGGCGGTAACTTACCGAAAATTACCGTAATTTATGCGGTAAGTTACGGTAATTTATGAAAAATATAGCAGCAACGTGCCCGGCTCACCCCAGCAATTCAAGTATGTATTATTAGAAGACTATTTGACACTATAAGACTACCTAGAATCATAACGCCCCATTTGAGTCTTTATTTGTCAACTTCGTCCCCTGAGGTTAGTTGGCCAAATTTTGCAATTGCTTTTTGCAGCCAATAGCCATAGATATAGTGTAATTTGGTCTTGAAGTTGGAATAGGCATATTTCATCTACAGTCCGTTTCATAAAAAGTGGATCATCCTAAAATTTGACTAAATAAAACATAAGTATGATACAGAAAGCATTTTTCATGTAATTTCATGTCCCTAATATATTCAAATTCCTTATATAATCTGATAAGCTATGATACAGTAACGGTTCTTAAGAAGCTAATATTTTGTGGCCCTACCCTTATTGTCAATGAGATTACCAATTCGTCTAGGCATTGATTCGATGATATCGTTGATTTTTGACTGATCTAACTTTCTCCACTCTCTTTTTAACAGTGACGTAAGTTGTGATACGCCATCTGTAGGTAGCAGTGAACGACGAACGTTACGTTTTAGAATACTCCATACATTTCCTATGGGATTCAGATCAGGAGAACGAGCTGGCCAAGATAATGTCCTATGCCCTAATTGAGACTTGCATAAGTTGACTCTACTACTCCTGTGACACGTAGCATTATCATCCATAAATAACCAAGTCGATGGATCACCAAGTTGATCTGTCATTTGGCCAATGTTCATTCGTAAAACATTCACATAGCGTTCAGAATTAATGGTTCCTTGCTGTATGTGAAGTTCAGAGCGGCCATTGGTCCAAATGCCAGCCCAAATCAGTAGAGTCGCACCACCTTGTACCCGGGGACGATGTAAATGTCTCGGAATTTCCTGATCAGATTTTATCCATAATCTCAATCGACCATCACTATCCTTCAGACGGACTGATGCCTCATCAGACCAGACAACCCGATCCCATTGATTTCGCCAGTGACAATGACTCATTGCCCATCTGAGACGTCTTTTTGTATGCTGATCTGATAATTCGATCTGAGAGGGCCTCTTACAGCTCTTGAAATTCGACTCAATAAGTCTTCTACGAATAGTGGACTTAGAAATAGACGAGTCTAGTGCAGCCATCTCAGTTAACGAGAGACTTGGATCAACTTTAACAAATCTCAAAATTAGGCGGTCTCTACGTTTGGATGTTTTGCGTGGACGGCCAGAGCCCTCTTTATGACAGAGTCAAAAATCATCATTATGCCATCGATGCACATTTGTGTAAGGGACATTTAGTCGCTTGCTTGTAGCTCGCAAAGAAAACCCTAGTTCTAGCAAGGCTGACACTTTGCCTTTTGTGAATGCGATCTCGTTATCGTTCATTTGTGCTTTGTATTGTTTTCAACCGGTAAGAGATAGATTTCTAGCTGAAAGCAATCATGAGTGCTGCCAACACCATCGCAACGAAGTCAGGAAGCTATGGAACATGAAGTCCAGTTAATCACATGTAGCAGTTACATTATTGTTGATGAATAATGGTGCTATACTGGCTCTGATTGACCGATTTTCTTTATTTTTGTTTTGCTTGATAGCTTTTGGCTTGTAGAACAACATATTACATAATAAAGGAAACAAATGTAATTTTATAAGAGTGAGCTATGATTTTGTGTAACATTGCTAAATGAAGATCAAATTATCTACTACTGTTTTATCTATAACAGGAAAACAACTCAATATTCATGCTTGAAATTTCCAACAATGATATTAGTACGCACAACTGACATATCTTCCAAATTTCAGAGAAATTCGTTCAAGTTTGGCGGAGTTAAACAAAGTTGAAGTTAAGGCGATGTTTAAGGGTGATCCATTTTTATGAAACAATCTGTATTTCTTCTAGGCCTATTTCATTATTTTATTAAATCCATTGTAAACCTGCTCTCTTATTCGCGTGTCTTAATTTCTTAATAAAACAGCTAGGCTATATGTAGACACAGGGCTACAGGGCCTAAGACTTTCACCAAAATTGACTTATGAATAAAAGACTTATCTTGATAAAAACATGCTTAAAAAAAAGATAACAAAAATTTTGTGTAAAAAATATTTCTCTTTCAGCAAACAAATTGTTGTGAAACTCGATATAATCTCAATGAATATACTGTTCAGAGACCGCTAAATGATTCTATACCGTACATGAAATGTAATCTTCATCTATTCTGACTTGCATAAATCGGTATTTATAAAAGTAAAAATTGCATACAAAATATGATTATACCAGTAAATCAATGCGATTGGAGATAGATGGTACAAAGCATGCGAAGATGCGCACACAAGAAGACTACAAAAAATTCGATTAATCAGCACGGACAGCGCCGATAACAAAGATGTTAACAAAATGTATATAACAGAAATGTTGGGTAACAAAATAATTCATTTTTAGCAAGGTAATCGTAGCAAAAATTAGTATGGATCTCAGGAATATAGGTGGGTGTATTTACTTACAATGTAAGCTACAGGATTATGCATCGTTCAAAAGTGAAGAAATGTTTCATAGTAAATCTCACTTCCGCTTGCATCGTCTCCCCGAAAAAAGATAAGCTGCTAAAAATATGTACAGTCTATTTGCTAAAAGTTATGTACAATTCCGAGCTTTCGCGAGCCGGCTCGCATTATCAAGGTTTGGCAGGATTCAACCTCCCGTCAGCTGCCATCAACTATGAAGAAATGTTCATATGTGAATCAATCTGATTGGATATACGAATATATCATAAACATTTCCTCATCGACATTGTAGATAAATTCAATTTCATATTAACTAATGCTTTCTAAAGCATGAACAGATATATAACAATTGAGAACTAATACTCCAATGGAAGCTGTGATCATGTTAAGCCGAACACAGTGCAAAACTAAGTAAAAATTTCATAACTAATCAATCCGTACTTCATATCAAGATGTTGCATTAGGATTATTATTGCATCAATTATTACCACTTACTATATTTCGTTCCGTGTGTTTACACTGAACACGCTAATCGAAGAACAGATAGGGCCTAAAACTGACAGAAGAATGATAGGAACAGATATTTGACTGATCGGACTAAGAGAATTTAGAACGCTTTAAGATGATGCTCAAGAATTTTTATGTTTTGAGTTTTGATTCTCAATATATACGAAAGTGTGTAACCTTGCTTGGTGATAAGTCTTTCTTCCCTATTATTTCATGTTTAGGATATTTTGTAAATGAATAATATATAGTAAATATTTATCAGGTACACACAATATTTTCTTCATCTACTCGTTAATGGATGACAATAACTTAATAATGAATTTGAATATGTGCATATTACAGAAAATTGAACTTTGTCGGTGAAGCTGACTATGAACAATTACGGAAATTACATGTACCGGTACTGAGAAAATTTAAGGAGGACAAAATACTAAAAAATAAGACTAAACATGATCAGTGATTGCCACAAATAGTAGCCATGCAGTAAGAGCACTGAATTAAGAATATAAACGAAGAGCAACACGCTCTATTTCTTCAGTTGGAAATGAGAAGTCACCGCGTCTTCCAACATCTGGTGCTGAAATGGCACATAGATCCTTTCGATCAACAGTTGACACATCGACAACCTCTGGAAATGTGTATGTACCGAATTTTGTTCACTTTAAGGAAAGACACAGTGAAATCATCTTCTTCCAACATTGCCGCTATCTTTCCAATGAATACCTTGTACTTCAAACCATGATTTCCCCTGCTTTCAACGACGATTCGTGCTGCCACAAAAGTCCCGACCTCTAGAGGAATATTCAAAGGGATGGTTTCTCTCTCGGACTGCAAAAACTGGTCATCAATGATGACCATCATCCACTTCGTCTATTTCCATGAGGTCTTCGTCATGGTCACTATCAGAGGAATCTTGCACGGCACCACCAACTTTGAGCAAATGATTCGGTTCATAATCTTCATTTTTTTGAAAATAAGATGACACTTGCTCTTCTTTTGACCGGTTCCTTCTTCAAGTCGACTTTTTATTTTATGGTTGTAAGCAACAGACGTCAGAATACTTGCTCTTTCGTCAGTCAAGGAGTTCCTGAGTTTCGTTTTTTTGAAGGCTGAATTCCTTATTTGCTCTCTCAACCGCAGCAGTTGTGGCCGACATCGAAAGAAGAACGACGGCTATCACATTCAGCTGTCGCGTATTCCCATAGCATTGCCACCATTTAATCGGATCCGTGTCGTAGTCGACTTTCCAAATCATGCGGGAGGAATTGAACAAAGCACCCGATCTTGTTCTATATTCAAGCAGATCCTTAGATACAGATGTCGTTGAGAGTTTCGTTTTCTGTGCAATTTCGAAGATTGTATCTTCAGCAAGAACCAACTGCTGTTCCGTTAGAGTTCTACCCCTGAACCTGGGGTCCAGAAGGTTCGCTGCATAGTGCTGCCCGGAAATGCAGAATTTTCGGCGATTCTCGATGAATGATTGCACACATTTTTTCTCTTCATCAGAAAGAAATGATTGGCGTAGAGTTTGGATCATCGAAGTTCCATGTATGAAAACACCTCCGGCGCTTTCGGCCTTAGAATTTCCGGAACACGCTTGGGAAAAGGATACCGAAAAGAAATTTATATATCTTGATAATTTTCTGAGATAATGATTCAACAGTATTTTATAGGAGACGGTAATTTATAACCCAGGTCATTAAAAACGTAAAATCAATTTTCTCTGAAACCATAGTTACTTATGATGCGAAATTACACTTTCATTAAAGCAAAATAATTCAGCAGAGTTCATTTTGAATTGTTTTATTTCAGTATAACACATTACAAACAATTATTTTCTGAGAAAACATAAATATAAGAATAAATTACCCGGTAATTTATAAAATAAATTACTCGGTAATTTATCGGGTAATTTACCGGGTAACTTACCGCGCGGTAACTTACCTCACAGCCCTAATCTAAGCCCGTGAGTTTTTCTTCCTCCGACTGCTTCGTTAGCGTTACTGTAACGCATTCCCGCCAAAGACAACCACACAGGATTTATTCCTGGAGCCGAGGGTTGTCACGTCGAATCTACTGTCAGAAACGACGCAGCGACATGGCTCTGGTGCCGCTGTGGAGGTTACTCCATACCGTAAATTGCATCACCGACCTTGATTGTAATTTCATCATTTCACTGAAATGAAAATTCAGATCATTGATATTATACTTACTGTAAAATTAAATGGGACCGATTTGAAGATGGATGCGAGTGTCAACTGTGAACGTAACGAGTCACAAGTCAGTATGACAAATTGATAAATCAGTTGCTTTTGAGTTATCAGTGGCACATATTACGGGGACCAAATGAAATCTAAGAGTTTACTTATAGACTTTGTTTGTTATATTCATCAGCAGGAAATCCACAGCGATGTTCGCCTTGATTGATCCCTTGAATTGCTTTAGGCTACATCCGTAATTATAAGCAGCATATGTGTTGAACATTTCATTTACAGGCAATAAAAACAGAGCTGCATACATGCGGCGAAGCAGTTAGCAAATTTAAGTAAATATTAACAAAGAACCTCAAGTAGACGTGTTTCATCTGGCCTGGGAGTTATCGTCTGACATAATCATCTTCTTCCTTGCCTTGCGGCGTCGTTTTCGCGTTTGTGCATCTTATCAGATAAACCAGGAATAGAAAGAGAAAATAGACTTCAATTTACAATGACGTTACCAATGAATGAATATCAATATTTTTAGAAATCAAAATGGGCTAAACTGAGTTTGAGGCAAAATTACTGGGTGGGCAAATTATATTTAGTGGGTGGGCGAAATCTTTTAGTGGGTGGGCAGTTGCCCACCCACTTAATATGTTAAAGTACGCCCTGCAATGAATAAATAACACGTCACAATTGTGACCGCCGACATTAAGGCAAGTAGCGGGATGACTGCCTTCTATTCCGAATATTCCCTTGGACGAAAGGAGTGGTTATTATCTCATTTGTAGTACTAAACGTAGTGTGACATCAATCATGTATAAACAAATTACGGAATTCTACCGAATCTGGGTGTTCGAGTCAGATGTATTACTCTGCATTCATTGGAGAACGCTCATCATCTGATCGCAGTCTTGTCTGAACGTCAGCCATCTGCTACTGTTGACGTAATGGCATAGAGGTAGAATATATCTTCCCTATTATCTAGAGGGCGGACGGCGTTATGGGAAGTGTAACCGGCATGAGAATTTGTCGCACGCGAAATGTGGGGCAAGAGATGGACTGTTTTGTCGGACAGTACAATATTGACTGAAAGTGACAATCAAAATGATAAATAGAAATCGCACCTGTAATTGAGTGACAGGCTCATTCAATATCTTAGGTTTACGATTAGTTTAACATTTATTAATATTTAAGGAATGTTCAACCTCTTAATTAAATACATTCAAAAAATGGCAGGGAGTATTAGAATAATTAACTGTTAATTGAGGCTATTTGATACTCATCAGATCCCTAATGAATGAATTTCAACATAATTAAATGACTCAAGCAAATGTGTAGGAAATGCAGCTTACCGATGTGACAACAGCATCCAAAACATGTGTGATAGTAGCACCACTGTTACATGCCGCGGAACAGAACCAATTTATTGCATTTTTGGCGGATTGAGCTTTTGTTGAGCAACAATCGACGTTCTTTGTATAGACGACCATACTTATGCAGTCTTAGTTTCAAATAACAGTTTATTACAGCACGAATAAGGGTCATAGGATGGGGTTCCGTAATTCCGATCTCATGATCTTCAAAGTGTTCTCCAAGACTTATGAATGTTTCACATGGATTGATATACATGTATTTCAATACAGAGTGCTCGATCTTGAGGTCTAAGTATTTAATTGACGGAAGCACTTCGGCCGCCACGCTTGCAGGGACGTAACTACGGAAAGCTTTTTCTGCAGCTAAGACTACTTCAAAAAGTCCTTTTAAGGGATTCAGGAGTCCGCCGTTGTCTTTGCGTTTCAAAAAGGAGTCGACATCAGAAAGAGGTTCCTCAGTTTCTTGCCTGAATAATGCAAGGTTGCAGGAAGGACATGTAATCATTTTGCGCAATTTTCGTGAAACGAAGCCAGCGATATAATACAGAACGTCTCTGTGCCAATCAGCTCCATTAAGATCGAACACCGAGTCCATTTTAGATAATATTATGTCTGAATCTTCTTCTGATTCCTCAGACTCAAACGCAGTTAAAGCTTGTCGGCTATCGCCGTTGCTGTTCCTTCCAAACTGTAGATGAATATCGGCAGTATCGTCTTGAGCCACTGCATTTGCATTTAATGATGCCTTAACTGAGTTTGTCATCAGAAGCGTTCGAAGTGCGTACCTGAATTGAGAACTCGATGGATTATTGTTCCAGCCTCCTCTACGTCTTATCTTGCTAAAATTTATAAGTTAAGACATATGCATAATGCGGATAACTCAAAAGATGATTCGATAATTCAAGAATCGAAGAAATGGTGATTGAAAATCCGACAACTGGGACTTTGCGTCTCGTATCGATGATGAAACAACCGTCATTACGCTTCAAAGTCAGCAAATAGTCTTTCGCGCACAGAATTAAATATTTTGTTTATCTGCTTCGGTTTGCTAGAAGTGTGATTAATACGAAATTGACGGGACATAGAGGAACCTATTAAGTGGGCAAAAAGGAATTCCTTATACCTTACAGAGATAGGAAAAAAGTCGTGCGTCGCTTGCGGATTAATGTGAGTTTCAGCGAAGTGCTTCGATTGCCAAAATTCCTTCAGATTCGAAGAATTCAGATCATTGCGCACAAGTTTTCTCCATAATATTGGCCCTTCCGATCATTATTAAAGAAAGTAGCAGGCGTACGAAAATTAGTTCACTTGATGTTTTCACATTCTCTCCTCGGCATTGCTCACTGTATACTGCATACATTGAATCGGTGTGTGCGAAGTGATATCACAGCACGCTCGCATATCTCACTGGCTCTGGTGCTCTCTGGCCCTCTGCTGGCAGCTCATTGTTTCCAATAGCAAGCGATACACGAATTATCCATTCGAGAAGGAGCTAATTCTGTGATGTGCCATTTCGATATTAGGGTTGCATACAATTCTTCCTTTCTAGGAAACCGAAGCGCGCGCAGATGAATCTAATTCTGTGCTTTCGCGTATCTAAGGAATGGGTCCAAATGCATTTTATTTTCTTCTCTCAATGGTGACTTGAACCCCCTAGCGAACGGATTTTTCGAATTCAAAGTGTCGAATAGTCGATCAATTATTCGAATAAAATGGCAAGTTGCTTCGCTGCCCTTGAATTGCGGCAATTTCATATCGTCTCGCAAAAAAATCAAGGGCAGTCGCCACTGACGAGTTCATAGTCTGTGCCGCAATATTTACTTTCATTATAAGATTGCGATAATGTACATGACGTCCCGAAAGTTTATTTGCTAAAATCAGTGAATCCTTCATCTGCAATTTGTGTAGTTCTTGAATGTAAAACCAACGTATTTTTTCAGTTGATTCACCAGTTGTACGGGCAAGGATCTCGTATTCGTCCAATAAATTTCGCATTAACTTTAGCATGTGGGAGCAGATACGCGAGTGTTTACCGGGGCCGACACGACGAATATTTTTGATCCATTTTTGGAGAAGCGCTGGTTTAGTAAGAGGAAATCTGTGTAAATTTCCTCCTCTTTTAGTACAATTGTAAGCCGCACAACTGCCAACCATGGCTAACACTCGCGTTTAAACGATGCAGATAAGTTGACCCTCAATCTTTCTGCCGCACAAGTTTGGGGAATTCCCATCGCCATGAATGTTACAGCTTCTCGCCCTGCGAGTCATGCACAGTCAGCGCTCTAGATATAACAGGGAAGATATTATACCTCTATGCGTAGTGGCCTCTCTGACATAAAGCGAATCCAGGAACAATTGGGTTGCGCTTCCCTTACTATATTTAGATACTGCGCCTCGATCAAGAATCGCGAAAAATTTCATTGCAAAAATTGGAGAAGGCAAAGCATCATGTCAATCGGAAAAGACAATATCGGCGCGGGCGCGTGCGCTTACTGCCTCACACGCACACAACTCTCTTTCACTCTGTCTGAACATCAATGCTCGTCTGAACACACGACCAGCTTGTGTGTTTAATTGTTCGAAGAAAACAGTTGTAATTCGAGCACGTGCTGCAAAACTGTTCAATGAGGTTGAGCGTCAGTGACTTTGAGACGAAAAGCTGTGCACAGCTGTCGCGAGAAGCTATCGAATTTAAATGAATGATGACACTTTTCACTTTTATAATTGTTGGAAAATTATTTTTTGAGGATGCGCCGAAGGCCTCGCAGGTACGGAGAAGACGCCACTGCTGATTACTAATAAGGATATATATATACCGGGTGTTAAAAAAGTAACGCAAAATTTTCATCATAGTTAGCAAACAACTGAATCGAGAACGACTGATGGAACTGATACCATAGAAAGTTAGCTACCATAGAAATATTGCAAAACTACCAGACTTGCAGCACATTTATGTTTAGAATCGTCCACTTCACGAGTCGCTGCCATAGTTTCAAAATTGATTGTCCAGCATTGAATTGTACTCATCTACTAATGTCACTCCTCGTGTTCAGTCAATCAGCTTTGCGTATTAACTATAGCTCTACGTTAATGGCTCGACGTTTCACAATCAAAGAGAGAATAAATCTGGTGAAAATTATTATTCATCTGGATGTAATGCATCTGAAGTTGCAAGACAGGCTGGTGAGAGCCCTCCCCATGTTTCAACAATAATGAGAGTCATTCACAAGTTTGAAGAAAGCGGGTCTGTTGCTGATGAGGGTCGTTCTGGTCGGCCATCTGTATGCAAATCTCAGAGTTTCAAAGAGTTGTGTTGCAAGAAATTGAACCGAATACTCCAACGTCAGCACGTCGTATTGCACGTCAAATATCCAATACTTCAGAATACAATGTATCTCACGTGACTGTGTTCAATACCTTGAAAGAATTAGGATATGAGCCGTACATCTCTCGATTATTTCACGCCATCAATGAGGATGATCCAGACAGGCGAATGCAAAGTTGCGAGAATTTTGAAATGTTCAGAGCAAATCCTGCAAGTATTGATAACATCATCTGGTCAGACGAGGCCACCTTTAAATTAAATGGTCATTTGAATCGGCACAACTGCATTTATTGGAATGACACCAACCTGCATCACATTATCGAAAAAGACGTCAATATGCCTGGAGTGACTGTATGGTGTGGTATTTCTTCTGTTGGAATAATCGGTCCCTATTTCTTTGATGGCAGTGTTACCGGACAGCCTTACCTTTACATGCTTAAACATTTTTTTGATCCCCCGCATTTCGCAAGCACTGTGCGAGCTTTCCTTGATGAAAAATTTCCCGGAAGGTGGATTGGTAGGAGGGGACCAATCGAGTGGCCAGCCAGGTCGCCCGATTTGACACCAGCAGATTTTTTCTTGCTGGGTGTTTTAAAAGATAGTCTACTCCCACAACCCAACTTCTCTCGACCAGCTGCGGTTGCTTATTTCTGAACAGTTGCAGACCATTGATGTGACTCTTTGCAGAAAAGTGTGCAGGTCTGTGCGAGACAGAATGGCGAAGTGTGTTCTAAATGACGGAGGACACTTTGAACATCTTCTTTGATCGTCTTCTACGTTCTCAATTCTCATTATGATCTATGAATTGAATAAAACTTTTAACAACTAAATTTTGCTTAACTTTTTTAACACTCTGTATATATACATATAATTTTAATTACAAATAAAAGGCATGATTGCTCATCATCATGATAAAAGCTCTCGTTATAAGAATAATCTCGTTAAAAGAATCAAAATATAATTTCCCGATGTGATTCTTGTATCGAGAGTCCACTGTATAATCAATTTTTCATGCTGAACTCAAAAATCATAGTGGCGACCACACCAAATGAGCACTTGTACTATACATTAGGCTAGGGTGTCTTCTGACCGATAATTCTGTGGTCTCGGTCAGATGGACATTTTGGCCGTTTTACGAGATTTTGAAAATGATATTGTCTAATGAAATAAAATGTCGGATGCTTGTTCTCGATAATTCCGTGAGTTTTCATGAAATTCGATTAAAAAAATGTGGTTTCAGCAATAAATTGAAGTTTTGAGAAAAATCGAAAAAATCGAAAGAATTCAGGACTTTTTTAAAATTCACAATTGCTCAATTGTGATGATCCACAGTTGATTTTTTTCCTTTTGATGCAATAACTAGACTCACAAATGATGTATTTCGTCATATAGAGAAAGTAAAAACATGATTTTTTTTGTTGAGAAATGTGCATTGGTCAGAAGACAAAAAAATGCTGTCGGTCATAAAACAATTTTTGTGGCACAATGGCTAATTGAAGAAAAATCCAAAATAAATGTAAATGCAATCTTTAATTATAGTCTATTTGAAAGTAGGGTTCATGCGCTTTCACATGATGCATAACCTTATTTGTATTATTTATGTATACACTGTAAACTGTATACAGCCAAACATCAGACAAAATAACAGCCAAAATGATCAGACAATTGCAACAGACAACATCTGACAATCAACAGCCAAAAGTGGCTGTTTAGAGCAGACAAGAGAGACAATTTGAGACAATTATTCGCCAAAATATCAGACAATTCTGTCTACTTTTCTAGAAATATTGTCTCTCAAACTCAAAATATTTAAATATGATCAAACTATTCAACATCAGCTAATGTCAATTAGTCACTCCTAATCACATAGGTTCTAACTCTGCTCCACTCATTCACACTCGCATTATGAACAATTCTGATACTTTACAAGTCCGCTATGTCAATGTCAACTTTAGGGAAGTATATGGGTGAATTCAGCTAGAACTCCCGATTTGATGTCTTCTGCTGCTCAAATATAAAATAATGCTATTATGACTGCAAAATTTTTTCACTGATTAATATCAGTTCAAATTGCTTAGGTACAAATATTCTTTTTTCTCAGTTATCACTTCTTTGAGCAGTAATACATGATCAAAATCCAAGAACATGCCAAAAACAGGTGTCTTAAATGCGACAAGGGTATCTTTCGACAATTTCTACGGGTTAATAGTTGAAATTTGCTGCTTGATAATTTACTAATATATTACTCAGTAGAAATATATATTTCTGAAAATATAAATTCCGTTAATTGCAGTTGTATACTTAGTGCATGCCACCACAAAATACATGTCCTCGAAAATATATGTCCCTTAACCGACGCCTTTTTTGTCCCTTAACCGACGCTATTAAACAATGAAAGAAAAATGATATTTTGAAGTATTTTGGAATGATACAGTAGTCTATATAAGTTATGAAAACATAATAAAATATGAATGCCGAAACTATAAAGGAAATTTCCCCATTTTGAAGATTTTGTCATTTGTCGTTCTGATTTTGACCACAAAATGTCCCTTAACCGACGCCGATGTTAAATCATTTTTAGAGTTAACTGCTAAGTTTGTAATTGATATACACTTATTATGTGATCGAGATAAAATATGTGTTCGAAATGAGACAAAAAGAATAGCAATTAAACACCTCTTGCAGTCAACAATATCGCAAAACATTCACAAAACGTCCATTAACCGACGCCGTCGGTTAAGGGATAAATGGCGTCGGTTAAGGGACATGTTATACGATAGAAATCTCTAGATTCGTTAATTGAATCTTATGTTAACTAATCTTCTAGATTCGTTAACTGAATCATTTGAAGTTTTCTGTCAGAATGTTTTGAAAATACAGAGCAAGTCAAGTCGGTCATGGACTCGTAGACATGGGGCATACTATCTAGGAATTCATGAGTCTCCATAAACGTAAGACGTGATGACGTAACATTCAGATTTCCGACAAGTTGGTTCGTCGAATTGTAGCTCAACTTATCAGAGTCAATCAGTGTTGCATAGAGAGTTAATCAGTGCTTCTTTTTTTCCGCTTCCGACGCCCACTATCTGTAACAGTCACAAAATATCTTTGACATGGTGATGATATTGATGTGCGCGCGCACATTTTCTCAGCTCGTTAGGACATAATCATGAGTCACTGTCGAGTTTGGGGAAAACATCAATATAAAGATATCTTAAGATTCAAGCGTCACAAATTGACGGTCTGCTCTCGATTGCATAGTGAAGCTCACAAGCAGGGGTAAGTAAATGACTATCATCACTTTTCATTTTGCTTTGATATTCCTTTGATGATGCAAACTCAGTATTATTCCTAAGAGTTTAAGGCTCATCTTTATAGTGAAACAAAGATTCTTAACCAATTAACCTTATGGAATATGATGATCCTCCTTTCGGTGTTGCAAATTTCATAAAGTAGATGAATAAAATCGATCCTTCTTTTTCTTACCAAAGTTGAAGCTATTCATAGACAAAGAAACATATAGTCTTGCATCATCAAAAGGTACTTTTGAGACCATTGTCTGTTGTCTCTTTCTTTTCGATGTAATTCCTTAACCCGGTTCTTGGGGTAGGAACTTTTCCACACCTTCTTTAAGTTAGCTGACTTGTTTTAATAAGGAATGATTATCAACTAGATGAATTGATGTTTAAATTTCTTTGCTATTAAGGCTTTAAATAGGTTGATAGTTCACCTATTAGAATTTTAAGACTGAATTTAAGTAAGATTTAAGTCATTTTTCATTGAAATTGCTTAAGTTGATAAATAATCCATTGTGTAACTTAAAGCATCGTCAAATCGTCGTAAAGTAGGCTTACGTCTCTATTCTTATACGTTGGAAATGAGTAAAATTTCAGTGCGCGATTTTCTAAGTAGCCTATAAAGATACTGCCTGAATTAACGATACATAGGCCTAACCTCCTTTTATCACTTAGTAGGTCATTATCAGCTTCAAATTATCTATGCATAATCCAAGAATTTGAATTTAACCCTAACAGAGGTTAATCATAGAAAGTCTACAGCCATAGAAGGAGGTTATGCCACATATTGGAATCATTGACATCTTTGACGTCTCGCGCCAAGGACATTCTGTGCCAATAATTCCAACATTCGTACTACATGTATATCTATCACATAAAACGCATGACATAAGACATAGCCTAAAACTCAGCTGTAAGTATCTTTGTTATTAACTGATAATTGGATATATTTTGGAAGTTAAGTCAAGTAAAATTTATGTAAATATTAGAACATAACGTTGATGTATCTCAGGTATTCATTGCGAAGACTACTTTTTATCTCTTTGATGTCTTATTATTGATAGGCTTGTCTACATAATGTCGTAATGTCGCAAGTTTCTAGTTCGTGTCATAATGAATCATCATGTCTACTAATGATACGTAAATTAAAATGTCTAATTAATAAGTACCTACATACCGTAAGCGATGAGTATATTTACAACCTTTCTATGAAAGTAGTAGTAACTGAACATTTACTAGACTTCCTTTTCTTACAGATGCCGCAAAATATCGAATTGAAACGCGCTAGGGATCATAGATATCGGGAAAGAAAAAGAAATGATCCGGAATACAGAGCCCGCAGATCAGAGGCAGTGAAGCGTAGTCATAAGAGAAAACTTGAGATCGAGACTCGTACGACAATTTGAGGAAAATTTGGCTAAATATGCGATTCATCTCTTCAGAGTCGTTAATCAGTTCCGGCAAATTCGATTTGTGAAGTCTAATTTATCCGAAGATGAGATGATAATTCATATTGATTTTTCCGAGAATTACACAACGAAAAATAGTATGGAAGTACAAGCCGCCCACTTCGGAAATCACCATCAGATAACTATCCATCAAGGTGTTTGCTACACTAAAAACAAGCCTCCACAATGCTTCGTGACCTTATCCGATGATAATCGCAAAACTGCAGCTCACGTCAATGAATTCCTCCTCGACAATCATTCGATGATGAAAAAGGTACGGAAATCAAATATCTAGGCTATATGATACTAAATACACTATGAAAAGTTTGTATCCGAGAAAAAGTACTTAAATTCGTATCACCTTATAAATTGATTTAATATATTTTAGATTTTATTTTTTTTTTAATTTTAATAATTTTGTTATAGATATGATTTCCTATTCGCAAAGAATTTGGTTGAAGATATTTGTTGCCTTGCCTATCAACAACATGTTTCCATTCAATCATGCTTCGTTTTCTTATGCAACAAATTATAGATAACTTATAAAGTGAGTATTAAACATACGTGCACTTTTAGTTGAGCTCATTTTTGTTTCAGATAACGATTGTGTCGGACTCCCCTCTGAGTCAATATAGAAATCGCTCGATGTTATATTTGATGATGAAAGTGTGTATCGCTCATGGTATGGAGGAGTATGAATGGATATACACGGAAACGGGTCACGGGAAAGGCGCACCGGATGGGGTTGGTGCTATAGTAAAGCGGATGGCCGATAACCATGTGTCCCATGAAAGACATTCTATCCAGTCTGCAAGAGACATCATTCCTCTTCTATCTGAAACTAAGATAGATGCAAAAGTGGTAGGTTTTTCTACTATTTCATTTTGTTGTGAATAAGTTAACTTTGATCAACTGATTTTCGAGTAATCTAAAGGAATAAAAAACAAAATAAGCTTACATTGTTTTATTCCATATTTTCCTTTTATTTATAACTTTGAATGTTTCTTTTCAGGTGAGCAGTAGAGAAATCGATGTAATGAAGAATATGCTCAATAATATCCGACTACGGCCTATGATTGGTATCGCCAAATGCCATCACGTGGTTTTTCAGACGGAAAAAATCATTTTCCGGGATTTGGCTTGCAACTGCAGTAGACCTATTGGATGCAAATGCTTTAATTCAAAACATTGGCAATATCTGTAGTGACACTGACTAGAGGCAGACTTTTGTGATTGGTTGCATATTTCTGAAGAAATACTTTCATGAAAACTTTGAGTATTTCAATTGCCTTTTAATTCCCCCAGCTGGCACAGTCTGTAGTTCCTTAAATAGCGCTTGATGTCGCTTAATCGAATCATGTTGTCCCTTAACCGACGCCTAATGTCCATTAACCGACGCCTGATGTCCATTAACCGACGCCTGATGTCCATTAACCGACGCCTGATGTCCCTTAACCGACGCCTAATGTCCCTTAACCGACGCCTTATTTCTTAAAAATCACGTCTATAATCAAAACTCGTAAAGTGGTGTGGTTTTCATTGCTTTTTCTGCAATCTACAGCAAATTTCGATTCAGATATGCGTTTTATTTGTAAAAATTGAGTTACAAAATCTGAAAGACAATTTTGACCCAAAAATTAGGAGTTGTGGCTGAATTCACCCATATACACCCTTAAAAGCTGTAAAAAATATTGTAAAAACAGAATTAAAAGATGGCATCAATACGTCAAATATCCAGACCTGTTATTGCCATGCCTCAAGGAGTATACAAAGAACCCTACTTATTTACAACATTGTATATTCTATAATTGAAAATTATCAAGGATGCCATCCAATTTCAATAAAAGTGTATATATTAGTCATAAGTAGTATGATAGGCAGTAAACGCAATAATGTAAATTAGTTCGTGCGATGAGACAAAAATTGTCTGACAAGCAGGAAACTTGTCTGATAATACGCAGCAAGTGCCAAAATATTTATGTGGCTCACAAATTGTCCGATAAGTGGCTGTTTACAGTTTACAGTGTATCACAACGAAATTTCTTCCCGAAGATAGAGTACTTATGCTTGGGACAGGCCTTTTTGGTATTTTTTCTGTCTTGAGTTAACATTTTCATGGAAAAACTTTTTTGGATTGATTTGAATTTATCACGACCGAAAAGAGGAAATCCTAAGGATCAAGATTAAAAAATCATGAAAATCGGCTCAGAACGAAGGATTTTACAGACGAAAGATACGTTTTTGACAAATGTAATATAAAATGGATTTGCCCGATTACATGACTGCGAGAGGTGGTATTTACAATCCGGACAGCCCAGCTATTCGTATCTACAGGTTTGTCCTCAGATGACACAACCAGGTCTAGTTGATCTACTCACTACTTGCAGCATAAGACTGAAAGCATTACTTGTAAAGCTGTTATAAGAAGCATTTAAAAGTAAGTGCTATTATTCATGTACAGATTACATGGATGCATTTGTAGATGAATTATGTTAACTTTGACTTCATTATACACGTTGTCAATGATATATAAGTAATATGGATTGACTGTAAGAAATTGACGAAAATGTTAGATTTCCAAAAATCACTATTTCAATATCGGATAAAATGTCGGACTTTGGAAGCTCCAATGGGCCAAGTTTGATGAAATTTGGATGTGACATCAAAAATTAGAGTTTTATTATATTTTTTGAGCAATATCAAAATGTGCGCGGGCCCTTTACGTTCTCTTTTTCAAAATTCAATCTAGTTGTCATTTGAAAAACATCAATCATTCAGTAAACTACAACTTTATTTGAACATTACAGATTTGTTCCCCTAACATTTAATGAATAGGAAGATATGAAATGAAAACAGTATTTACCATCCTTTTTTTGCAAAACACTTCATTGAAAAAAGTACACGGCTAGAAATTAATGCGATGCTCCATGATGAGGATCGTGAAACACTGATTACAGAGATTCAAAATTTAGATATGATGCCTCCCTATAATGGCAATTTGTCATTCATAATACTATTCCTGGAACTGATGTGTGATGATATCTGCCAACATATCTTTCAATGCTTTGTAGAAGGGCTGAGAACAGTTTCGACAGATGTCAGATATGCTGTTCGTAGGATCATTCATTACGCATGTGCAAAAATATGAGTTTATCCTCTGATAGGGACTTTTTGAATTTTGATTCCCCATTTCTGTAGTTTAAGCAAGAAGTTACAATATTGAAAGACAGTTTGGACAGTTTCATCAAGTCCTTTTCACTTGATTCACAATATTATCGGTCTGAGCTTTTGAGGCCGGTACCTGGGTGCGGTTGCTAATTAATTGAGGGTGTCTTGTAGACAAGTGTTAGCTGTATTTAAAGTATAATTCTGTTGGTTCAAAAAGCAATTTGCTGCCATTATCCTTTTTTCAACTCATAAGAATTCCGGCATAAATTTTTACCTTGACATTTGATAAATCAATAGTGAATGAAATCCCTACGTACGATTACGTTAGGGGTCAATAGGCCTGCTCTTACACGTGTTTGTGGAAACAATTGCAGTAAGATCAATAAACATTTCAAAATTATTAAAAATATAGAGATTTGATGACTGAAGCCATTTTCTAGCAATAATTCAGTAACAATAGCTGTAATTCAGCAATAAAATATAATTTTTGTCTGCGTGAAGACATGTAGCATATTATGTTGACGAAAATCTCAGCATTGAACTTCCAGATTGCTACACTAATAAAAGTAATCATTCCAATAAAATTTGAATGATGAGGCAGGCTATCGCATGCAATTTATCAAATTCAGAAAATTTTAAAATTTCATCGATCGATATTAAAGATCAATCCAGACAAAATTGAAAACCCAAAATCGCCGCACCCGAATTCTGTTCCGTTTCTTCTCGAGAATTTACATTTGAAGTAACACATGCAGAAGCTGCTCTGGAACATCCTCAACAGCATACAGATTACTTTCTTTCTTCGGAGGTGGGTGATAATGTATCCATGACAAACTGTATCTGATTAATAGCATCGCGTTGCGGAAACATTGGCACTGGTTCATGAACACCTGAAACCAATGAAGGATCCAAGTTCTGATGGCTTGATGTCTCACCTCGATTAAAGAGAAAACTGAACACTTCATCGCGAAACTTTGGTTGCAAAAGGGCATAAAAGAGGGGATTGAATGCACTTTGAGATTTCGCCAACATCGTAGGTATTGGTGTGAAGGATGTTTGAATATTAAAGCCCGAAGTTTCTATCAACGACATAATTGCGTATGGTGACCATGCAATCAAGTAAATGGCTGTGCTGACAGCTACTCTCTGGAAAAGAGAAAAAGTGAAACCAAATAAATGGCAGATTTCTCATGATATATTAATTTTTCAGGGTAAAAGTATTCTTAATGATAGCTTATTAAATCTGAAGATGCGTAGTAGAGGTGTGCGTTCACGACACGAACTCGATCGGGTTTCGTTTCGTGTTGAGCCTTGTTATTTGTGTTCGTGTTTGACAATTAGAGTCGTGCTTTATTCTCGTGTTGACAATAATTCACTGCAAAAGTTTAAATCGAGATAGCTTGATGACTTAATCTGTTCTCGTTAAAGACAAGGTATCTAGAATACATCATTTCACGATGATGAAGGATGAATAAACAGCATTCCTTCAATCTACATGTACTTGCACAACTGAATTGCAAGACCAATAATGCATTCTGTGTGTAGCATTTACAAAAACATGGTCCAACCACGAGCATCAAACGTCTACTGTGCGGACCATGAGTGAGGTGGTGGACAGAGTGTGCTATCCACAACCCGAATTTGAGCAGAGCAGTGCACGCCTCGTCCAAGCAATAGTTTCCAATCCAGCCATTTTCCAGTGCATTTTCAACAATGGGGTCTGTCAGAAACAATAAACAGTGTACTCCGAGTCCAGCATAACTTGATAAGCGACGTCTTATTACTATTTGATCGGCCACTCGTCTACAGCCATTCGACAGTAATAACGGAACTTTAAATCTAATTCAAATGTCTTTGTAATTCCTTTTAACTGGTGTTTTCCTCTCCAGTGAACTATTGCCTTGAATTGAAAAATGTATTTCAAATGAATTACTAGCAAGATAAATTTCGTATTATTTTCGTGTTAGTCACAGGCGGCTTGGATTTCGTGTCGTGTCGCGTTAAGGTACTTCAGTCGTGTTCGTGTTAAGGCTGAAAAACTTCGTCTCGTGCTGATGACAAATTTCCAACGACTGAACACGAAATGGAAAAAGAGGACTGCAGTAAGAATAATCTCTGCACGAATACGAAAATGACATCCTATATCACAAAGAGAAAGTTCTTTTACAGATACATTTTTCAACTGAGGATGCAATTTAATTTTGTAGCTGCACTGTGTTTTGAGCACTGTGTTTTGAATAAGCAGCATCTAACAATTATTTCAGACGCACTGACTCAGACGACATGTCAGCAGTGTGTCCAAAAGAACTATTTGTAGAATATCCGCCGAAACTTACGTATTAACATGTTGATTTCGTATTTTACATGCAACTTTACTTCGGTTATGGCTGTATCTTTAATGTTAAATATGCGTCGATGTTGATAGAAGTAAACTATGCCTGTTGATGATTCCTGATTTTGGATGAAATAGCAGATATTCAAGTTTGCTCCCATTTTTAACTGAGGATGCAAATCAATATTTGATTATGCTATTTACATCGCCGACAGATTAGGTGAGAATTATGTAATGCACCTAAAATTCCCTATCCTCTTGAATTTCGTTCAAGAAATTGTGTACTTCAGCCGAATGTCTCATTTATGTGTGTTGTGGCGAAAGGCTTCGACTGTTACAGAAAGAGTTCAATAAAAAATGAAATAATTTTATTCTCAATTTCATAAAGTTCATGTACTTTAGTATATTTCTTTAATGTAATTCCTTTAATGAGCGTGACAGTCATACACTCTCTATCCTCTGTAGTCTTTCGTGTTTGTGCGTGGATCTCCTCACTTTGGTGGCCCTGTGCTTCGATTTTTTGTTCTGCCGCTTCGTCGACGGGCTCTTCGTGCCCCTATCAACTCACTTTTCTTCGTTGGCGTGGTCTTGAGGTGATTTTTTCGGTTTTTGTCGACTGCGCGTCGTTGTGTGAATTGCGTTCACAATGACAATCTCTCGGCCCTCTTCGTCAGTTTTCGGCTCATTTTTGTTAAACGTGTTAATAAGCTCCCTAAAACCACTGCATGATACTAACTCTGTCATGAAATATGTAGATGACTACTCTTTTGTCATTTCGGTGACAGACTCATTTGTTCTTTCTTGCTTTGATGAGCATCAAAATATGTTGCAGTGGTCATCATCGGTGGGTTTGCGTCTCAATATTGACAAGTGCAAACATCTGTGGATCCCCAAATCTACTACTAATGTGGTTCCTAGCATTCCGGTATGTCCTTGGTAACTGAACTGAAAATACTTGGGGTTATTTCACGAATGACCTGAATGACCTTTGTGCATCTCGTTGATTATGTGCTCTAAGAGTTCTGAACAAATTTCTTGATCGCTCGTGCCTTACTCGAGTATATAATGGTTTGACACTGTCGGTCAAAGAATAGTGTTCTCCATTGATGATTGGATTATCAGCACAAAATGAGGATGTCCTGAATAGAATTCAACGAAGAGCTCACAGATTCACCTGCGGAGATCATTGCAATTGTGATGTTTATCCTAACATCCAGGGTCGGCGTGAAAGAAGTACTATTCGACTTTTGGAGAGCATTTCTGGTTTCCACTTCATCCATTACACTAAATGTGTCCTCAGAAATCCACTCGATCAAGAAGATTAATTCAACTACAAACTCGAACAACTCGGAGGAGAAACTCTTTTTCCAATGGCGACAATTTTGGCAAGGGAGATCTTTTCGAATAGATGTTATCTTATTATATAGTATTTTCTCTACTTTAGCATAAATCATTGTACGATTTAGTATTACTTTCATTTATCATTTGCTGCTACCTGAATAAAACTCTTGCGTGCATATGATTGATTGATTGTAAATGACTTACTCGTGATTTCTGTGTGAATGAAAATATACACTTAACTTACTCACTTCCTTGCTTTAATAACTGCAAATCCCTTGTAATATTCTCCACATACCGGGTACTAGATTTATCGGGATCCCTATCACTGCTGACAGAGATCTGGATTAGAATACCGGGATCCCGCGGGATGGGACTTCGTGGGATCACTGCTAGGATGACACCAGTGGAAAAAGGCACGATAATTGCTGTACAACTGCATTCGTTTAACCCTGCAGGAACATGGCAGGAGTGCGAATCCCATGATTTCGATGCGCTTCAGTGTCCTTGTGGACAGGATTAGCAAAACTGATTTTTATTTTAATGTGAAAGTGCATTGAAAATCGCTCACCATAGAAATATTGAAATGACGGTTATTGTCTGTGTCTATTTGAAGAGTTTGCGGAGCCACTTGAACCTTTCTTCTTGTAACCAGAGTTGAGAATATGATCCGTAGAAAAGCGAAGATCATAAGTATTATTGGACCAACAAACACAAAAATAGCGACCATGATGATGTAGACTTTGGTAGATGGAAGCGGATCTGTCCATCCTAAACTACAGCTTGTACCGAATTTTTCTTGAGCATAAGATCCTATTCCAATGAGAGGAATAGTTGACCAGACAATTGAATATAACCAAATAGAGCCCAAAATGAGCAACATGTAACGTCTGCGACGAAATATAAAAACTGAAATGATGAAAAACATTTCCGATTAATGATTATTCAAACAGTTGTCAAAATAAGTCAGAAAATCCCAAAATATTTCGTTGTCAGGGTTTCAACCTTGACCTCGGTCTGGATTTCATTCTGACCAACCCGGTGAAAAAAAACTGTCGGGATCTGTCGGTCAATTGTCGCTAAATTTTCGGCCCGACAATTTACCGACAGATCCCGACAGTTTTTTCACTGAGAAGGTCGTGAAATTGTTAATAATTGACATCGGATTTCAGACAACTCTTGTAAAATTGCAAATCAACAATCTTTAACTATATATAAGAAGAAATATCTTTACCTTGTGCTGGATATAGCAATATCTGCACATAATGAAGTTTTTATTTGCTTGATAACTTGAGTATAGCCCTAATCGTCTATTGATAAGTTCCTTAAAGCATAGAACAGTTTTACTGATCATAAACAAATAGCATCTGCATGCGTCAACACCTGCAACAGCAATCTCAGTGATATTGTGTCATCCATGAATTATAAATTACTAAATTCCATCATAAATGTGAAAGTAGTTCCTTTAACTCTGAAGCATGTTTAATAATCTGAATAATACATTGTTGATCTGTGTAACTAAAAAATACGTAAACAAGTAGTTACTACAAGAGGTAAGGTCCATTCACACTGGATGCGGCGCGGTCCCGCGCGTCCTTGTGTCAACAGCCCATAGGTTTATTAAGGCTCTGAACGAAAATTCTTTAGCGTGAAGATGCGTCGCGTCCGGTGTGAATGCACCTTTAGTTGCTGCTCAATGAGATTGATTGGTCAAGATTTGACCTGGGGTTTGCAAATAAGTGCAGCAAAATTTATGTTTTCTGCCATAGATAGTCCAATCTTAACTAGGAAAGTCACAGCATTTGACATTTTTGAAATGTAAATATGATGTCTTCTAATATGTGATGAGCATTATGTTCACTATAATTCTTTTTAGAATCTATTAGATAATTATCATAAACAACGAAATAAGCGACTAAAGTTTCCATTTGTACACATTTATTGAAGTACTCCATTTGAATGACACAATGATACACGTTCTTGAATAGTGCCATTCGTCAATAAATCTTACCTGAGGAAGCGTGATGCAGAATGCAGTATCGATAAATGACAATGCAACAATAAGTATTCATACACGAAAAGTTACACGTGTAGCAAATATAGGCATATAAAACGCATCCTCCGCTACCAAACATCCACCTGAAAATAAAAGGGAAATTTCAATTGGGAATAATGTCTTTTAATGCCCATTTGTAGGAAATTATGTAGCCCATACCAAGTAGAGGGAAGTGATGTAGAATACAAAGATTGCTAGTAGTATAGGGTATGGCATCTGGCGCTTCGCTTCGCTCGCACCGGATGTCACACCTTCCAAGATTTCAAAAATTTATGTACTCGATAAATTTCAAAAATATAGGTAGTCTTTTCACAGTCTAAAAATATCAGAAGATTGTATTCAAAATATTTATTAAAAAATGGAAACCTCAGAAATGGAAGAAACTTCGAGAATATATCCTTCGTTAACCTGTTGAGCCCCGAGGACGTGCAGAGTACGTCCTGTGATGATTGCTTCAATTGCCCAATATATCATTAACTACATGCTCTCAACTGACAAAGACGTGCAGTGCACGTCCTTTTCTCATTTCATCTAATTGACAATGTAGGAGATCGACTATACTCCGACAACTGACATAGACAAATGCAAAATCGTTTGATATGCTTTGCAATACATTCATGTTCCATACAATAATGATTATTTATGCAATTATAGATTTTATGGATATTTAAATTCATCCGTACAGATATTTTACTTTAAGTTACTTTCATGAATAAAGTATAAGGAACGATGAGTCAATTCCAGATTTTTATTCGAATCCTATTCAATTTTCAGATGATATTTAGAATCTTAATTATCCGTGCAGAATTGCTGTAAAAATACAGGCATGAAGTATAATGATTTCGATCTCTATGATGCTTATCTCACAGTGAGTTATTCTAAGTATAATGCGAAACAATGCAAAGCGCTATTGATTTCAATGTCATTAAATTTGAATCCCGATTGACTTCAAATCATCCGAATGCGCAGATATCTATGAAATTCTTCTCACAGTTCTGTACAACATAATGAATGCGTGGCTAATATATTTCAAAAATCGCTATTGGTTTCGCTGACGTCAATTATTCCGATTCAACATTGCATTGTATACTAAACTGTCGTAAAAACCTTTTTCTCAATTCAATCTCGTCATGCAAAAGAGAAGGTGCTTATCAGCGAAGCAAATTGCCGCACAGCTCAATGCTTTGGATGACAGTAGCTACTCTGAAGATAGTACAAGTAGTGATGACGATGAAGACAACGATATTCCCAACATCGCAACTGACATATAAGACAAGGAGAGTGGACTTTCGTTGAAGAGGGCCATGACTTTCACGAGATTCGCAATTTGCAATTCACCCAAGAAAGTGGAATAAATCTTACTTACGATGTGCCATCTGACGTGAATAATAACATTGAATTCTTCATTGATTTATTTCTTGATGACAATCTATTCTAACTGCTGTGCGACTGGACAAACAAGAAAGCTGAACTGACATTCGAAGAGTACGACGTGAGCCCCGAGAACAACCTACCGGCATCATTGGCGAAATGGCGTCCTGCTACCATTATTGAAATGAAAAAGGTCATCGGAATTATGTTATGTATGAAATTGAACCAAAAGCCAGAAATTCGACATTATTGGTCAAGAAACATCCTATATAAAAGTGACTTTTTTCAGAGTCCGCATTGCCTTCCTCGAAATCGGTTTGAGGAGGTCGTGAAATTTCTTCGGTTTTGTGATTACAGTGACTTGGATGATAATGACACTCTTCGAAAAATTCGCCCTTTTCTATTTTTTGCCCAAGAAAAATGTAAGACTGTCTATAAGCCGAAGCAAGACATTTGTGTTGATGAGAGTCTGCTATTATACAAAGGCAGAATCCATTTTCGACGATACATACCTTCGGAGAGATCGCGATATGGTATGCTGACGTACTGCCTATGCGAAAGTTCTACCGGATATACTTGGAACATTGAGGTAGCAGCAGGAAAAAAGGAGAACGAAAACATACTGAAGGACGTCTCGGATGATGCTAAAAACTTTACTTTCAGCGAGAAAATTGTGATCGCTCTTCTTGCCGACCTATCAATTTGTGGATATCATCTTTACGTTGATAACTTTTTTACAAGTGTCCGTCTGGCTGCGTATCTTTACGAAAGGAATACTTTGCTTACGGGAACTATTCGTCCTTTCCGTGGTGTTCCACAGATTTTGCGAGATAAGAACGTTCCGGCAAAATCACACGCATTCTGCAGAAAGGACGAGGTTTTGTGTGTGAAGGCAGTCGAGCGAAAGTCATCTGGCCTCAAAACAATTTACTTGGTCGACACTGCGAAAACCGCTGGTACTTCCTCGCATCAAAGGATTTTACGCGGAGGAGTTGAAGATAACATCAACAAATCATGGTCTGTCCTGGCATACAATAAAGGAATGGGTGGTGTGGACTCGCGAGACGGTAGTCTGCATCAATACAACATGACAAGAAAGAACTACAAGTGGTTTACAAAACTTGGAATTCACCTGA
The DNA here is from genome assembly GCA_907163375.1 of Prostheceraeus crozeri. Classification (NCBI taxonomy): domain Eukaryota; kingdom Metazoa; phylum Platyhelminthes; order Polycladida; family Euryleptidae; genus Prostheceraeus; species Prostheceraeus crozeri. Next base: position 799,609 of record CAJQUW010001446.1, on the reverse strand, counting down.
CACATGTCATGATCCGGAACTCGTGGATTGTATACAAAAGTTGTGGTGGAAACTGTGATTTCCTAAGCTATCAAGAAAAAGTCATTGAAAATTTTGTTGTGAAAAGTGGTCAAATTCGACGCTCTGGACCTTCGGGAGGTCGGTTGCCTCTCAACGCAAAAGATTCTAACAGTCTGCACGCCCTCAAACGACTTTCGCCTCGTCCGAACAAAGAACGCCCGGCAAAGAAATGCCGCATTTGCGCGAGTGATGGTCGCAGGAAGGAGACTGTTTTTGTGTGTCCGGATTGCCCAACAACACCAGCGCTATGCGTTGATCCATGTTTCCGCATATATCACTCAAAAGACGAGGAAGATTCATAATGCGGCAATCATCCTGTTATGTTTAGTTTTTATTTGTTAAGTCCTTACTATGGATCTTATCAGGATGCTATACATGTATATAATAATAATGTTTGATGCATTACATAGAAAAGTGTTTGTATATATTTACATGTAAAGAGGTCACGCTAATTACAGTTGATTTAAGTTTTAATTGATTAATGAAGTTTCAGAGTACTGGGGCGAAGAATGATCAGCATAATAATGGTTAGCAAATAATAGCTCAGCATTATTATGCAGGAATTTTGCAATCTAATGATAATTTTATATAAAACGAAGTCTAGTTTAGAATAGCGTAAATTTATACATGTACAGTAGAAGTTCATCAGTTATTTGGCCTAAATACATTTATTAAGTATAGTCCTAACTTACTACAGGTGTATTTTAGACATTAGTTTATTCATTTAAAGAATCCTAGGAATTCCAAGGACGTGCTCAGCACGTCCTTGTCAGTTGAGGTAGTGAAAGTTAATATATTGTTCTCAGAATCTGCCATACTCAATGGGACGTGCACTGCACGTCTTAGTCAGTTAGAGTCATGTATGATTTTAAAACCTGGGGCCTCAACAGGTTAACAAATGAACGTAGTTCTACTTTAAAGGACATTGAAAAGATGAACATTGAAAAACACAAAGATAGAGTACGTTATATGAAAGATATGGAATCTCAATTATTATTAGGATTAGAACATTATGATAAATTAAGAAAGAGATGGTCTAAAGTTAAGAATGTAACACAAGGTATTGGAAAAAGACAGTAGTACGCTACAAACAGACGCTTTTGCAAAAGTGAATATAAATAGTCATGGGTAGATTAAACATATATAATGCAAAGCGTGAAAATTCGATTTGCAAAAAAATATTACGGATTTTTCAGAAAATGAAATTGATGTTAGCATGTAGAAGCTGCTATAAGAAAAATTATTTGAAATGAAATATTATAGTAACAGCTAACAACAGTTCAGAAATATGATGAGCTCTATCAAACTTACTTTTCCTGAAAAGATGAATATATACAAAGTGGAAATCCAAATATCACTTGCAAGATATCACTGAATGCCAAGTTGATTAGATAAGCGTTCACAGGACGTCGGAAATTTGGTCTCATTAATGTCATATAGATGACCAATCCATTACTGGTAATGCTGATCACACCTGAAGTAGAAGAAATTACTGGAATTTGAATTTGTCTCAAAACTGAATAAATTGAAGCTGTTTTCAGCTGGCATCCTTATCGGCTCGCTTCTTAAAATATCGAAACTTAACAGTCAAAAACATGTGTAAAGGATAGCTCACAAACGTTTCGATGAATTTTTGGAAGTCCGATGTTCGACAATAGTAGAGGATTAGAACGGGCATCCACAGTGACTGGGTATCTCAAATTTTCTCCGGCTATGGCTTGGCTGTGTGCTGTCAAAGTGAGACGTATGTTAAAGTGGAACTATAAGAACTGTAATCATACATTTCAAAACGAATAAATCACAGATCTATAGATGAAAGTTTCAAAATGCAGACGGTCAGTGATAAAACCATGGCAATAGTGTTTTGACACTTCCTTGTTAATCATCATAAATCAATGACAGTACTGCGACCAACAAGAGAATTTCTTGAATATACAGTTCCCTTTTGTTAATTAAAAAATAAATGGAGTTGCAAGCAAGATCTTTATTTAATGCCTCAATTCTCTCAGGCCTTTCGCCAGCTGTCCTTAGATAAAGAGCTCTCATCGACAAGCTCTCATAGCACATGCTTATGATGAGAAGTGATCTGAAAACATTCTATGCCAAAAATTTTGACTCAAGACTTAGCACTTTTCACATAACCCTCATCAGACCATGGTTTTCGGAACACTTTGTTGGCCAAATGTTTACATTTTGTCAACAACCTAGTTTTTTCAGAAACTGAACACTAATTTCATTTCTTAATGAAGAAATGTCTTTGTCAATGATAAATTATTGCAAATAATGCTGATGTATAATGATTGAATATGTATAGTATGATGCACAGTAGACCTGTCGTGCAGTTTTATGCGCAGGCCTACTGTAAACAATTTGTCATAATTTCGATACTAGTGAAACTAGCGTCATACAAATACTTGCTTTCCTATATTCATGTTGATGCTAATGTCAATCATGAAATTAAGCTAGAGTGATAATAGGCCTGTTCCAAGAAGCATTCATTGACAACTTTGGAAGACTATTTTATCTTGATGTCGGTGTCGGGAACAGAATGTTACTTTTCATGTGTAATTTCTCAGGCACCTGAAAAAGGCGCGGATGAACTGCATGTTGAGCCATACAGTAGTTTTGCTAGGTAGAATAGCAACTCAGCATTTATGAAATCCCCAATCTGAATACAGTTTCGATTTCATGAAATGAACTTGAGTTGAGAGCCAGTACCAAATGAGATATGCAAATTTTTGTACTTCTGGAAAAATGTACACGAATTTGACTGATTGTGATATAGCAATAGAAGAAAGAAAAGTAATTTACAAACCCTCCTTGTCATGACAACCTTGGGGAGGCTGCCACCGAAAGAACAAAACATCATAATCATTTAACTGATCATAATTAACTTTAAAAAATATTAATGGGTCCACATTACTATTCAGATTCAAGAAATGACGCCTTGTGAATCAGAAAATCATGCCGCTGAAAATTGATTAAAAACATGAGATCTCAGCCAAGTATCTCTCAATAAGATCTCAAGTATTCCATGAAGACCTGCATTCCAATGTGGTTCATGAAATTTCCTTGATCATCATCTTAATTTCCTCTTAATTAATATGCTTGTTGTCAAATGTTAATTCTTTTTGATTTCCAACTTGTTTCATACTACTTATAAAGTGCATGGCTTCATCTCGGTGGTATATAAATGCAAACATAATTTGCAAAAAATTAACCTAATAAAAAAATGCTCAAATAATCTTTTGGTCCGCAGAGACGTAATCTCCGCAAATACTGAATCTTTTGATATAAATTTTTTTACTGTATACAGATACTATTTTCAGCTGAGACTATGGGTCTACCCACTTACTACTTTATGTGTTGAGCATCTTTAGACTTCAGGTCGGTTTGTAGATGAACTTAGATGATCAGCCAGTCGCGGGCTCAACAACATCGGATTCCATTTTATTTGCATTACAATTAAGTCTTGTCAAAGTATTGATGGACATGCTTTTCTTCTTGTTTTAACGCTAGTCGCACTATGAAGGCATGATTGGCTTTGTAAACTTTCACTATCTCTCTTGAAAATGGTGCGCAAGCATCACACCAACTGCAACTTCGGTCATGTTGTGATTGCGGTATTCATTGACCACATGTAGAACGAACTGAATTTTGCAGTAGTCTAATCCAAAATGATCAATGGCTTCTTAACTGTTACGCTAAAAGTGAAGTATGAATTGAGGAAACATTTCTCTACAAAGATTGCTTCTGTTGCACTTTGGTGCCTGCAGCGCACAGAAGAGCAAAATAACTTTATTGTCATCATGAAAAGATAATGAACCGTTGAATGAGTAACTCGTCACCTCGTCGGCATCAGTTCAATCAATTAGCTATCATGGCTCCTATCAATGTGATGCCCAACCAAAAGTTACAGCATTCAGTGTAAAACAGCGATATATGAAGATGTCCTGTCCAATTGGCCTATATCAAGCAGATTCAATAAGATTAGGCCTACTGCATCATTAGAAAGAATATTACAATGTGTTGATAGTATTATTATGCCACACAAAGCGCCATCCATAGAGGCTTTGTGAGTAGCAAATCTAGAAGAATTTAGTACCGAATTTTGCGACTTCTTTCGCATGTAAGACCAGATTGCATATTTGACTCTTGTATTCCCAAGTTGTTCAATTGACAGTAAGCGGCTCTTCTGGGAGAAGATGCGTCGATGTTTTGAGGTGAACGACTTCAGGAAGCTTGACAGGTAGCCTATGTCATTCGAACACGGCCGAAACGGTGTACACCAATCAGTGCTAACAGACAAATATGAGCCAAAATATAAAAATGATTAATTCGTCGATGTTGACAAAATGTAAACGCTTGGCCTGATAAGGATTAATCATCGAAAAAAAAGAAAATCTCGTTTTACCGAAAACTTTATTTCTCTTCCCATTGGATTTGACTGTGTTTTTCTTTGATCCTGTCGGACAAGAAAAGCAACCGACTAGAACTTGTCAGACTAGTGCATTTGTAGTAACTTTAGGTTCTACATCACTCTGCGAAACTCTCATTTTCGGTCTCGTTCCCTAAAAAAACTCATGATGGCGCAGGACTTATGTTAGGGCGTGCGCGCACTAGGCGGCCAGGTCGCGACGGGCAAGCCAGCTAGAATGCTTAGTCATCATTGAGGAAATGGGAAGTCGTCTTCGTGCTCGCGCACTTTCCTCGCCGCGACCAATTGGTCGTGGTGGTCATCAAGATTTGCAACGAAGCACAGGCGACCAAGATGTCGCGGCAACCAGTAAAATACGTTGCAGCCTATGACAGAGCCCGTACTTGGCGACCCTTACCGCGACAAATAGATAATAATCTGCTGCAACCTCCTCATTCATTTTTCCCTCAACGAATGCCGTCGATTGGCCGCTGTCGCAGCCGCTTTTGCGGTCGCACATTTTTTGGCCGCGGCGGCCATGGTCGAACTGTCTGAATGCACTGTCTAGAAAGCACATCGGCACGGCGACAAAAACACTCACATGTGTATTGTGTGAATATTGATAGTGTGTTATTAGTTACGAGTACATCTTGCAATATACAATTGTTCAATATGTAACCGAACCCAATAAAATGAAGGAAAAACAATGCTTCCAAACCGATCTTTATGGTTAGAGACAGCGATGTAGAAACAAAAATGAGTAAACAATTAGAACGTGAACAATTCTAAGTTCTGAAATGTTCGAAGTGGCGTCCATCGACTTTTATACACTTTTTGAAACGTGACAAAACACTGCGACACACTTTCGTGCAAACTTCGGGCGTGATTCTTTCACATTCACTTTGAATCAGCATCCTCATTTCTGAGATTGATCTCGGATGCTTTGCATAGTCTGAATTTTTTATTACCCCATAAAAAGAGGGCGAGTGGAGGAAGGTCAGGACTTCTGGCGGGCCATTCAATAGGACCACGACGACCCACTCATCGTTCAGGAAAATGTTTATTCCACTCGCGTACCTTGACAGCATAGTGGGGTGGAGCTGCATCTTGTTGGAAATGAAGTTGATGAACATCTTCACGATGGGAAACGATCGGCCAAACCTGTTCCTTAAGAAGTTTGAAATACTTATCACTAGACAGCGACAATTTAGGTGAATCACCTAAAATAAATTTTTTACCTAAATTACGGATATTTTGTAAAAACACCTAAATCACCTAAATATTGTCATTACGACTAAAACTTGATATTTGATTAACTCATCTACTCACATTGGAAAGCATTGAGAAAATTGTGTCAACGAATTGGTTTTAAAATCGGAGTAATGAAGACATTAATGAGTGATTCTGGGTAGTGCCGCATGTTTCTGGTCATAGTTTCTTATTCTTTTATATACATTAATAGAGTTTATATTGCATTTGAAATACGAATAATTTTGATCTTTTTGACACATACAAAATTGTACATTTGAATTGTCAATGCACAATTTGAAACATATATAGGCTTTCTTTGTTGCTAATGTTTGATCTGTGCAGTTGTTATAGCTTGAAATGAAATCGTTCCGAATCGCGATTTAATCTAGGACTTACTTGTCATTTTCTTTTCTCTAATTCTCTTTTAAACTAATACGGAGATTATTGTCGCGGCATTTGTTTACAAATTGGTTACCGAAAAAAGCACAATTCTTGAAAATTAACAAAAAAGACCATTGCTCTCAATGAATCTAGGTATTTCAATGGATTTTTGATTCACCTAAATAGGCAACCTAAATTTGCAAAATTATTCACCTGAAAAAAACCTAAAATGACGAACATTTTCACCTAAGATGTCGGTGTCTACTTATCTTCATTGAGAGTACCATCCACGAAAACGGTCCGACAAGCCTTGATGAACTAATTCCGCACCAAACAAGGATTCCAGGAAAATTGACATCTTTTTGCGGGATCTCGTATGAGTTTTCGTCGCTCCAGTAAATTGAATTGTGGCGATTAACATGACCATCGATTTTGAAAATGGTTTCATCTGACCATAAGATATGATCTACAAGATCCGGTTGATCTTCTGCAGCAGCTAAAAAAATCTCACAGAACTGCATGCGCCTGCCCGGATCGTCGTCGTTTATTACATGCAAAAGATGTGGCTTATATGGTTTTAAGCCGATATCATGCAGGATACCATGCAGACTTCCAACTGAGATATCCACAGAATAATTCCACACAGGTAATTCCACAGAAGCACGTCGAATAGACTTCTTTGGGCTGACAGTAAAGGCAACGGGAACCAAGTCTTTATTTTCTTCCGTTCGAACAGATAATGGTCTACCAGACCTTTTGAGATCAGTGACTGAGCCGGTTTGATGGAATTTTGAGATCAGCTCGTACATCATTGACTTAGATGGAGTTGCTGATTGAAACGGCCAGTTGTCCGAGACACATTTGTAGCTACGATTGTGTTGGTAATATAATTCCACAACAAAGACGCGCTTTTCAAGGGTCAATGTTCGGCGTTGCATGCTTTCACAGTGATTCAACTCCAATGCACAAAATTATTAAATCAGGTATTGGTATAAGAAAAATATCTATGCTCATCACTCATTCAGTTAGCGTCATGATTATTGAATTATTGATCGCGCTTTTACTTTCAGCGCAACCATAGATATCTGATTTTGTGAAGGTGTGATAAACTTCATACAATGCTGTCGGTAGCCATAAAGAAAAATTTGAAAGCATAGTTTTCCTTCATTTTATTGGGTTCGGTTACATATTGAACACCATGTATATATAATATATATAAATATAATAATAACATATATAATATATATATATAATCTAATTATATCTTAATATTATCTTTAATTATAAATTATTTAATATAATTTTGCACCGCTTGTTATTAGTTCAAAACTTCTAGAAATAGAAGGCAGTATAAATTTCTTTAGTAACAGGCACTTTGTCATTTCTAAAATCTAGCTAGTTATTGTCAATCGCCTTGTGCATCAACGATGATTGAGAAGTCTTAAAAATGCGCATAGATACTTTTACTGTGATTCGCTTACTAACCATACAACTACCATCGATCATTCATAATTTACATAGTTATATATAAATATTTTATAGCTATAATATATATATATATATATATATATATATATATATAAAGTCGATGTTCGGATGGCGCCATCGGATTAAGGATCATTCGCAACAAACCGCGCTCAATATTTTCATTCATCTTCACATTCTCTCTGCCGACATTTGTCGTAATACTTCTTGGATTGTTGTACATGTATTTGAATTTTCAGTAACAATTGAATGACCACTGACCAGCATTCACTGGTGATTCCGCTCAGTCTAAACTGCTGACTGTAAAAGTATGTCAGAAAACTGTTGTAACTTTATTTCCCCTCGAAGGAAGAGAATCAAATAAATTCCTCTTTGGGTCAAAGTTAGAAACCTTAAATAAATTTAAACCCTAGCAGAGATGTAAGTGAAAACTTAATAAAGTCCCATAGAAGCCTCAAACCTCGATATCTCAACACACAAGATAAAGACACTTTTCTCTTCGACATTTTCAAGATAAAGAGGGGTGGTGGGGGACTGAATAACACGGAAGCTAAGAGTCAACTTCCAAAGAGTTTCTTCCAAGCTACATGTACATTGCACTTTCCGCTCAGAAAATAAGAGCAGGGGAAAACAAAAAGAGTAACACAGGTAAGCATGAAGAAAGTTCTTCAGGTCATGCAGTCGAGTTTATCCACCCTTTTCTATGAAGCTAAACACAGATCTAGCAGGCATCTTCATTAATCGCATCGACAAGTAGACTTTTCTTTCTTAAATTTTAGCAGAGGCTTAAGGCTTTTAACACATTCTTGCATGCATCACCGATCAGAATTATGATAACAACACACGTACACACGAAAATGACCATAGGACATTCCATGCCAAAAAGTTTATCTCCAGAAGAATATCAAAATTAAGAAGGTCCATATCGCGCGCTCACCGCTGAATAAGTAGGATTCCGCCCAATACACAGATAGCATTGGAATCTGATTGTTTTAGCGATGTCCGCTCATCAAATACAATCATGAACCGAGATTTTGATAACCATGCATCATAGCGTTGAGTTTAGCATTAAGGAAAAAACATGATGCATGTTGAGAGCGGATACATTTCCATTCATTGAGTCCACAATTTAAAAAAATCAAACTAACTTACCTACAATTGATAAATATGTTCCCATAACCATGTAGGATGTACTCGATAGAGGACCAGTTCCATTCTTGATATATATAACTGTCTGGTAAAACATACTCACAGAAATTATCTGTTTTAAGAAACAGAATTCATTGTTTTCAGACATTGTCATTTGTTTTAATCTATTGTAATTGTGGGGAAGATCGCTTTGAGCTGTCTTCATCAACGCATTGGTGTTATTGTCTTCCAATAAAAAAAGTCACAGACCTAGACAGAACTAATTATGGAATTGAGAGGATTTGCAAACATCTACAAAAATGATGAGGCCAAACTGACAAAACTGATTTCGTTATCTTTTAATTTTGTGTTGGAATCCTTAGATCATCTAATGCATTATATTCAATAAAGGAAGATCTACGATTTGGAGGAATAGAAGATAGAGCCGAGGAAAGTTGAATAGATAAGTTCTTTTATACAAAGCGATGGAAGACAGCTTCCAATGCATTGTAATCGATGTTCTTTTGTACCTACTGATTTTCAAGTCGATTTTCGCACATTTTGAAAATGCATGTAGCTCCAGCAGAGAAGTATAGGGGCCTCGGCAAATTATCATCTGAAATAGTCTAGATAACTTGACACAAATTTTCTTCGAAGGGAAGAGCACTGACAAAACATAAATAATGACATCTTCATTCACTACCCTGTTCATGAGCTTGCTCAGTCATTCTAGATATTATAAGCTCATTTAAGCCATCCCTAACTGACGTGTTCATTCCAAAGTAAGTCAAGCAATTTGGTATTCTGCAATCCATAGGAATCTTAAGGTGCGCTTACATGTGCAACTTTATTGCTGACACTTTGCGATCCATGATGTTAACAACGACATACCTTCAATAATTGTGCTTCGTGCGTCATCAAACAGATTCCAGACAACAGCTATATCATGGTTGGGGATAAAGAGAAATGCATTTTCATTTTATGTAGGGGTGAAAAGATATCTCTCAGTGTGCAAACCGCCCGGGGGAAAATTGACTTTTTAGTCCTCGGGATCAGAAAGTTGACTTTTCCCCCCGCAGCCAACTTTTCCTATATACATTATACCAGATTATTACATAGTTGTAGAATCTTGTTTCAGAATCCCTTCTATATTTGATAAAATTTGTTCCCAGGGAAAATCTTGGTAGAGAGGGATTCTATCGCGGATATCTATGGTCCTAATAATCTCGCATACTTTATAGTGGACAGAGGATAGCTATACGATTCTCTCACATAGCTCGTAAAATTATTTGATATATCCCTCGGGCTAAAGACCTCGGGATTCATCAAATAATTTCCCTCTCAAAAAGGTAACGCCCTCAGCATTCGCATGGCTGGCAAAGCACTATAGTGACCAACTTTTCCTCCTCGCCCTCGTTCTTTTGTAATGACTTACCATGAAAAATTTCCCTCTCTTTATCCCAGAGAATCGCATAGCCATCCTGTATCCATTACATAAACTCATAGAACAAATCATAGAAGTCTATGAATAAATAATGATTAACCAAAGACTACCAAGACATTGATATAGTCCCAGGATTAGCTCATTCATAGATTTCGAACTATAGCCATCAACTTCATAATGAACAATAGATATCTACAAGTCACAAAATGAAAAGCTACATTCTTTCTAGAGGAAATTAACCTGTTGAGCCCCAGTTTTTAAAATCATACATGACTCTAACTGACTCATAGAAATTAACAATACCATAGAAAGTCCTAGAATGGAAATTGCATGAAAATTATGGCACACTACGGGGGGAACTTAGTTGGGGCAAAATGCAAATTTTACGAGCTGGTTTCCTTGTTTTCTGGTTGGCATTTATATTTATCAAGCCAATTTGTGATCTGGATTGTTTCCCCTTGTCCAAAGATCATGTACACAAAAGCAATAAAGAATTTACAAAATACTGCGGCGACAGGATGACAAAGAAAGAAATCCTATAAAACGATCTGTACGCTCATCATTTTGAAATATCGTTCCTATAATCAATCAAGAGTATAATCAGACACATATGCAACTTGTAATGTCGGTTTATAGAATATTCATTGCTCCAGCTTGTAATCAGAGGCCAATTAAGCTTAGAGTATTCATTTTACTTTATGGGGCTTCCCTGCTCATTATAATCGAACAATTTTCAAAATCTTTGCATGCTTTCAAATGTCAGCTTCCAAAATATCATCTCACTATATCATGTGTGTTGAATCACATTCAATGATTAATTGAAAAGTTCCAGCGACATTTAATGTATCTGAGTGATGATTGTAGCTAAAGAAGCTTTCAGTGTGTTTATTCCAGAAAAGCGATAGGTTTCTTTACCGCTTCAAGGAGAAATTATCCAATAATTAAGAATTTTTGTCTGTGAATTCTTGAGATGTTCTGATAACCACTCCACTGACCACTCACAATCATGGCTCTGTGAAACAAACTTTAAATCGTTTTCCAGTATTGAAAAAATGGATGATGGATATCAATGACTGCTACGTTTAGAAACAGCATATTAACCATTAGAATAGTGGGCTATTTCATAGTAAAAAATGCCACCATTTCACTTAAAATTCTCTTCAAGAAAATCCTGTAATTTGCTGTCACCCACTTCTACAACTAACTTGACAAACAGTTTGACTATGATATAATGCACTAGATCGAAGCTGATCTGCAGACCATAGATTTTTCCATGTGCCATCATTGTACATAGGCAAGATATCAAACTTCCATTCTAGTGTACTATTATCTACTTCTATGAACTGACTAAGACGTGCAGTGCACGTCCCATTGAGTATGGCAGATTCTGAGAACAATATATTAAATTTCACTACCTCAACTGACAAGGACGTGCTGAGCACGTCCTGCGATACACTACACCAACTGACAAAGACGTGCAGAGCACGTCCCTGGAATTCCTAGGATTCTTTAAATGAATAAACTAATGTCTAAAATACACCTGTAGTAGGTTAGGACTATACTTAATAAATGTATTTAGGCCAAATAACTGATGAACTTCTACTGTACATGTATAAATTTACGCTATTCTAAACTAGACTTCGTTTTATATAAAATTATCATTAGATTGCAAAATTCCTGCATAATAATGCTGAGCTATTATTTGCTAACCATTATTATGCTGATCATTCTTCGCCCCAGTACTCTGAAACTTCATTAATCAATTAAAACTTGAATCAACTGTAATTAGCGTGACCTCTTTACATGTAAATATATACAAACACTTTTCTATGTAATGCATCAAACATTATTATTATATACATGTATAGCATCCTGATAAGATCCATAGTAAGGACTTAACAAATAAAAACTAAACATAACAGGATGATTGCCGCATTATGAATCTTCCTCGTCTTTTGAGTGATATATGCGGAAACATGGATCAACGCATAGCGCTGGTGTTGTTGGGCAATCCGGACACACAAAAACAGTCTCCTTCCTGCGACCATCACTCGCGCAAATGCGGCATTTCTTTGCCGGGCGTTCTTTGTTCGGACGAGGCGAAAGTCGTTTGAGGGCGTGCAGACTGTTAGAATCTTTTGCGTTGAGAGGCAACCGACCTCCCGAAGGTCCAGAGCGTCGAATTTGACCACTTTTCACAGCAAAATTTTCAATGACTTTTTCTTGATAGCTTAGGAAATCACAGTTTCCACCACAACTTTTGTATACAATCCACGAGTTCCGGATCATGACATGTGTCAGGTGAATTCCAAGTTTTGTAAACCACTTGTAGTTCTTTCTTGCCATGTTGTATTGATGCAGACTACCGTCTCGCGAGTCCACACCACCCATTCCTTTATTGTATGCCAGGACAGACCATGATTTGTTGATGTTATCTTCAACTCCTCCGCGTAAAATCCTTTGATGCGAGGAAGTACCAGCGGTGTTCGCAGTGTCGACCAAGTAAATTGTTTTGAGGCCAGATGACTTTCGCTCGACTGCCTTCACACACAAAACCTCGTCCTTTCTGCAGAATGCGTGTGATTTTGCCGGAACGTTCTTATCTCGCAAAATCTGTGGAACACCACGGAAAGGACGAATAGTTCCCGTAAGCAAAGTATTCCTTTCGTAAAGATACGCAGCCAGACGGACACTTGTAAAAAAGTTATCAACGTAAAGATGATATCCACAATTTGATAGGTCGGCAAGAAGAGCGATCACAATTTTCTCGCTGAAAGTAAAGTTTTTAGCATCATCCGAGACGTCCTTCAGTATGTTTTCGTTCTCCTTTTTTCCTGCTGCTACCTCAATGTTCCAAGTATATCCGGTAGAACTTTCGCATAGGCAGTACGTCAGCATACCATATCGCGATCTCTCCGAAGGTATGTATCGTCGAAAATGGATTCTGCCTTTGTATAATAGCAGACTCTCATCAACACAAATGTCTTGCTTCGGCTTATAGACAGTCTTACATTTTTCTTGGGCAAAAGATAGAAAAGGGCGAATTTTTCGAAGAGTGTCGTTATCATCCAAGTCACTGTAATCACAAAACCGAAGAAATTTCACGACCTCCTCAAACCGATTTCGAGGAAGGCAATGCGGACTCTGAAAAAAGTCACTTTTATATAGGATGTTTCTTGACCAATAATGTCGAATTTCTGGCTTTTGGTTCAATTTCATACATAACATAATTCCGATGACCTTTTTCATTTCAATAATGGTAGCAGGACGCCATTTCGCCAATGATGCCGGTAGGTTGTTCTCGGGGCTCACGTCGTACTCTTCGAATGTCAGTTCAGCTTTCTTGTTTGTCCAGTCGCACAGCAGTTAGAATAGATTGTCATCAAGAAATAAATCAATGAAGAATTCAATGTTATTATTCACGTCAGATGGCACATCGTAAGTAAGATTTATTCCACTTTCTTGGGTGAATTGCAAATTACGAATCTCGTGAAAGTCATGGCCCTCTTCAACGAAAGTCCACTCTCCTTGTCTTATATGTCAGTTGCGATGTTGGGAATATCGTTGTCTTCATCGTCATCACTACTTGTACTATCTTCAGAGTAGCTACTGTCATCCAAAGCATTGAGCTGTGCGGCAATTTGCTTCGCTGATAAGCACCTTCTCTTTTGCATGACGAGATTGAATTGAGAAAAAGGTTATTACGACAGTTTAGTATACAATGCAATGTTGAATCGGAATAATTGACGTCAGCGAAACCAATAGCGATTTTTGCATTCGGATGATTTGAAGTCAATCGGGATTCAAATTTAATGACATTGAAATCAATAGCGCTTTGCATTGTTTCGCATTATACTTAGAATAACTCACTGTGAGATAAGCATCATAGAGATCGAAATCATTATACTTCATGCCTGTATTTTTACAGCAATTCTGCACGGATAATTAAGATTCTAAATATCATCTGAAAATTGAATAGGATTCGAATAAAAATCTGGAATTGACTCATCGTTCCTTATACTTTATTCATGAAAGTAACTTAAAGTAAAATATCTGTACGGATGAATTTAAATATCCATAAAATCTATAATTGCATAAATAATCATTATTGTATGGAACATGAATGTATTGTAAAGCATATCAAACGATTTTGCATTTGTCTATGTCAGTTGTCGGAGTATAGTCGATCTCCTACATTGTCAATTAGATGAAATGAGAAAAGGACGTGCACTGCACGTCTTTGTCAGTTGAGAGCATGTAGTTAATGATATATTGGGCAATTGAAGCAATTATCACAGGACGTGCTCTGCACGTCCTCGGGGCTCAACAGGTTAACGTTTCCTCCCTCAGCTTTCTATCCATCCCTCGCTGCGGTTGGGCTGTACTACATAGCTGTAGTAAAAAGTGTCAGCTTAAGTTACGCCATGTTCAACTATAGCTGTCACTTTTTACTGACACTGAGAGGATAATAGGCTGATGAGATCAATGCATTTCTCTTTATCCCCATCCATGAAATAGCTATTGTCTGAACTCTGTTTCATGACGCACGAAGCGCGTTTTTCGAAGGCATGTCTTTGTTTCCAATGTTTGTCTATTCTATTGTAGCTCATCATGGATCGAAATAAATCAGCAATAAAGTTCATGTGTAAACGCACCTTTAGGCCTCAGCCACACTGCGAGCAAAGCAAACACGAGTGTCATGCTTTCAATAATCGTGCTTTGTGCGTCACCAGACAATAGCAATGTAATGAATGGTGGTAAAGAGAAGTGCATTGATCTCACCAGCTTATTATCACTGAGTGTCAGTAAAAAGTGTCAACTAATGGTGCGCATTTGGACCGTTTGACAAAGGTAGTGACTTTTCCAAACTTTTGAAAACTTTTAACAGCATAAGTAGCGAAATTAAGTTCACCATGGAGGTACCTGAAAACGGAGTCTTAAACTTCCTTGATGTAAGCATTTTTATAGAAAATGAAAACATCCATTACAACTGGTTTGAGAAACCCTATCATTCCGGCACTGCCTTACGGAAGGATAGCTACGTACCAAGTCACGTAAAAAGCAACTATCTAAAAAATACTGCAGAGTACGTCCAAAAACGATGCAGCTCAGAGGCCGTGTTTGAAAACTCCAAAAATAAACTAGACAAAAAGTTTCGTCAAAATGGTTACAAAACCAATCGCACTTTTAGAAACAGAAAAAATAAGTCTGTCCCTAAAAAACGCAACCCAAATAGTCTTAAAATGAAATACATAAATGATAAAACTAGCTGTTATAATGCACCCTTATTAAGAAATACGACTTACCTGTCAACCTAGTAGACATTCCAAACTCTAATCTTTATAGTAGCCTTCAAAACAAGCCTAAACATAGTAAGCATGAGAATTGCACGGTCTGTGATTGGTTACCTAGCAAATATACTTGCAAAGACAAATTCTTTGTTTACAAATTTATCTGTAAATTTTGTGCCAATTTTTATATTGGGAAGTCTAGTCGACCTTTTAAATTACGTTTCATGGAACACGCGCGTTCTTTTAACAATAAGACCTGCAGTGCACTGGCAGACCACAGATCTCAATGCAAGCATATTGTGCAAGCTATTGACAACTTCACTTTAGATATCTTGGACAAATGTAAGAATTCTGTCGACAGTCGTTTGAGTGAAGCTCGTTGTATCAAGAGCATGAAGCCCAACATTAACCGCAAACATGAACTGATTGATTTTTAGTCTGATTCTCACATCCCACACACCACTATATAAGGTTGCAGAGCTTTGTCATCACGCTCTCCTTACGCTGTCGGTCTTACTGGTGGTTTTAGGTTGTGTTGCCCCTGAGGAAGCGCGAAGGCGTGAAACGTCGGGCCTGTAAATAGCTTCTAACGTCATCTCTTAGCCATAAAATTTTAGAAGAAGACCGAACTGGTTTTTGCCTACTCCGATATGAAACGTAGTCTTCTGTTCGCGGCCATCCTATTTATCAATGGTGCGCATTATTCAACCTTGGTTGACACTTTTCACTGTTTACTTTTTACAATCGACGCCAATACAGCAATCCATCAAGACGAAAAATACGCTGCTTTAATTGCCAGAGAATCGGACATTGTGCTAACCAATGTTACGCAAAAAGATATTTTGTATCACAACCACGAAACAACAATTATAGAAGATACAACAGCAACTACCCTCAAGAAAGAGAACCTCATCATGAGAGAACCAGAGATCATAACTATCGAAGACATTATGGTAACGAAAGAAGGCAACATCAATTTTACAGCCAAAGGAGAAGATATGACACCAGAAATGAAAATCTTTATCGAAATGAGGTTCAGATACCTAGACGGAGAGAACTGAATAACGAAGAAAAAAGATTCAGAGTACAAAGAACAGATGACAAAAACCGACAGCCAAGATGCATTCCAATCAACTCACCACCATATCGACACCAACGCTTCAACTGCAGAACCCCATCACCACACTATCAAAATCATGTTTAAGACATCGATGGAAGAAGAGGATGATGAAGGTAAAACAGGTGATGAAGACCTTAATGAGACATATATATATTGAAATTCTGTTGCGTAAATATAAACGGATTAAATCAGGAAAAAATTAATAATTCAGATATGTTGGAAGATGCTAATCATGCTAGGTTCATATGCTTCACAGAAACTCATTTAAGAAGCTTAAATCAAATGTCTGAAATTGGAGATTACTCGAGCGTAAATGCGACTCATGAAAATAATGCTACTGCTAGAAATGTTGAAAGCATGTCGAAGGCATTTCCATCTGTGAGAAAACTGAAAAAGTAATAGCTGATACTTTATTAAAGAAAATGCTGATGTGCTAATACTAAGACTTATAAATGATGAATGGAAGGATGTCAAAGAAATATTTTTTATTGCTGCTTATAGGGAAAATAACACATCAAAATATACAGATAAGTTTTTATGAAAGAATAAAGCAATATATCATACAATTCCAGATGCAGCACATAATCATGATTGGAGATCTTAATGGAAGAATATCAAATCTAAATTATAATAAAAATGAAGGATATCCAGCAAGAATATCTCTAGATAATTTAGTCAATGGCAATGAAAGAAATATCCTAAAATTTTGTAATGAGACAAACATGATTATAACCAAAGGAAGATTTGAAACATCGAATACGATCGGAAAATGTACATACTATAGACTATAACAGAATAAAGTTAGAAAATCAATAATTGATTGTGATACTTTCAAAATCACTGGTAAATAAATTCAAAATTTTGAAATAAGTGAGCCACTGTTGTATACCGATCATTCATATCTCCGTTTTGATATAGAAGTAAATATGATGAACAAGACAACTGTTACTGCACTCTATTTGAATAAAGCCAAAGCACAGTATGTCAAACCTGTAAAATTTGTAAAAGAAGCAAATAAATGTCAATTTAAGCACATGAAAATGAATGTAATGATATATAGAAGATAAGTCAGCTACTCAAATTTATAAGGAATTTTTACAGAAAAGGAACTTAGCACTAATGAATAATGAAATTAGAAATTAAAACATAGCATATTCAAACAAATTGAGAGCTGATAAGAAAATACAGGAAGACTATTAAAGAATAAAAAGACGGTAACTCAATACAAAAACCTTACGAAATTGATGACAGAGAGGAAAATATCAAATAAGCAAATTAGACTGGAAAAATCATTGTTGATTAGAAGAACAAACACTGAATTACAACATGCAAAAGCAAAAATGATTCCAAAAACATTGGAAATTACAAAGCACAAAATCATTTAAGAAAACAAATAATAATGTCATAAGAGGAGAAGATTTCAAAGACCACATTCTAAAAACAGATTCTAGAGAATGAACATCAAATAATGAAGCAAAAAGTGATACCCAAAATGGCCCATTCAATGACTCTCATATTTCCATTTCCGAAATACACTGTTCAAAAAAGTCCTCATACAAATTTTTTTACTCTTTTTCTAATGCGATTTTTCATAAGTTCTAGCAGCAGTTTGACGTTTCTCCTTGGTACAATTGTAGCACATGTCCGAAACTTTCTGTCAGTAGAATTTTCAAAAATGTCTGCTTCCCTACCTGGTGAGTCCAAATTAATAAAAACGGGTACTCTTATTCTAAGCTCGCTCCTGACTAGATACAGTCCGTTTCATAAAAAGTGGATCATCCTAAAATTTGACTAAATAAAACATAAGTATGATACAGAAAGCATTTTTCATGTTATTTCATGTCCCTAATATATTTAAATGTCCTTATATAATCTGATACAGCAACGGTGCTTAAGAAGCTAATATTTTGTGGCCCTACCCTTATTGTCAATGACATTACCAATTCGTCTAGGCATTGATTCGATGATATCGTTGACTTTTGACTGATCTAACTTTCTCCACTCTCTTTTTAACAGTGACGTAAGTTGTGATACGCCATCTGTAGGTAGCAGTGAACGACGAACGTTACGTTCAGATCAGGAGAACGAGCTGGCAAAGATAATGTCCTAAGCCCTAATTGAGACTTGCATACGTTGACTCTACTACTCCTGTGACAAGTAGCATTATCATCCATAAATGACCAAGTCGATGGATCACCAAGTTGATCTGTCATTTGGCCAATGATCATTCGTAAAACATTCACATAGCGTTCAGAATTCATGGTTCCTTGCTGTATGTGAAGTTCAGAGCGGCACATTTGTGTAAGGGACATTTAGTCGCTAGCTTGTAGATCGCAAAGAAAACCCTAGTTCTAGCAAGGCTGACACTTTGCCTTTTGTGAATGCGATCTCGTTATTGTTCATTTGTGCTTTTTATTGTTTTCAACCGGTAAGAGATAGATTTCTAGCTGAAAGCAATCAGGAGTGCTGCCAACACCACCGCAACGAAGTCAGGAAGCTATGGAACATGAAGTCCAGTTAATCACATGTAGCAGTTACATTATTGTTGATGAATAATGGTGCTATGCTGGTTCTGATTGACCAATTTTCTTTATTTTTGTTTTGCTTGATAGCTTTTGGTTTGTAGAACAACATATTACATAACAAAGGAAACAAATGTAATTTTATAAGAGTGAGGTATGATTTTGTGTAACATTACTAAATGAAGATCAAATTATCTACTACTTTTTTTATCTATAACAGGAAGACAACTCAATATTCATGCTTGAGATTTCCAACAATGATATTAGTAAGCACAAATGACATATCTTCCAAATTTCAGAGAAATTCGTTCAAGTTTGGCGGAGTTAGACAAAGGAAGTTAAGGCGATGTTTAAGGGTGATCCATTTTTTATGAAACAATCTGTACCTTAGTATCAAAAATTTAAAATGTTGCTGCGATAGATAACGATCTGCTTTATCTGATGCTGTTGAAACGGTAAAGAAAACTTGAAGAAATGAGGATACCAGAGATATTAAAAAATCAGTTACCTTTTGGGATTTTCAAGTTTGCAAACTTCAAAATCGCAAATTGCAAGCGATAAGAAACACAAAAAGTTCAAAATGTAGTGGGCCAGATCAATTTGTGTACGAAGTGCAAGAAGAATGTGAAAGGCAAAATGCTATTATACTTCAGAATATTTTCGGTAAAATTATCGAAGGTAATGATATACCACGGATAAAAAAGTGGTTAATACCAATTTATAAGAAAGGTGACATCAATAATGTGAATTCGTATAGATGTATCACATTATCATGTATTGAGAAAACAACCTCAATTTTGGATAATCGATCAGATCAATGGATAGATTTCAATAATATTATTCACCCATGTCGAATCGGATTTCGAAAAGGAAATTCGTCCCTTGACAATATTTTCATATTAAAGGAAATTATGCAAACTTATAAAAACCAGATAAAAAGCTACATATTTGCTTCATTGATTTATCGAAAGCTTTCGATTCCAAATCTAAAACAATATTTATAAGAAAACTGAATTACTCACTACCTGATAACAAAATTTTGAATATTATAACTAAATTAATAAATTTAAATCAGTTTCATATTTTTAGATCTAATAAAAATTGGTGAACTTAGTGTCATGATTTACATATGTCGATGATATACTCCTTGTAAGTGGAAGCGAGATATGACTAATAAACCAAATTGAAATTGTTGGCCAATGCTGCTCAGAGAACAATCTAAAATTGAACTATAGCAAAACCAAAGTAATGACATTCAATAGTTAACATAGAAAAGATAACATGCAAATTGAAATTTTAGATGAAAGAATTACGATCGATGTGGCAAATGAATTTAAATATTAGGAGTATGGATCTCTAATAGTAATGAAAAACATATTGAATATTCAACTAATAATGGTAAAAAAAGTTATTTAATATTATTCAAATAATTAATAATTGTGTGAGCGTGTTGTATTTCTAATTCTCTATTGTTCACTGTCTTAGGACATAGCAATCCGACTCTCGACCGCATGCCTGACATCCTATTATCAAGTGATCTGGTGACGTTTCATGATAATAACATTTCATTATTGTGCATGTTTCGTGAGTTGTTTTATGCCATTGTTATACAGGTATAAATATCCACGTCTGCAAATAAAGTGCGTCTTTGCTATTTGGAATTCGCGTTTTTACTTACAAGCTATCACGGCCGTTTGTCTTGCTGAACATGAGCGGCTCGTTAAAGTTGGTCGATATCGTGAAGAGATTCAAGGGTGAGCGTGATGAAAATATTGATCAATGGTTCAGACGATACGAGACAGCGGTGTCTATAGTAACCGCCCCAAAGGATTTAGAGGCTGAGATGGCTCGAATGATGCCTCTATTTTTGGATGGTCCTGCTTTCGCGACCTGGGATCAATTGGAGCCAACAGATAAAAATGACTTTAAAGTTGTGATGAAGGCTTTGAAGAGAGTTTATGGACTTAACAAGGCAAGTGCCTGGCTAAAACTCAAATCCCTCCGTTTGTGGCCTGGCGAACAGATCGACATCATCGCAGATGATGCAAAGACATTGTTGAAGGTTATCACTGGCAAAGATCCTGATGAGGAGCTGGTATCGTTAGCTGTGATCGATGCGTTACCAGCTGATGTAAAGGAGAAGGTGTATATCCAAGACGGCGAAGATATGAAGCTCCAAGATGTTCTGTCTACGGCGAAGGCGCTTTTGGCAACTCGAGATGCCTTACCCACCGCAGTCGCTGCAACGATGGGTCCGCAAAACAGCCAAATGAAAGTCTCCAAGCAAATGGTTCGCTGTCAAGGCTGTCGCCGCTTTGGCCATGAGAAGGCCAGCTGTATTATCACCTGTTTCTTTTGTAACGAGAAAGGGCATATTCAGCGATTTTGCCCACACCGTCAACAACAGGCAAGTGCGAGCATGGCTGCGGCGACGGAAATCACCGGTGCACAAATCTCACGTCCAATGAATGTCAATGGGCAAAGGATGAACGCGCTGATCGACACTGGATCTGTGACTTCTGTCATTGGTGAGCATGTGGTTGGGAATGAGAGTCGGTCTAGGTCCTACATTAGTCTTCAATCTTTTGGTAGGCATAATGTATGTGCGTATACGTATGTTGTTTTGAGTAGTGTGATAACTGATAATAATGAAGAGCTGGGACCCATTAATGCATATGTAGTCTTAGAAACTGATCTACCTACTGGTATTGATATCATTTTGGGTTCGAATGTATTTGAGAGAACGGGTTTAATATTACATCCACGCGTACGTCCAGGTACTGAGCTAAAAGTAGATTTTCCCTATAGTAAAGGGCCTGTAGTTTCGGTATTGCATAGTGATGATATTCATGATAAGGATTTTGTTGCTACTTTTAATGGAAGTAGATGGTGCGTAAGGTGGAATTGGAGACAAAATTTAGAACCAGGATCCGATTGTAAGATACCGTATAATATTATCGATGAGCAGGATAAATCACCGTGTGATGCTGAAATAAATGACTGGATTAATGAGGGCATATTAGTAAGGCATGACGTAAGTTTCCATGGGAAAATAAAAAGGTACTTACCGATTATTGCTGTGCGTCAGCAGAAGGGCGATACCGTTAAAGTTCGCCCTGTCTTGGACTATAGAAGTTTAAACGAATCCATTGAGTCTCATACTGCTGAAGCTACTCCTACTTGTGCTGACACGTTGCGTCAGTGGCGGCAACTGGGGCCTAAGTGTTCTATTATTGATTTGAAGCGTGCCTATCTACAGGTAGAAATTGATCCGAGTTTATGGGCATACCAAGCTGTTAGGTGGAAAGGAAGTGACTTTCTGTTGACGAGGCTTGGTTTCGGCTTGGCCTCAGCCCCAAAAATAATGACAGCTATAGTTACACGAGTATTGCAGGGTGACCAGAAAATCAAGGAAGGTACTTCTAGTTACATTGACGATATATATGTCTCTGAATCGGTTGTCTCATGCGAAAAGGTCAGGTCCCATCTGAATAATTGGGGCCTTATAACAAAAGAGTCACAAAAAGTTGGTAAAGGAGACGTTAGATTACTGGGACTATGTGTGGACTCAGGGTTGAGATGGCGCAGAGACGGTTCTCTGCCCTTAATAGCTAACATTCTTACGCGGCGTGAAGCACATAAGTACATAGGAGAATGTTTAGGACATTACCCCGTGGCGGGATGGCTTCGAGTCGCCTGCGCGTTTGTACAGCGGTGCACTGCCGAAGATCATACTAGGTGGGATGACCCAGTTTCGGAAAAAATAATGAGTTTGATTCGAGAAATAGATGTTCGACTGAAAGTGTCTGACCCTGTCGGAGGCATGTGGGAGGTTGATCCTAAAGCTCCAATCACGGTCTGGACTGACTCCAGTTCTCTAGCCTACGGGGTTTATTTAGAGGTTGAAGGTCAGGTGGTCGAGGATGCGGCTTGGCTGCGCCCGAAGGATGATGCTACGCATATAAACCGGTCTGAATTAGACGCAGCTATCAAAGGCCTGAATCTTGCCTTAAAATGGGGTAAGAGGGACATTACGATCAAAACTGACTCCATCTCAGTTTATAGATGGTTGCAATCTGTTATTCATAAGACAAGAAATGTTAAGACTCGTGCACTCGCAGAAGTTTTGATTAAGCGTAGACTTAATATTATTTCAGACATTATCCGTGAGGAACAGTTGGCAGTACAGGTCGTTTGGATTGAGTCAAGTTTAAACAAAGCAGATTCATTGACTAGAGTGCCTAATTCATGGGTCAGGGAGAAACTAGATAGCGTTGATTACGCTGACATCAAGTTTGTTCATGAAATCAACCATTTTGGCACGAATCGAACATATGAATTATGTAAAGAGCGGTATAAAAATAAATCCGTTTCAAAATCTGATATTAAGGCCGTCATTGGCGATTGTGCAACTTGTACCCGCATAGACCCTTCGAATCGCTTTAGTTGGGACAAAGGATCGATATCCGCGAATAATGTTTGGGAAGTTTTAGGCACTGATGTAACTCATGTAGACGGTAGACCTTATTTATCCGTTATCGATACTGCTTCCAGATTTACAATCTGGCGTAGCTTAAGAAATGAATCCTCCACTGAGATAGCTTTCAACATTGAACAGATCTTCGCAGAATTTGGTCCCCCAGCGTACATAATGAGTGATAACGGGACAGTTTTCCGTAGCCGCGAGTTTAATGAGCTGTTAGATAAGTGGAAAGTTCAACAGGTCTTGACTTCCGCTTATAGGCCCCAGGGAAACTCGGTGGTTGAGCGGGTTCATCGTACCGTTAAGAGAACCGTAAAGCGTACAGGAAAATCCCTCGCAGAGGCCGTTTTCTGGGTTAATAATACAAAAGGTAAAAACGATTCAACACCTTACGAATTAGTTTTCTGTGCGAAGTCTAGAAAGCCGGATGTTACAGCTGATCGCATTGAGATAGAACGACCCAAATTGAATTACGAGGTAAACGATAATTACTTTGATAAAGACCGTAATCCTTTTCTTGTTGGCGATAAAGTTTTTCTTAAGCCTCCTTCCTCCCGATGTGATGACGTTTGGAGCGGTCCACACGTCGTGACAAAAATCATTTCGAGTGTTTCAGTTGAGTTAGATGATATAAATGTCTCTCGTCATGTATCGCATTTAAGACTGGTACCTTATTGCAGGGAATCTACCGAAGTCGGCTTAGAAACGAAATACTGCTCTTTGACGAATGATAGCGATGTCGAAATTGATTCTGAGGCGGTACCCCGAAGGAGTAGTCGCGTGACTAAAAGACCTATTTTTCAAGGTGACCATGTCGTTGATTACAGATAGCAGACCTTATATTGTTTCGTATATAATATATACTTTTGTATATTAGTTTCTTAAGAAACTAGGGAGCGTGTGAGCGTGTTGTATTTCTAATTCTCTATTGTTCACTGTCTTAGGACATAGCAATCCGACTCTCGACCGCATGCCTGACATCCTATTATCAAGTGATCTGGTGACGTTTCATGATAATAACATTTCATTATTGTGCATGTTTCGTGAGTTGTTTTATGCCATTGTTATACAGGTATAAATATCCACGTCTGCAAATAAAGTGCGTCTTTGCTATTTGGAATTCGCGTTTTTACTTACAAATTGTTTAAATTTAGATTTGCCGAATGAAGTCAGCATTTTATTAAAATATAGATCTGGAAATCACGATCGTCAAATAAGAACTGGAAGCTATAGAATTAAAGAAATATACGAAGATTGAGCATGTAGACAATGTAACACTGGCTATGTAGAAACCATGTTCCATTTATTTGTTGAATGTCCAGCATATGAGGTGAGCACAAGTGTGTCACCTTTCCTATCAAATTTGACAAAATTCGATTTCTGTGCTAAAATGGAATGCATCAATATCTATGAATGATACAATATCAAAATGAAGCCAATGGTATTAGGAATGCTAAGAACAACAGTTGAATCATTTGTCTTATATATATCTGACTTGATAATTCGATGAATGCAATGCAAAATCGATATGAAGTAATTGGTGTTCACGAAGTCTGATAAAATACATTGCAATGATGGTGTCTTCCCATTTGATTGTCTGTGACGCTTGAAGATGTAATCAACTTTCGGAGAGCCGGTCAATTGCTGTATTCATGCAACTTTACTTGAGTTTGTGTTGTCAATTTGATTACAGGTGAGACCTTTGCTGTCTACTCATAATTATAACTGTAATATACTGGTATATATTGTTTCCTTGCATATCTGTATGATCTTCATATGATATTGACCGGCTCTCCACATAAACTTATTAATGGTGTGATAGTTGAGTGGACTAAAATAATCGATGATTAAATACCTGATATTAATTGATATTAAAATTCTTTGCCGTGCAAATTAAAACTTGTTGAACTTCACCAGAAAAGCTGCTTAGGATTTATTGATACGCTACATCCTCATCTTCCAGGCATTCATAATTTGTATATTGGCACATTTTTGCTACTATAGAATCCCACTTGTAAATACTTTGGAAATACATTAATCTTTTCAGACAATCATCTGAATATCCTTGCATACTTTTCCATCTGAACCCTGTACACATAAACGTTATCCAATTTGTAAATAAAAAGTCTTGAATTTTGAATTTTATTGTCAGGACTGCTTGATGACGCACGAATCACGATTATTGAAGGTGTGCTTTTGCTTCCATTGTTTGTCCATTTTTTCTGACTCATGGATCGAAAACTGTCAGCAATAAAGTTGCACATGTAAGCGAACCCTTATGAACATGAAATATTGTCTTCTCCAAAAAATCCATTTTTTGAATTAGACTAATTTCCTTATTGCTTGCATTGCATCAATTTTGATGACAATGTGAGTGCGGCCTTCACAAACGGTGACATCTCACTGGATCGCTTCCCACTCAGTCCCTTCCTAGTCCGTCTCTTCCCACTCCGTCACCCCAAGTTTCAGAAGTTCCATTCAGTCCCCTTTTCCTAATTGGTGTCATGCTGGTTTGAGCGTTATCGCATCATCTCTCCTTTGTTCTTTCTACGCGCTTATCACTGTTATTGCTCAGCATGAAGGTGTACCGAGATGATGAGATTCTTTTGATAGTATACTCTTTTTTTTGTAAGAAACTATTGTTACTTTCATCATATTTAAACCATTAAAGTAATTCCAGTATTCCAGATAAAAAATTCAAAGCACGAAATTAGTATCGTATAACACATTTATTGAATAAAAGAATTGTAAATTTACTTCTTTTGTGAACACGATGCTGTACTGCAGTATCCACAGTAGTCCCAAGCGCTGAGCTCTCCAGCCAGGAAATTGGTCTTCAGGCGCTGCAACCGCGATGTTGCCTTTGTGTACGTACCTCCTTCTCTGTCTTGAGGGCGAAATGCCAGAGCGAAGCATGCGAACATTTGCCTCCTCCTCTGCCTGAACCTCCTTCAGGCATTCAATAAATCGGTAGATATTTGGGTGTTGATGGAAAATCTGCAAATAATCAAAAGTCAAAATAATTTTATGATATGATATGTAACTTGATATTCATATATAACATGATAATCAATATGACTATCAATGATAAAACATTACAGTTGGGTATCAAACATCTGTTGAGAAAGCTGTTGTGTATAAACAATACATAGTTATAATAGGCCTACAAAAAACTAAGGTAACATAGCTTGACAGTGCAGAATACAAAGCTGAATGTCAGCGAATTTACTACAAATCCTTCATAAAATGTTATTAAGGTAAGATATCTCTCATCTACTTGAAACATTTTGTGAAACGGTCGCAATGACATGTTTCTACTGAATACAAGTAATAAATTACATACATTTCGACTTACATTTCGTAGTTTTCCATTTCGGTTTTCAAGAGCGTTGTTCGTCCGTATACCGCAGTCATTATCAAAATGACACCAGGTCTACCGAGAGAACATGGCCTCGATATCATCCACGTAAGTGCTGGTTACACAGTCGACGAACTCTTGACAACTTTCGGGACACTCAGCAATAACCTGTTCCCATACCTCGTCGATTCTATCTGTGGGAAGGAACGGCAATCCCAGGGCTCGGCGAACCACCTCTCTTACATTATTGTCTTCTCGATAGCTCGTTGTAAGTCCGTAGCGCTGTACTCCACGCCCAATAGATTGCGTGTAATGAAAATAACATCCACGAATAGACGATTGCGGAAAGCAGTGCTTAATAGTGTTTAATACTGCTTTTTCAAAGTCAACTTGAATTATAGACGGTCGTATTTCAAGATTATACTGTGATGCTTTCTGTATAATCATCTTAAACAGTCTCTTGTAGGTTTCCTCAGACTTGTCGGGTAGCAACGCGTAACAAATCGGGATCATGCTTTCGAAGACATAGGCGTAGATTATATAAACTTGGTAAAACAAGTTTGCCGCAACATGAAATGTCCCATCCATGTAAATGTCTGTTGCTGTAGTCATGATGCGCAGAAAAGGAATAGTGAAAAACACCAAAATCCTGTTCTGATCACCATCGTCGATTCGCAAGAAATCAGCGTCTGATTTCGTAAGTCTCCACTCTCCTGAAAGATTCATTTCTTCCAATGTTCTGGGTTGCTTCGGAAGGCGTTCTGCACGATTCCTGTACATCGATGACTTTAATCATTTGAATGGGGGTATGATTGCATCGTTGTCTGGCTCGCCTGAAAAAGCCACGGAGTATAGTCTCTTCATCGACGTTGTTGGCTGCTCAACAGAACTTTTGATGGCTGCGTTGAGGCTTTTCATCACCTCAACTTCTTCCACTTCACAGGCATGTTCATGATCAAACGTCGAGGTTTTCATGAACTTATCGGACGATATTTTTCCACGGACTTTACATGACGATCGTCGACAAACACATACAATATCGCCATTTTGGTTGACTTTGCTTTTCTTGAAAAGATAGCCTTCAAAGTAAATTAAGCGAGCAGCTTTTCGACTCTCGATGTATTTCGTAGGTGGCGTTAAGAAGTTTAGTTTATTATTATGATCTTTCTTCAACTTCATTTGAAGTCTTATATGTATATTGCATAGATTGCAAACATTAATTGGATAATATCCAACACTGACAGCTCATCGCTATCAATGATATTTGATCCTGTAACTTCATCAAAATATCAAAATGTTTTGTTATTTAACACCTTTAGACGTACTTTTGCTGTCAAACTTCGTCAAATGAGCTGTCATCAATCATTCTATCATCGAAGCGATTGAGTGGCACGTTTATAGAAACTGAATGGGAAGGGCAGTCGTTGAAATTTGACAGTTAATATTATGTAATCAAGACAGAGGAGCGACTTCTTGGGAAACGACCGAATGAGGTGCAGCCTCACAAACGCTTCGGTCTCATTTACAGGAATGATAAAAATGATGTCCATGTAGCTATATAGCACCATCAGGTAGGCCACTGAATGTTGGAACGATGAAACACTCAAAACTCGATCCGAGTGAATGACACAAAAGACGACCATGTTCGAGAAAGTACGATAAATAGTTCCGGCAAGCCCTCTGACTTGAAAGTTTGGTCGACGTCTAGATAAAATATTTTCTACAGTAGTAGATAATGATAATAAAATGTAATGAAATGAATTTAAATTAATTGATTGTTTAGGAAATCCACTTTCAATTGATTGCTTGAAAAAGGGAACTATCTCTTGCTGTCATCCCTTAGATCGGAAGCAACCTAAAACTTGAAAAATGCCATGTTTAATCAAGCACTCTATTCATAATCATAACGAGAACTGCTTTCTGAAATTATTTTCTTTACTCATTGCGTCATGCGATGTCTTACAGCCCCAAAACCATCACCGGACTTTCCGCAACTCATCAATTTCCCTGTTTTATGTTTCCAAACCTTGCGTGAAACATAAAATGTACAATTGACAAAATTATCAATTTGATATGTCTTATTTTATATAATGATTCAATTGGCGTTGTTGCGATGGATATTTGATCAGTATTTCAATCACATGCACTGTAATCTGTCACCTCATGAAATCGAGGAAACCTGCATTTTAATTTCAATTTCAAGATTAATTTCAGCCAAGGTAAGATTAGTTCAGATATCTCACTTTTAATTTCAGTAAATGTTGATTATATTTCAGATGCAATGATATTTATTTCAGCCGTGGTAAGATATATTTCAGAGGCTATGACATTAATTCAGCTATGGTAAGATTAATTTCCGATTTCATAATTTCAAATTCAGTCCACGTAACATTAATTTCAACAGCACTATCTAAATAAACATGTAACATTTAAGTATTGAATAAAAAAGCTCATGAAAATGATAAAAGCAGAATAAAGACAACTTGACAGAATAAAGACAATGATAATGAAATGTATTGACATCATAATATCGTTCACTTTACTGATGCACAAATTGCTTATCAATTTGATAAAGAACAATTTTGTCTTATATGCCTACAAACTATTGCACATGTAAACTTGTTGGATCTGTCTTAAATGTTAAAATCTGTTAAGGTGGGAAAAGAAAAGCTATTGCAAATTTTCGGTTTATCACCAAATTTTATCATCAACTTCTTAACGAACAATTTTTGGAATAGCTAATGAGCATCGATATTGGTATCAATTTTATTTGCTTTTAATATTTGATTTCATTATTATCGTTCAGTTTATCAGTTGCTAAAAACTGCCTCCCTGATAATGTAGTAATTGCTCATAATATGTTAGTTTCGTGTGGCAGAGCTTAGCATTTCCCTATACCTGTTTGTTCTGCCGGATAATTAGACTTGATATTGCACACACAAGGTTAAGATTATCATTAACTATAGCCATGCAAATTGAATCACTTTCCAGATGAAAGCATTACTTTCATGATAATTGAAAATATTGAGCATTGACTCGTAACATATCTTGCATGTCCAAAGCGAGAGGATAGAAGGACACAGAGTGGTCAATGCATCTCATGCAGTCTTGCTGAGACGCTATATTACCTAACGCTGAAGCAACAATCTCTTCCAACAGTCTCAACCGTTGTTCACCATGGGAATTGTTGCAACAGTTGTTGAAGGATTCCCCAAAGTTCTCTTTACCATTGCCTTCACTTTACTCCAGATGCTCTCTATCGGGTTCAACATGGGAGAATATGGAGCTACAGTAATCTCAGAACAGTTACTCTGAGGTGATTTGGTCGACTTTTGAATGACAGGGTGCATTTCCGCATACTATTATCACGTTTATAGGCTGTACTCGTAATCGAGGAACGCACTCCCTTGAATTTCTGCAGATCCGTTAGTTAAAAAGGTAAAGAAAAAAGGAGCTTTTACTCGACGTTTAGGGTCCAGATCCTTCTTCATAGAGTATAAAACAGGCGCATATGACATGCTACGTGGTATATGTATATGTTGGCTTATGTATATGTAAAAGATGAATAAAAATCTATATGGCGCGACCTGTGTTCTCCTACAAGCCAGCGAGCTCATGACGACGATTCATAGATGGACATCTGTCCTGAATCATGCGAGCTTCTATCAAAGCAGTGTCAACCGTACTTCGCGCTCTCTGAAGGATATTCACATCGAAATCATCAAGGTCAACAGCAGTACAATCACGAAGATGCACACTCAATGCACGCTTACTGTCCTTATTCATAATACTCCGCTTATGTTCTTGATTCCTAATTTTGAAAGATCTTGAAGTTCTACCTATGTAACTAGCATTACAAATCCGACATTTAGACTCATAGACAACATTATAACTATTACAATTTATTTTTTGAGACAAACGATCACACCGTTTGCAGTTGTTATGTTTTTTATTTTTATGTTTATTGCGACTCTTTAGACAACGTGACAATGTAGGACTGGTAGTAGTAACAAGACGAACATTGAGATTATATTTGCGAATCAGAGAATTAATTTTTCTGTTTAAGCTATCGTTAACGAAAGACAGGTAAATTAATATTTTTACTTGCATTGGAATGACGCTTCCTATTCTTCGATTTCCGTTTAAAATCTTTTTCTTTGAAACCGTTGTTCTTAAGTTTTTGTTAGCGTTATGAATTGCTTCAGTTTTACCTGCTATCGTACTGCATCTTTCATCGGCTGTGTTCAGAGTATTTTCTATGAAGTTACTTTTAACATGATGTGATATCCAGCTGTCTTTGCGTAGAGAGTTATGAAGTTAATGGCTTACTATAGTGCTTGTAAGAAACCCAATCGTTTTTAATCGAGATGCTCAAATCTAGAAAGTTAAGTCAATTTTGTGGAATTTCTAAAGTAAATTGAACATCTTTATTTATATTGTTGAATATGCTGAGAATTTTATGACTTCATATTTGAAAGCATTAAGAATATTTTCTGATTCTTCATCCATATGCTTAGGAAAACTATCCGTATTGCGCTCAAACGGCATATTGAAATTATTGCTATTATTTTGTTCATAACTCGAGGTATCGAATACATTAATCCAACGCAATTTATACGCTAATCTATCCAAGTTTAATATCATATCGTCAATAAAACTGTCATCAAGTTTTGGCGGAATACGATAACTAGGACCTTTTAGGAAGACTCACGCAAGATTGAGGCAGCGAGTATTCACTATTATTAGTGAAAGCCTCACTTTCATCATACCCAACTTCTCTCTTTTTACTACCGGTACAGGTCGCGCCACATAGAAATTTATCAACTAAGACAATAAACATAAAAATAAAAAACATAACAACTGCAAACGGTGTGATCGTTTGTCTCAAAAAATAAATTGTAATAGTTATAATGTTGTCTATGAGTCTAAATGTCGGATTTGTAATGCTAGTTACATAGGTAGAACTTCAAGATCTTTCAAAATTAGGAATCAAGAACATAAGCGGAGTATTATGAATAAGGACAGTAAGCGTGCATTGAGTGTGCATCTTCGTGATTGTACTGCTGTTGACCTTGATGATTTCGATGTGAATATCCTTCAGAGAGCGCGAAGTACGGTTGACACTGCTTTGATAGAAGCTCGCATGATTCAGGACAGATGTCCATCTATGAATCGTCGTCATGAGCTCGCTGGCTTGTAGGAGAACACAGGTCGCGCCATATAGATTTTTATTCATCTTTTACATATACATAAGCCAACATATACATATACCACGTAGCATGTCATATGCGCCTGTTTTATACTCTATGAAGAAGGATCTGGACCCTAAACGTCGAGTAAAAGCTCCTTTTTTCTTTACCTTTTTAACTAACGGATCTGCAGAAATTCAAGGGAGTGCGTTCCTCGATTACGAGTACAGCCTATAATCATGATCCCCCCGTTTGCTGCCATCACTTATATTATCACGTTGTTAAGGTCAAGGCTTTGTTGTTCATGTTCCTCCAACATCATTTTGAGCCAGTCGTTGAAATTGTCTGACTTGAAACTTCCACGTTTTGTGGTTGGATTCACCAGACCGGAATTGTTTATCCCACTAATAAGATGTAGACGTGGTCGGTCCCCTGCTGTTTGGTAGAACGTCTTTAGCACGATCACCAGTGAGAGCTCAACCTTTGGTGCGCTTATAGAATGAGTTTAAATTTATTCATCGATGTAAATAATTTCTTTCCCCTCACGCAGGTAGTTACATAAAGCTACAACATATTCCCAGCGCTTTTCTTTATTCATGATAGTGTTCATACCAAGTGGTTCTCGGTGCATCTTTTACATGAAATTAGTCTACCCTCAAGGTAGTCTCCGACTGTAGTAGTCGAAACGCTGATGTCAAAATGACTCGACACTTTTTTCAGCAGCAGATTTTAGTGTTAGCTGACTATCTTCTTCGAACCAGGAGACCAACTGATTCATTTGCAGCTCCGAAAGCGCTTTCGCTTTGTAGCCACCTCGTATCTTCTGTTCGACCTGCCTTGCCTTATCCAATGATACGCAGTTATTTCTTTATGTTCAGCATAGTAGATGTTGATGTTCAGTCTTCTCTATCAGCTGATGGCAAAACTCTCTCCTGATCTTTCATGCTGTATCGACAATGCCTTTTCTCAATCATATTTGCCAGCTTACTTGACGATGAAATTTGGAATTTGAGGCCAATCTAAGTTATATTATATAAGTGCATTCGATTAATTATCCGAATCTAAGGAATTTCTGTTCAATAGTAGCGATGACTTCGTTGAAAGGGCAGGGGCTCTAGTCTCTGATCAAGATAAGATGTAAGTATGCATGAAAAATCAAGTAAAAACAATGCGCAGCCTCAAATGATATATCCTAAATCACTATATTACGCTGTATTGCCCCGTATCATGACAAAGGTTAAAGTAACACAGCGTCCTTCAAAACAAATATGAAATACGAGCCTCACACTCTGTTATAAACTTGAATATAACAGCTTGTTTTTGAACCATGTTTTCCAACAAGTTTATAGAACCATCGTAGAACACTGCTTTAAAACATCCTGATAAAAAGGCATTTAATTGGCCGCCCAGTAATTGATGATGATATAAACTTGTTGATAAACACATTGATATTCTATTCATAGAGAGAACAGATTAATACGACAAGTAAGCCAGTAATCTTAAGGTCGCGTCCAACAAAATTGCCTGCTCTCACCGAGCCTCGTGGCGAGAGGCGGGAGAGAGAGGAATGTCACACAATAACGAAATATGCAACTACAGATGCCATGTAATTATGAACACTTCTTATTGCTATATAATTAACATATTATTCACATTCAGTATA
This sequence comes from Prostheceraeus crozeri, assembly GCA_907163375.1. Classification (NCBI taxonomy): domain Eukaryota; kingdom Metazoa; phylum Platyhelminthes; order Polycladida; family Euryleptidae; genus Prostheceraeus; species Prostheceraeus crozeri. Next base: position 765,817 of record CAJQUW010001446.1, on the reverse strand, counting down.
GACTGAATTCGTAGAGTATGACTTTTCGTTGGTCTGAGATTGCTGTTTTCGGAGGATTTTTATATCGGCTTGATCCGTGTTGCCTTGTCTATGTCATCATAACAATATTTATTTCCGTGATCGTCTCATATTTTCGTGGTTCCTGGCTTGGTGGAGTTTTGTCGCTAAACAGTAAGCTCTGTTCACTGGCCAGGTTGTAGAAAGCAGTCTTCGGTTTCCGTCGATTAACACGTGATTTTGACGTGAAGGGCATCAGATTTTCTCGCGTATTCAGTTAAGTGCATCTAATTCGTGTGCAAGTGCTAGTGTCGTGCTGGTGTAGATGTTATAGTGCTGGACTCCAGCATTGGATAGAATCTGTCTGCTGGTTCAATTCCACTGCTTACATGTTGGTATTTTTTCGCTGATTAAGTGCCCATGGACTCCAAAAGAAAATCAATCTCAGGTCACTGCTGCGCCGAGCCTTGTGTCATTAATGACAGGTCCAAAGATCGTGATAAACGGTTGGTTGTGTGTAACAGTCCGGGTTGCTCGAAACATTTCCATGCTGGCTGTTCGGGTCATTCTAAGACAAGCGATAAAGAACTAAAGAACGTTTTCTTCGTGTGTTTGAGATGTGAGAACTTTTTGACTTACAGTGCGGACATTGCTCGCAAATCTTTCATGTCCGAGCTTGAAAACAAGTTAAATGCTCTCAAATTATCTATATATGAAAGTATCGATAGCAAAATCAAGTCGGTGCGAGAAGAAATGAAGAATCACACGCAGTCTATAAGGAAAGAGTTGAATGAAAAGATATCCAAAATTGAGTCCCGGACAATAATGGATGATGGGAGTATTCGGCAAGTTCTATTCGAGAAAGAAAGGCAAATCGAACGTCTTACATCAGATGTAGAATCATTGAGGAGCTCTGTCCGTGAAGATATGAGTGGCATTAAGGACACATTCTGCGCTGTTCAGAGGCATATTTTCTCAATCGAAATGGAAAAACGAAAGGAATCCTTCATTGTGAGCAATTTTCCGGAGAAAGTTACCGACGTATGTGGTACTCCAGTATCCAACTGTCGAGATGCCATAGATGTGATTGCGCGAGAATTGGGCATTGTGAATCAAGCCGGATATATTCGAGACGTTCACCGCATCGGGAGGGAGCGAAATGATGGTAGACCGAGATTGATATTGGTTAAGTCCAACGAGAATACCACCAGGCAATTTCTGACGAAGTCTAGGCTACTCGAGCAAGCTGTTTCTCCCTTGAACAAGGTATTCATTCAAGAAGACTTGCCTGTTGAAGTGAATAGGAAAATCGCAGAAATAAGGAAAAAGGCTTATGAATTGCGTACTCAAAGCCCAGGATCAACTGCGTTCGTCAAAAATAAAATTCATTATTATATTATTATTATTATAACAAAATATTATTGACTCAGTGGAGCAAAATTTTTATATTGCGATTTCACCGCTTCTTGTAAAATCAGAGAGAGATTACCGAGCATATTTCTGACGAATCTTTGCTCTTTGAATAATAAAGTTGACGAGCTTCGTTCTCATGCCGCTACGTTGAACCCAGGAGTCATTATTTGTACAGAAACTTGGCTTAACTGCAATACTCCTGCTCAAGCCGTTAATATCAATGAATACGATTGTAACCGTACAGATCGGGTGAACAATTTGCGTCGAGGAGGCGTGGCTATTTGGTCATGAAAATATCTTCGATCTAAGAAAATTGAAATTTCATCTTCTGAGCATTTAGAAGTTTGTTGCATTCAAATCCCTTCTTCAAGACTGTTGATCATTGGCCTTTATCTTCCTCCAGGCATTGCGAGTACAGAGTTCAAATCATTTTACTGACTGTATGGTTGAACAAATTTTTATATTGCGATCTCACCGCTTCTTGTAAAATCAAACTTTGCACCACAACACAATGATAGTCAGCCATTCAATGAGGGAAGAAATCGTTTAATAAACGCAGCTTCATTCTGCTGTCTCTCAATCTTTGAACCATAAGGTGGAGTAAAGAATGAGAAAACATCTTAAGGTGGAGGCTTAAGAATGCGGTGACGAAAGACTTTCGCCTGACTGTTATAATACTGGGCACACTTGCCACATTGCCATTTATAAATTACGCACGACGGGAGGCACGGCAGCAAACTGTGATATCAAACATTTTTGTACCTGTTGAACTTTTAGAAGATACACTTATCCCCATGATCAAAATGTCACACGTTTTGTAGCGACTTTCGCTATAGCGCTGTATTTCTTTTATAGTTCTTCTCTTACTGAAAAGAATAAAATAATAGCTATGAGGGATCTAGGTAGCTAAAAGGATACTCTGAAAGTGCAATTCTCTAAGACTGCAAAATATGACAGCAAGGTATTGGATAGGTCTGATGACTTTGGCAGCATCCTTGAAAAGACATTTTGTTGACACTCATCCATTACCAACTCCAACATAAAAGAAGCTAGTATAACCAGCTTTCATTATTGGTGTGCATAATGCTACATTGTCAACATATTTCAAAATATGATTTCTAAAATCATGCAGCAGCAAGTCACAATATTTGAAAATCTATGCGCGAAACTTTATCCTAGTGGATTGCCTCTTGAAGCTTCATCATAAGTGCTTCGATGACCTTTGCACTCCAGCAGTGATTGAATAGACAACAACATTTACATTAAAACAATCAAGTAATTGTTTCAATTATTTTATTATTGGAATTAAATTTGCTTCGCGGAACATATAGTCCGGCAGCCAGAGCGAGTTTCTGCAGGGAACGAGGCCGAAAGTGAGACTTTCACAGAATGTTGTACACCCTATGCCTACTACGAATCTGCACGTCTGCCGAGTTCTAGTGAGTTCCTCTTCTTGTCAGACAAGATCAAAGAAAAACACATGTAAATCCAATGGGACGCAGATTGCAGTTTTTGGCTAAAATGAAATTTTCTATGTTTTCTCTGATTAGACGAAAAGTACTAAGCCCAGAGTCATAATTTTTGGCATGGAATGTCCTCAGGTCATTTCCTTTCATGTTCATGCACTTCTGTCTATGAAGCTAAACACATTCAGATTTGGCGAGCCTCTTTATGTCGGCAAACACAAGCATTTTTAGCAACTTTATCCACATTGAACCACATTCTCATATACATTTCCGATTAGATGCATGATAAAAGCACATGCCCATCATAGGAAATGACCTGAAGATATTCCATGCCAAAAAGTATGACTCTCGGCTTAGTACTTTTCGTTTAATCAGAGATAACATGCAAAATTTTATTTTAGCCAGAAACTGCAATCTGCGTCCCATTGGATTTACATGTGCTTTTCTTTGATCTTGTCTGACAAGGAGAGGAACTCACTAGAACTCGGCAGACGTGCAGATTCGTAGTAGGCATAGGGTGTACAACATTCTGTGAAAGTCTCACTTTCGGCCTCGTTCCATGCAGAAACTCGCTCTGGCTGCCGGACTAATATATTCATTGCAAATTTTGATGTAACAATCGGCATCAAAGAAAACTTATAGTAACTTTTACGAGGCGTTTTTGTTTCATGGTCATTATAAACGGCATGTGACATAGAGTAAGTATATATTAGGTAGAGGGTCAACTCAGTAAGTGTCTGCATACAGTGAAAATTTTTATATCAAAAATTCAGTTGTTCGCGGAGATTACGCTTTATACACTAGCGACGTGAAACCACTATATAAGCAGTGGGGTCTGTTTTCAATTTGGTCCCACAACTTCATGAAATAAAACTTGAATGAATGAAATTGCAAAATCAGTCATACAGGAGACCATGACCCCTAATTCTAAAATATGACTAACATCTCACATTTCTAGCACATGGAAAGCTATAAAAAGCAACTTTGCAGGGATTTTCCTAATTTTCTCGTCTGTTGGACAGACGAAGCACTACAGTCCACATTTTGTCCCTCATGAGACTTTTACAGCCAATCGGTCGTAGGACAAAGTCATTGAACATCTCTCATTACATATATGAGGTATTTTCAAAATATGAACATTATGGCCGTCTGATTACTCAGCATAAGTCACATGTTCGTCAGTCCAACAGAAATATTTGTGTTTTAATTTATCTAGCATAAATTCTCCATGGTTATACGAGTTCATACTTTCTGAAGCATCAATGAATAGTGCATTAATTTCGGTCCTTGAACAGTACAAAGAAACACTGCTGCAGCTTTGAAATTAAATCGTTTAGAAGCATCGTCTGTCCAACAGATTGACAATGCGTCTGTCCAACAGATATCTTCATAAGTTGTTTTGACACTACAGATCGAAGCATGAGCACTTTCTATGTCACATCTCCATATTTTAAGCAAAGATGAAATTTTGTTTGCAATGTCTATGGTTTATGGTGACAACAAAACCATGGATATGACTAAGCGCAAGCGAGTTTGCATGGAAATTCAAACTAAATGTTCATTGTAATAACTATTAGTCATTGCAGTCCTATTTTTTACTATACATTAAACCAATGCAATTCGTACTGCAATGCGGTATTGCAGTACGAATTTTTAAATATAAACTACTGAAAAATATCAAAATATTATCGTAATAATCACAAATTAGTCATGCTTGCACAAGAAATTATTCAGTGCAATGTTCTCTCAGAACGAACAATTATTGAATTGTCTAACTTATTAATTAAATAACTTAAATTATTGAATTATTGAACAGTCTAAATTCTTTAACTGAAGAAATTCTTCAAACTTTTTGACATGAACTCTTTCTTGAATCACTGAAGATTCAGATCTATGGCTTCTCTCGAACTTATTCATTTCCTCTTGTATTTGTGCTTGCATTTGAGATGACAGTGATTGTTCATCAGAGCTAAGCTTAGCATTATCATTGATGGAATCAAATAAGCAGTCGACACTGATGTTTTCCGGTAGCTCATCCATTATACGATCATTTGCCTGGTTTTCGATTAGTCGATTGTATTCGTTTGTTGATAGTCCTGATCCGAAACACATCCTTGCTTCAACATCGAAAAATCTACCATGCCTGCACTAATTTTTTCGGTAGTCATAATAGCTCCTTAATACCAGCCGTAGAAGTAATCATTCAAATCGTAAGAGCATTGCAGTCCACTTTTTTGAATTTCAAAACAACTAAGGAAAATAGGTATTCTATGAACACAGAAGGGCAAGAAAGTGTAGAAATCCGAGTCCGCAAACTCATGATATCATGGTTGAATTCTTAAGGAATGTTGATTTAAGAAATATCATGGAGGTATAGCATAGCTAAGTAATAGTTATTACAATATCGCTGCTATCTCTATTTTCTGAACTGCAATGTCTTTGTCCTCAGGCGCTACGCGCCTTCAGCCTACAAATACATTGCAGTTCAGAAAATAGAGACAGCATCCATACATTGCATGCGCAGATATCAAAGCGCTGTACGACTACTAAGAAGTCATCAAGCGAAAGACTGAGATTTCAAAAAGGGGAAGTTTTAAGATCAATAATCACACCGTACTTTATTCATCAAGTGACTGATTCACATCATTGTGTATCCTCCGGCTGTGCAGGAACAGTGAGCAATTCGAAATGGCACCGAGCAGGAATAAAGACTACTGCAAACATTATCGGATGAAGAATATTGACAGAATACGGAAAGCTGACACAGAACGGAAAGCTCTCACTCGCTCTGTAGAGAAAAACCTAAACACTGAATCCTACCAAGCAAGAAAGCAAAAGGATAAAGAGAGAAGCAGACTATATCGCCAAAGAGAGAAACTGGAAAGACAACAATCTAAAAGCGCGTCCACTCAACCATCGGAGGAGGAATTGTCTGCCTCTTTGAATACCTCATTTTCTTCGAAGCAGTCAAAATCTCGAGGCTTGGTTCGCGCTGAGAAGGCATTACCGGCGAGTCCCCGTAAGAAATCGGAAATACTAGACACATTATCCGAAAAATATAAAATCAGGGTTGTTCCTCTGATGAAAACAAAACTAGGACGCAAGCCGATAGTGCTAAGCGATGAAGAGGAACAGTGGTTGCTGAAGTTTTTTGATCGCTCCGATGTTTCATATATTACTCCCGGCCGAAATGACAATGTGTATATTGGGAAAGTGAATGGCATCAAGCAATTTGTTCAAAAAAATACCTCTTATGGACTTTGAGGGACTTGCTAAACATCGTAAATGGCGCTCAAATTTTTGGAACTCAAAATCCAGATGAATGCTTTGAGCAAGCATTTAACAAACGCATTTCTTTTTCATTGCTCTATGGCTTCATCCGTGAACATAAACAGTTTGTCTACAATTAATTACAATTACGATTAAGAATACCTTATATCGAGAAGTCAAGTCTGGGAGATTGACCATAAAAACACCAAGGGAATTCACAGATGCAGCAAACAAACACTCGTGCCGAGCATTACATCAATTTACTTGCCAATATGTGAAATGATACAGGAGCGGGCAGACATTTCCAATGCACCGATAATCCCAGAAACACTGAAAGTTCACAAAGTCATTCGCAATTATGACTCTGATGGAGTCATAAGATGCAATTCTATAAATTGTCGACTGATGAGACGCCATACTCAGAGTTGGAAAAGTCGGAATTGGAATTAATTCCGACCCGGAATTAATTCCATTTTTCGTCGGAATCAGAATTGGAATTGGAAATGACGATATTTAAATCTACTGGAATTGGAATTGACCCTTGATAAACCTTAATTCCACTTTTTCGATAGACCTGTGATAAATCTATTTATACAAAAATTGAAATCACAATATTCGGCCGTTGTGCTAACTGCACGCAGAGATAAGAGAGAGATAGATAGATCGACAGAGCTAGTTTTATTCTATTGCTGAATAAAGAGTGCTAATTGTGACTTTGATGGGCCTACAGCCACCGGACAATGTTAATTCAGCAATTAAGCAAACAATGAAAAGATAATCATCTTTGTTCAATCTGTTATTTAGTTATTTATCAGGTAAGATAATTAATCAAAATAAAACAATTGTTGAATTTAGTTATTGATTGGATAAGCACAAAAATTGGAGATTAACGTAATTGTTGTACACAAGAAAAACAATCGGTTTGGAAAGAGGAAAATTAACCCTGCATTAAAGGGCAGCCTGCCAGTTCAAATCACAATATAGACAGTGTCAACAAATTATTCTAATAACTAATGATTCAATTAAAATGGCATGAAATATTATTCAACTTCCAATCACATCAATTGACAATATTAATTTTCAAGACTATAGTTATACAAATACGATACTCAACGATAAAAGAAAAACTTTAAACTTGCAGTTCACTTCTTGATGTTGAATACACTTCAGTTCGATCGGACTCACTTATACCAAAATAATATCATAAATATCATGAATATCAGTGTCATTTATACCGTCAATCTTCAATCGCGCTCGCTGATGTGTTGCCGCATACGCTACTGTGTTGTTGTTCGCTGGTAGGCAGTTGTAGTTGTTACTTCTGTAGTCAAGTTACACCGCGAGAGCCCGGAGTTCTTCTAACAGCTACTGAAGATGTCGTATGTGTTGCTGTTGGTAGTTGTTGTTTCAATTTCTCATCGTCTCTAATTTATGCAAATGTTTGACAATTGACGATAAATCCACTTTCTTTTGAAAATTGAAAGAGTTTCCTTTAATCTCTGATCGTTAGCTTTCGACCCGACCACATTTCGTTCTTATCACGGAATTTTTAATCTCCTTTTTTAACATGGACCATTAATCAGTTTTCATGATATCATTTTTATCGTCGTTTTTTCTTTCATCAACAATCACGTTATTCGCACATTGAATTTCTTTCTTCTGTCAGTTTATTAATAGATTTATTCGCATCTCTCTCTCTCTCTCATAGAAGTAGATAATAGTACACTAGAATGGAAGTTTGATATCTTGCCTATGTACAATGATGGCACATGGAAAAATCTATGGTTTGTAGATCAGATTCGATCTAAAACATTGTATCATAGTCAAACTATTTGCCAAGTTGGCTGTGGAAGTTGTTGGCAGCAAATTAATGCAGGATTTTTATGAAGATGATATTAAGTGAGATGGTGGCATTGTTTCATGTGGTATAGCCTGCTATTCCCTGGGCTGGTATATTGTGTCGATTTGCAGCAGTCATTAACAACTATTTTTCAAAATTCGAATTAAAAATTGGTCCACAAAGTCATAATTGAAAGTGGGCGGTGCACTGGTTGTAAGAATATCTCAAGAATTCAATAGAAAAAATTCTAATTATAGGATGATTTCTCCTTCATACGGTTAAGAAACCTAGCGCTTTTGTCGAATAAACACATTGAAAGCTTCTTTACCGACAATAATTTCTCAGATAAGTGAATAGTCGCTGGAACTTTTCAATTAATCATTAAATGACACATGTGATATAGTGTGATGATATTTTGGAAGCTGATATTCGAAAGTATGCAAAGATTTTGAAAATTGTTCAAATTTAGTGAACAGGGGAACCATTTAAAGTAAAATGAATACTCTGAGATTTCTTGACCTCTGATTTCAAGCTGGAGCAATGTTTGTTCTGTAAATCGACATTGCAAGTTGCATATGTGACTGATAATACTCTTGATAGATTATAGGAGCGATATTTCAAAATAATGAACGTACAGAACGTTTTAAAGGATTTCTTTCTTTGTCATCCTGTCGCCGCAAGGGGCAGCAATCCATATCACAATTTGGCTTGATAAATATAAATAAGAAAACATGGAAACCAGCTCGCACAATTTGCGTTTTGCTCCAACTTAGTTCCCCCGGCGTGTGCCATAATTTTCATGCAATTTCCATTCTTGGACTTTCTATGGTGCTGTTAATTTCTATGCTCTCTCTCTCTCTCTCTCTCAGCGTTTGATTCTTTGCTGACCGTTAATTTTCTTTCCTCTTTTTCACAAGATGTTGAATATCTCGTTTACGAAACGAAAATGGCGTAGGCTGACCGGCTACCTATATACATGTACATGTACACAAGAAATGTGAACTATGAACATGAGAACGCACATAGGAACGACGCAGGGAACGGCACACAGGAATAACGAGGATAGGATACGGGCACATGGGTTAGATTGAAGCGAGTAAACTTTAGATACATTAACATATACGCGCCATGCAATTATCGGAATTGAATCTCATTATGGAATTGGAATTGGAATTGAATTGAACTGGTTCGACTGGAATTGGAATTGGAATTGAAATTTCTGCTCTGGAATTGGAATTAAAAAATTTCAGTGGAATTTTTCCAGCTCTGGCCATACTGCACTAAAAAGTACGAAAGTCAAAGAATTCAATCAATTTGTGGTCACAGTGCATCGGGTGACGAGAATTTATGTGGACATTGCAAACTGAGGTATAGCATCAACGAGATCGTTGATTGGCTGAGATGCCCAATTTGTGAAGCATGGTTTCATGAGCATTGCTTCCACGAATAATTTGTGGTGATGTGATCCAGCATATTGGTAAGACACAGTTTTAGAAATGAAAATTCACAGAATTTCATCAATTATAGTGTTATGGCTCAAATCATGACGTTTTCATTTATCAAAGAATGTAAATCAAAAACTTCATAATTCTATTGGCCTTGGTTGTTCTCTTTGATGAAATACAATAAGTGATATGACAAGATACGTACATTGGCTTTCAGCTGTAAATACAGTTCTACGAGTACATGACGCGATGAAACGAGAGGTGTAGACTTGACAGTTCTTGATACAAAGTTCTAAATTCGTATTGTGTGTGCGGACAACTTAAAGTGTAAATCAATACAGTTTACAATATGAAGTGAATAAAGTCAAAGTAAGATTAATAAAAAAAACGAAAGCTATATAGAACCATTAAAGCTGCTTAATGGCATAGATTAACTCTATAAAAACAGGAATGACAAATAGTAAAAAATTAAAATTAAAAATTATAAAACAAAAAACAGTGACAATAATAAAATATCAATAAAGTAATAAAGTAAACATAAAATCCTAAGATAAATAGGATTATATGAATAAATATCAAAATTATAAATAATAAAACAAAGACAATTTAATATTTTATAATTTAATTATGAAGTTTTTGATTTACAAATTTATTTGGTTAATTGCACCATCAGAAAAATTATCAAAGAATGTGGAATCTAATTGAATCAATGGCTAAATTGTATATTTTGGAATCAAAATAGTCAGTAGGTCAATCAGGACATAGATGCATGTCATCGTACATCGTTTTTGATTGTGGTGCAGAATTTTTCTGATAGTCTGTTGGACAGACGCATTAGATGCATCAGACTATTTCTGTATGAAGAACATGACATTTTTGCAAAATATTCTATGGTTGTACCAAGAAAGGAACAGCATGTTGACAGAAATTTAAAAAATAGAAGAATTTGAAGTTTGATACCTATGTCCCGGATCCGTCTGTCCGACAGAGTCTGTCCAACAGATTGATGGCTTTATGTAAGTTAAGCATTTGGTGTCTTTCCTCCAAAATTCATTACAAAACAGCGTTATGGCATATGTGAAGTGCGCTGAAGTTGAAGATGACACAACTTCGATGGCTATATATTGCTTGGATCTTCGATAATATTGACTGATGAGTCAAAAATTTTAAATGATTAAAATTTATCGCGTCTGTCCGACATATACACAGACATCCACTTATAAAAAAATCAATGCATTCAATCGTAGGAATTTTCATCTTTATATCTTCCATGATAAAGATAAAGATCAAATGTGAAATTTAATTTCACAGCATGTTCATTTTATATTTTTGCATCACAATGAATCATCGAAAATCTGTCCAACAGATCTGTCATATTTAAAACAGACTCAGTGAGAAACTTGTTATACATCAAAGGAATGAACATTTACTAACAGGTATCTTTATCAAGCGGAAATTGAGCTGGTTATCATGTTAATTTCATGAACCACATTGTAATGCACTTCTTCATGGAGAAGTTGTGTACTTCTCGGCTGAAATTTCCAGTTTTTAATTCAATTTTCATCGGCATAATTTTATGATTCACTAAATTTGTGTTTGATTTCTTGAATCTAAATAGCAATGTGACCCATTTAGGTCTTTTCAAGCTAATTATGATGATTGTCTTTGATTATACTATTTTGCTCTCTCAGTGGCAGGTACACGTAGCTTGTGATATGATCACGCTCAAGAAAATGCTAATCATTAAAATGATAGTAGCCATAGATAGTAACCCATCGAATTGCTAATTTAACAAACTATATTACCTCTCCAAGGTTTACATGACACGGAGGATTTGTAAAATGCTATTATTCCTTCTGTTTTGCTATCATGATCAGTGAAATCGGCGTAAATTTCTCCAAAAGTGCAAAAATTTGCAGATTTCACATGTCTTGCTGGCCAGTGGGTCTGAACTCGAGTTCATCTAATATAATCAAAACTGTATACACAATGGGGATTTAATTAATGATGAGTTGTTACTCTACCAAATATACTTACTCTATGGCATGTGATAAGATCATAATTTTCAGTTTTGAAATGAAGCTTTCCATTTTCCCGAAGTTCTGTGATGACAGATTGCCGGGAAATCTTTGGAAGATTCAACAGTGATCACATGTTAAGGTAGAACACGGGGAACCATTTTCAAATAAAAAGCCAAATCAAAAATTCAAAAATTCACTCCTCAAAGTACATGTAATGTACAGCATGTCACAAAATGTGAAATTAAGTCAATTCAAATGGAAGCCTAAATTGATTTGGTTATGCTTTCTGGCATGCCTTAGGCCTATTCGGAAGAAAATTTTTGATTTTTTGACCATCATTATTCATAACACTGAATATTTTAGTAGCACCATATTTAATGCTGATACAAGCTTAATAAGCTATACCTGCAATGAATCATGGCATGCCAGCAGTGCTTACTGCCGCCAGTACAAAAGAGGGAAAAAGCGCAAATGTACCCTTCGTCCACTCGTCCACTTGTTGATTTTTTGCAAAACGAATATTTTGAATGTGCAAACTGTAAAATGATAACTATTTGAATTGACAGAGCTCGTACATAGGCTACATCTTAACAAAAGCCGATGAACAGAGCAAAATGTACGGTATTACACGAATAAACAATAGCAAGCGCAGATACTTTTAGAACAGCTACCTCTTCGTACATACAGCTGCCGAGTACCTACTTCAAGTAGCAGGTCGAGAGTTCCAATCCTTCATTGCGACGGCTTTTTGGCATTGAAGAAAATGAAGTATCTAACAACTGCAAGTACTTCTATTGAACTTAATTGTGCTGTCTTACAGCACAAATGCATCATTAGCAGGAAGCCCAAGTTATGTATAGGAAGTCTAAGCTTTGTATCACTTACCCAAAGTCGACCCAGAACCAAAAGTTCAACATTGTGGAGAGATCTACTGGAGAAATTTGATTTTACATTTAATGCCAATGTGTGCATATTTAATTCTGCACATTTTTCAGGGAATGCTTTTAAGAGTGCAACGTACATTGATGTTCTATAGATGGCAACTTTAATAATCACATATTCAATCACAACACCTTTTCAGGCGAAATTAAAAGTAAAATTGTCAAATCGACCCTCTCAAGCATTTGTGCTTATAGAATGTTTAAAATATCGAAGAATATCATACGTCCTACATACGGCGATCCAAGCATCGTGTGTGAACATGCTCCATTTGAAAGCTTGATTTTTTTGTTATTTGAATACAAATTTTTATCGCTACCTTGTCGAAAGCTTCAACATCGTGAAAACAGGTAAGTAGCAAAATGTGATGCGGATTTGACACGGATTGTTGTCAGTTTGAGGAGCTACATGTAGCTGTTGACGATAAAAATTGAAAACTGCAAATCTGTGCGACACATGTCCTTTGTTTTACTCGTCTTGTAAGCATGCAAGTGACGTAGGATGTGCTTGACTGAACGACTTGAAGCAAAATGTTCTCCCCGAGTAATCTAAAATCGTTGCTTATAATTAAACATAAATTGACGGGCATGTAATAGAAAATATCATAAGAGAAACTGCAAATACAGACTCGCCCGTATGATGTGGCAAACAAAACAAGAGAAATATTAAAATTCTTATGAAATAGAATCTAATGATTCCATCCGTTTTTAGACCAATGGCGCCGAATAAAACATGAGAGGAGTTGCCGTGACAACTCTTCTATCCGAGGAGCATAATTTTAATTAAATGTTGAGTCTGGTCTGGCAATGGCAGCCATTGCAAGGTGATTTCCACGGTTCTCCGTCTACACAATTTCGAGAGACGAGACAAAGCAAGTGAAAATCATTCTCCTAACAATAATTTTACTTTAATTTCAGTATGAATTATATTTTTCGTTTGCATTCATTTTTTGCAGTTTGCTCATTTATTTTATGTAAGTTTCTTGTAATTTTTTTTGATTTATGCTTAGTCATTTTTATTTCTTTGTGGTGTTTGTTTCCTTTTTTATTTATTTATCTGTTTATCCAATTATTTTCTTATTATTTTTCCTATTGTTACAATTTCAATATTCTACTAAAATAGCAATTCACTTATCATTTTCAGAATCTATTGCCCTTCTTTTCTAAATTGTAAGTACGATCTACGCTTTGATATTTACTTGGTTAGTTTATTTTCTATATTAAGCTAGCTAACAACGTGAATGATTTTCATAATTCACATAATCTTCTTTCCCATCTGCAGTGAGATAGGTAATTGATAATATCTTCCGTCGTGTATAGATTAAGCTTGTCATAGTTAGTTGTCTGCGAATCAAGACTAGATAGGATGGATTAGGCTACAGAACGGTCCTCTTGAGGTAAATTAAATTTTATGAATAGTTCGCCACCAATTGGTCCATTAATAGCAAGTCTAGTTCCCTATTTCATCTTCTTCATGGAGTAGTTCCAGGTGAGACGCTGAAAGTCAATTCTAGCAGATTTAGTATCTATACTGTAGTTCCGCATGCATTTTATTTTCTTCAAAGTTCATTGCAGATTTATTATTTTGAATATTTGGCTTTCTTTATCTTAGTTTATTTTATGTAGGTAACTGAGATTCTTAGAGGATGATGGTTTTCACTTAAACAAAATCTTCTAAATGTAACTACATTGTGCTGGCCAGGCCTTTTTTTAAAATTATTTCATTTTCAAGTTTTAAACTGGTCGTAAGATGCAAAGTTCAAAAAATTTAAGCATGTGCTGCGATGCACATTTGATGAATGTCTCAACTGAAAATAACCTTTATCAAATTGTTGCTTGGAAAGTCATTCCTGGGTGACTTAAGAATCAAAATCTTTTACGCTAACGAATTATTTGTCAACCTTTTCTTTCAACAGCTTCATTCTTGAATGCGGGTTCATCAAAAAATCGATAAGTAGACCTGCTGAGTTTGCTTTCAAGTAGATTGTACAATTTCCTCAATAATATATGAAAGATTTTTCAATGTCGATTATCTAGGCAGATTAGACAAGCATGAACAGCTCGAGTGATCTGATGGACAGTTTGACAGTTTTTAACATTAGCCCATTTGAGGCCAACGTAATTTTTTCGCTACATTTTGACCCGAGGATTTTTGCGCAGCATTGCTGACACCACAATAGGAAAAACAATTTATTATTATCAAAAAAAAAATTAAAAAAGGAAAAACAATTTATTATTATCAGCGCAATTTATTTAGAAAAAAATTCATTGAGAACAGGAATGGTTTGGGAACTCGTTGAAGGAAGAGGCATTAGAATGCTATTAAAAACTCATTGATTTTTTGACAACTGAATGGACAGTCAGACAAATAGCCTTAATTCAAAAGTACATTTGAAAAATTATAAATTTTTTTGATTTTTCTATATTAAGTGGTAGTTTTGGCCATGTAGATATGATTTCAAATGAAGCATATCGATCGTAAGACTGATATCAGCAACCGATTATGATGAATTAGTATGCATGTTTGTCTGAATTGCGTGAGATTCACCCACACTTTTCACAAATATATTCGTTATTCAAGCATGTGAAGAAAGTGGCTTTATAATTTTGTGAGCAGTCAAAAAAATGCTGCTATTATTGTTTTTGTGGCAAAGCACCATTATAATAATTCAATCATAATGTTGAGGTCACTTTCATTTGTATACGGTGAATTTGTAAAGGGGAAATTGTATTTTAATCAATTAGACATAATTTAATAAACATGTCCTTGTGATCTTTTGAGTTGTATAGAAAGCAAGCATAAATTCAAAATTATATTCTATAATTATGTAGATCAATCATAATAACGCAACTGATGTAAAGCTGTCACTTTAGATACTTATATTCATGTTCGATCTCACAGTATTGTCCAAGAGAAGGATTTTTTCCAAAATTATACAGACTCAAATTTCAAAATGATATTTATGTAGCTTCAAGATCTATGCCTCTAAAATAAGCGGATACCACTGATTGTGTCATGCTCGTGGCGAGTGTTAAATTTTCTGTTAAATACTGTTTTCTTACTGAGCTATAGTCGCACCTGTTTGCAGTGAAAGTTTTTTATTTTAAAAAACTACGATGAAGCATTTATTTAAGCGTAGCCGAAATACAGCTTGCTTCGCGTTCTAGATTTTCCTGTAATAGCAAATTCGATCTTCCAAATCTTGAAGACATGATCTCTCTCTCTCTCACTTTTATATCAAGTGCTCATATTTTCTAGAATTCGATTCAAATTTTATGAAGCACAATGGATTAGAAATACTTATAAGAAACATTTATAAGAAATGTTATAAGAATATTTATACAGAAATAATTTATAATACAAATTATGAAATAGACACTCATAAAATGCACACGCATAAAATAGTGGAGAAGAATTGGAAAAGAGACTTGCATTACGAAACTTCTTTCACTTTATTATGCCAATGGCAGGTGACTCTCATCATACTTGACCCTTTCGTCTATACGATAATTCTTGCAGATTTTTTATAAACTAGAGGAAAGAAATAGATACATAACAACGAAAAGCAGATTTTTGATTCATTTTTCGAAATCATGAAAAAATGCAGTACTTGAAAACATAACGAAATGCAGAAAGATTCTCAATAATGTCAGAGCAATCTTCACATTCCCGTGGAAGAGGGTCAACATCTCGACATTATTCTGCTTCAATCAGCATCTTTGTGAACAGTGATGCTAAAATGTAGCCGGATTCCGAAAAAATCTTGCGGACGGAACCCCGGCCGCTGGAATGCTAGGATATAACCTATGGATATACATTCGCAAGAGGAGCAACAGCAAGGTGCGCAGCATTCATTGTGAGATTGAAAAATCGAGATTTCATGGCCTAAAGTGATGTATCATGAAGTAAATAGAACAGTTATATGTTGAGCTGTATACTCAACTGACAAATAGGACCTGACCTGAATAGCTGCCACTTCATCCAATATTCCGACTCCCGATTGAAAGTTACAGCCACCTTCGCAGGCAAATTTGAGATGTGCAATTAGCATGTGAAGCGGATATTCATTATTATATTTAGATTTTGTTTGCAAAAAGCAGAACCTATTAATTCCTGCATTCATTCTAACATGGACGACATGTCATTTGTATACTAGAAGCGGTATTTAATGAATAAACATTGAAATTCCACTTAATATGCTAATTGCGTATATCTCTGATTGATCATGAACTTGAATGTTCTAATTTTCATCACCTTTGTTACATTTGCTTTCACAACATCATGAATTGCATCGGCTATTTCTGTGATATAGCCGTGATTTTCAAAAAGCTTCATTTTCATGATGCAAAGATTGAAAGTTTGAATTGAATTGATAAATAGTGTTCTCCTAGTTGGATTGTATGCTCAAAATATTTTCTCTCCATATTTGCTGTGACAAAGATGACAGGTAAAATGAATTATTTATAAATGAAACTATGCAGTAAAACATCAATTTACAAAAAATCTCACATTTCGGTGCATCGTTCCGAGAACCGGTGAAAACTGAAGAACCAGTGCACCGCGTACAACAAGGCAGAATAACTTCAAAACAGAGGGAGGAATTCACCGCCTCCCGCATTGAACATCACAGTCCCACATTATGCGGCTGCAATGATTTTGAATTTCAGTCACTCATAGATTGGAAAACTGCCAACCTTTCTCATAAATGAAAATCATTCAAGTAAGTCGGGTGAATGCGACGATCAGATAACGATCACTTTAACAGATTGCAGGTTTGTCAATGATACTTTTTAATCTGCAGAAATGGAGACATTTCTTCTTCCCAGTTCCCAGTAGGATGACATCTATGCATTGATGGAATTAGTAAACTCAAGACATCCTTGCTGACTTCCGAGCTATCAGATCTACAGCATTGACACTCCCAATTTTTCAACGAATGACATTGATGTAATAGACGACAAATGTACTTTACAAATTCTAAGTTACATTTTAGGAGAATATTTAAGGTGTATTATATTTTTAGTTTATTTTAGTAGTAGATCGCATGAATCTATGACATGCTACAATTTGCACTATGTTGCCATGACTGAGGTTTAACTAAGGTTTAACCATGACTAAGGTTGGTTTTTAACTTTTATTGTTTCTATGTCTCAACATTTTGTATCGTGTCTTTTCAAACGAATAACATATTTAATGTGTCGCCAACCTCAACAATTGCATTAATGTGTGAAATAAAGCACCTACATGTTATTTGTAAGTTTATTAAATTACATCTTTATGGCATAAACATATTTGTTGACAGCAACTCAGTTTCTTTGAATTAATCTAAATCTCCGAATTAGTCTCAATAAATCATGGATAGATGGTAAAGTTCCGTTCACACTGGACGCGGCGCAGCGCGTCTCAGGCGTCCAGAATTTTCGTTCAGAGCCTTAACAAACCTATGGGAATGTTCCCACAGAGACGCGCGAGAGCATGCGTCCAAGTAATTTCAGAAAAAAGTTCTGAAATGACAAGCGGCTTGCTTTACGAGATAGGAAAATTCATCCCTCGCCAAGATGCCTTGCGGCTTGCTCTGCCACCGCACTACAGCCTGACACCACAGGTTGCCAGATGTTCGTGCAGAGAAATGATTACTTTTGACATAGCTATCCGACAATTCTGACCTGTGACGACAATTTGACCAAATGAACATCAACATCCCTTGTCAGTGCACTTTCATACTTTGTCAACCATGAAATGGTATTCATGAATGCATTTGGAGATGAATGGTATCTTATTTACTGCAAAAAGAGTAACGGAAAAGAAGATGAGAAATTTGTTATTGTTCTCAACTTCTCTGATAATCTTCAGGGTGATGCTTCCAATTACGATAGAATAGACGATGTAATTTAATAAAGGTCGTTTTGTGAGCTAAATTATGGCAAAGTCAATCCGTGCGTCAGTTCTATTTCATGATCTGTCACCTGTGCCTTGTTGTCATCCTTTGAATGAAAATGTGTAAATGATATGCTTGTCTTTAAAACCCCTATTCTTTACAAATGTGAAATATCAAATGATTAGTTTTTGCAAAGTAATGTAGTTTATAGCAATCCCATATCCTATCGATTGATTTGCAATGTCACTCACTCAAAAGTATGCCGTACCTCATTTGCAATTGGAAAAAGTAACTTCAGCAATGTCAGTCTCTTTCATTCGTCTTTAATTGTGCGCTACTCCTTCAAGCATTACGATGAAGTCATCAAAAGCTTCGTATCGTTTATTTGATGCAGATCGTAGAATTCTTAGCCAATTTAGTTGAAATACACTTTATTTAAAAGGAAATTTCACGAAGAAGATGATGGTGGTGTCTACTTTGCAACCAGCAACAATTTATTCTCCTCAAAAATCCTCGTGTGTATCACAGTGCGTGACAACAGCCGATTAGTTTATAATTGTGTTGACAGCTTGACAAATGATTGCAGTGAAATATCTGATCCGATATTCCCTCAGTCATACGACAACCACAACTTACAGATTGTGATACTTAAGAGAAGATTCGGATTTACTTGACGAAAATTGACAAGACGGAATGTCTTTTTCATCAGCACATCACACTGACCTCAGTAATCTTCTCAGATTGACACTATTTTATAGACCGTTGGTCGACCAAAACGCATCTAAAATAAACTGCCCTTAGCAATACTTCAATTATTCATCAGCGAACTATTCTCGTCGGATGAAACTTGCAGATCTAAGAACCTGATTACATCTCTCATTGTTCACGTTGGAAAATTAATGAAAAATGTATTTGCATTTCTTCGAAAATGTATCGTTTAGATATCAATTTCAAGATATATATATATATTTATTCGTTCTTTGAATGACAATCGGAATATATATACAAGACATTCGGAATGCATTGACAATCAAGATAATATAAGTATAAAGTTAATCACAAAAGGAAGACGATGAAATTATGCTCATTTTCGGAAAAAAGGCTTCTTCGTAAAGATGAACGGGAGTAATAAACAGAAAGTCGACCACTGGGAAGGGTAGGTGGGATAAGGTCTTTGATGAATGTGTCGGTGAAAGGGATCTCATGCAACACCTTTAAAGCTGACGACACCCTTCGCTTTGTAAGATCAGGTACATGCAGGTCAGTGATGCCCTTTATCCTGAGACATCTGCTTTGAACTCTTTGTAAGCGTCTTGAGTCTTCAGTGGATAAGCCAACGAAGGCGGGAGATGCATACTCAAGTAAAGTTCTGATGAGGGATGCATATATTAATCTGAAGTCCTTCATTGTTATACATGACTTCATTCGCCGTAGTATATACATTCGTTGAGCACATAGTCTTTCAATGTAGCTGACATGAGCACCCCATCCAAAATTCCCATACATAATGACACCAAGAAAACGGACATTCTGCTTGAAAGTTATGTCAGCAAGCTCGCTTTCGAGGTCGACTACTTCCCGAAAATCTCCTCGATATCTGATCAGTCCCGCAGTTTTATGTTCGTTCAGTTGCATATCATTTCTAAATCACCAATTACGTATGACAGTAAGTTCAGATTTTATTCTCTCAATATCATAACGGACGAAGGACTTTCTAATGCCAAATGTTATTGCAAGGTCATCAACAAAATTCACCATAATAGTGTCCGAATTAGACGGTTGCAGAGATGAGACGTAGAGACCAAACAGATAAGGACCCAGCAGTGATTCCTGGGGGACAACACTTGTCACCTCACTCCATAGTCTTGGAAACCTTCGCAATCGCAGACTCTCAGTAATAAGGTGATGAATGGTTTCCGCAAGAACTACAGAACACTTTTTGTAAATAGCTGTTGGGACATCATCACTACCTGTTGCCTTGAGAGCAAGTCGGGACAAAGCTTGCCATACATGCTCAGCACCAAAAGTAGGTAGCCAGGAGTCATCACAAATATCGATAAATTCATGAGATGCACGGAATTGTTCATTCAATCCCGTGAGAAAGTCGTTGTAGGATTGGCCATTGGTGCTTACAGCCGTTTTAGACCCACGCTCCATCTTAACGTATGACCAAAGGCCATTGACCGATTTGCTCTGCTTACGGAAATGCCTGTGCTTTGCTTTAACGACTTCATCCTTTACTTTAGTCTTCAAGTGATTGTACAAAGTCCAATCATTAGCTCGAAACGCTGCCCAACGTCGATTAATCAGACATTCGACAAGGGGTGTAATCCATGATGCATCAGAGTTCGAAAAATGTATTACACTACATGGAATCGCTAGCATGGCATCATATATACAATCGTAGAAAATTTGGCACTTCCTGTCAATATCATGTTCCGAATAAGCAGAAAAATCGTTGGAAAGGAATCATTTTTCAAACGCTTCAATATTAGATAGACATCCGCAAGTCGTAAACTAGGCGCTGTGTAATATCGCTGGAATTCGGCAATTTGTGAAAAGGAGCAAACACAGTATTATGATCCGAATTTCCGATAGGCGGACCAATTTCCACGCTGTAATTTGGATAGGAATTCAATAAAACGTCATCGACAAAAATCAAGTCAATATTTGAGTTTCGACGAGTTGATCCGGTTACAATATTCAACAAAGAGTAATTGGCAGTTAGAAAAGAGCGATTGTATTGATTAAAGTCACCCGCAACTATAAGCGTATGGTAAGGTAGCTTCTCAAAAATCATGTCAATTTGTTCAACCAGACAGTCAGTAAAATGATTTGAACTCTGTACTCGCAATGCCTGGAGGAAGATAAAGGCCAATGATCAACAGTCTTGAAGAAGGGATTTGAATGCAACAAACTTCTAAATGCTCAGAAGATGAAATTTCAATTTTCTTAGATCGAAGATATTTTCATGACTAAATAGCCACGCCTCCTCGACGCAAATTGTTCACCCGATCTGTACGGTTACAATCGTATTCATTGATATTAACGGCTTGAGCAGGAGTATTGCAGTTAAGCCAAGTTTCTGTACAAATAATGACTCCTGGGTTCAACGTAGCGGCATGAGAACGAAGCTCGTCAACTTTATTATTCAAAGAGCAAAGATTCGTCAGAAATATGCTCGGTAATCTCTCTCTGATTTTACAAGAAGCGGTGAAATCGCAATATAAAAATTTTGCTCCACTGAGTCAATAACGGCACTATTATACAGAAGTTTTTTATTTTTGACGAACGCAGTTGATCCTGGGCTTTGAGTACGCAATTCATAAGCCTTTTTCCTCATTTCTGCGATTTTCCTATTCACTTCAACAGGCAAGTCTTCTTGAATGAATACCTTGTTCAAGGGAGAAACAGCTTGCTTGAGTAGCCTAGACTTCGTCAGAAATTGCCTGGTGGTATTCTCGTTGGACTTAACCAATATCAATCTCGGTCTACCATCATTTCGCTCCCTCCCGATGCGGTGAACGTCTCGAATATATCCGGCTTGATTCACAATGCCCAATTCTCGCGCAATCACATCTATGGCATCTCGACAGTTGGATACTGGAGTACCACATACGTCGGTAACTTTCTCCGGAAAATTGCTCACAATGAAGGATTCCTTTCGTTTTTCCATTTCGATTGAGAAAATATGCCTCTGAACAGCGCAGAATGTGTCCTTAATGCCACTCATATCTTCACGGACAGAGCTCCTCAATGATTCTACATCTGATGTAAGACGTTCGATTTGCCTTTCTTTCTCGAATAGAACTTGCCGAATACTCCCATCATCCATTATTGTCCGGGACTCAATTTTGGATATCTTTTCATTCAACTCTTTCCTTATAGACTGCGTATGATTCTTCATTTCTTCTCGCACCGACTTGATTTTGCTATCGATACTTTCATATATAGATAATTTGAGAGCATTTAACTTGTTTTCAAGCTCGGACATGAAAGATTTGCGAGCAATGTCCGCACTGTAAGTCAAAAAGTTCTCACATCTCAAACACACGAAGAAAGCGTTCTTTAGTTCTTTATCGCTTGTCTTAGAATGACCCGAACAGCCAGCATGGAAATGTTTCGAGCAACCCGGACTGTTACACACAACCAACCGTTTATCACGATCTTTGGACCTGTCATTAATGACACAAGGCTCGTCGCAGCAGTGACCTGAGATTGATTTTCTTTTGGAGTCCATGGGCACTTAATCAGCGAAAAAATACCAACATGTAAGCAGTGGAATTGAACCAGCAGACAGATTCTATCCAATGCTGGAGTCCAGCACTATAACATCTACACCAGCACGACACTAGCACTTGCACACGAATTAGATGCACTTAATTGAATACGCGAGAAAATCTGATGCCCTTCACGTCAAAATCACGTGTTAATCGACGGAAACCGCAGACTGCTTTCTACAACCTGGCCAGTGAACAGAGCTTACTGCTTAGCGACAAAACTCCACCAAGCCAGGAACCACGAAAATATGAGACGATCATGGAAGTAAATATTGTTATGATGACATAGACAAGGCAACACGGATCAAGCCGATATAAAAATCCTCCGAAAACAGCAATCTCAGACCAACGAAAAGTCATACTCTACGAATTCAGTCTATACTGAATGTGAATAATATGTTAATTATATAGCAATAAGAAATGTTCATAATTACATGGCATCTGTAGTTGCATATTTCGTTATTGTGTGACATTCCTCTCTCTCCCGCCTCTCGCCACGAGGCTCGGTGAGAGCAGGCAATTTTGTTGGACGCGACCTTAAGATTACTGGCTTACTTGTCGTATTAATCTGTTCTCTCTATGAATAGAATATCAATGTGTTTATCAACAAGTTTATATCATCATCAATTACTGGGCGGCCAATTAAATGCCTTTTTATCAGGATGTTTTAAAGCAGTGTTCTACGATGGTTCTATAAACTTGTTGGAAAACATGGTTCAAAAACAAGCTGTTATATTCAAGTTTATAACAGAGTGTGAGGCTCGTATTTCATATTTGTTTTGAAGGACACTGTGTTACTTTAACCCTTGTCATGATACGGGGCAATACAGCATAATATAGTGATTTAGGATATATCATTTGAGGCTGCGCATTGTTTTTACTTGATTTTTCATGCATACTTACATCTTATCTTGATCAGAGACTAGAGCCCCTGCCCTTTCAACGAAGTCATCGCTACTATTGAACAGAAATTCCTTAGATTCGGATAATTAATCGAATGCACTTATATAATATAACTTAGATTGGCCTCAAATTCCAAATTTCATTGTCAAGTAAGCTGGCAAATATGATTGAGAAAAGGCATTGTCGATACAGCATGAAAGATCAGGAGAGAGTTTTGCCATCAGCTGATAGAGAAGACTGAACATCAACATCTACTATGCTGAACATAAAGAAATAACTGCGTATCATTGGATAAGGCAAGGCAGGTCGAACAGAAGATACGAGGTGGCTACAAAGCGAAAGCGCTTTCGGAGCTGCAAATGAATCAGTTGGTCTCCTGGTTCGAAGAAGATAGTCAGCTAACACTAAAATCTGCTGCTGAAAAAAATGTCGAGTCATTTTGACATCAGCGTTTCGACTACTACAGTCGGAGACTACCTTGAGGGTAGACTAATTTCATGTAAAAGATGCACCGAGAACCACTTGGTATGAACACTATCATGAATAAAGAAAAGCGCTGGGAATATGTTGTAGCTTTATGTAACTACCTGCGTGAGGGGAAAGAAATTATTTACATCGATGAATAAATTTAAACTCATTCTATAAGCGCACCAAAGGCTGAACTCTCACTGGTGATCGTGCTAAAGACGTTCTACCAAACAGCAGGGGACCGACCACGTCTACATCTTATTAGTGGGATAAACAATTCCGGTCTGGTGAATCCAACCACAAAACGTGGAAGTTTCAAGTCAGACAATTTCAACGACTGGCTCAAAATGATGTTGGAGGAACATGAACAACAAAGCCTTGACCTTAACAACGTGATAATATAAGTGATGGCAGCAAACGGGGGGATCATGATTATAGGCTGTACTCGTAATCAAGGAACGCACTCCCTTGAATTTCTGCAGATTCGTTAGTTAAAAAGGTAAAGAAAAAAGGAGCTTTTACTCGACGTTTAGGGTCCAGATCCTTCATAGAGTATAAAACAGGCGCATATGACATGCTACTTGGTATATGTATATGTTGGCTTATGTATATGTAAAAGATGAATAAAAATCTATATGGCGCGACCTGTGTTCTCCTACAAGCCAGCGAGCTCATGACGACGATTCATAGATGGATCAAATGCAAGCACAAATACAAGAGGAAATTAATAAGTTCGAGAGAAGCCATAGATCTGAATCTTCAGTAATTCAAGAAAGAGTTCATGTCAAAAAGTTTGAAGAATTTCTTCAGTTGAAGAATTTAGACTGTTCAATAATTCAATAATTTAAGTTATTTAATTAATAAGTTAGACAATTCAATAATTGTTCGTTCTGAGAGAACGTTGCACTGAATAATTTCTTGTGCAAGCATGACTAATTTGTGATTATTACGATAATATTTTGATATTTTTCAGTAGTTTTTATTTAAAAATTCGTACTGCAATACCGCATTGCAGTACGAATTGCATTGGTTTAATGTATAGTAAAAAATAGGACTGCAATGACTAATAGTTATTACAATGAACATTCAGTTTGAATTTCCATGCAAACTCGCTTGCGCTTAGTCATATCCATGGTTTTGTTGTCACCATAAACCATAGACATTGCAAACAAAATTTCATCTTTGCTTAAAATATGGAGATGTGACATAGAAAGTGCTCATGCTTCGATCTGTAGTGTCAAAACAACTTATGAAGATATCTGTTGGACAGACGCATTGTCAATCTGTTGGACAGACGATGCTTCTAAACGATTTAATTTCAAAGCTGCAGCAGTGTTTCTTTGTACTGTTCAAGGACCGAAATTAATGCACTATTCATTGATGCTTCAGAAAGTATGAACTCGTATAACCATGGAGAATTTATGCTAGATAAATTAAAACACAAATATTTCTGTTGGACTGACGAACATGTGACTAATGCTGAGTAATCAGACGGTCATAATGTTCATATTTTGAAAATACCTCATATATGTATATATGAAATGTATATATGTATATATGCATATATATATCTTAGCAATCACTTTAAGCAAGATCATCATTCTTGGACTGATGTTGAATTGCAAATTATTGATCATGTTGATGACAATATATACATATCACCGGAAGAGATAAACAGAGAGCTCAACCGCAAGGAAGACATGCATATCAAGATGCTCAATACCTTATACCCCTTGGGTTTGAATGATAGAGTTTTGGGAGGTGGATGTGTATCTCAGCAGTCCATATCCAATGATCAATTTTTTAGTTATCCGATTAGCAGACGAAAAAGGAGTCATGGAATAAGAAAATCGGGTAGAAAAAGCTCAGGTATTATGGAACTTGACAATACCTATCAAGAATTACAAGATTCTTTTGAGACGCGTAGGATGTCAAGGTTTTATCATCATCTAAAATCTCTCCCTAAAACTATGCTAAGAGCCATTCTAGGCAAGACAAGGGATGAGGCAAACATGATGACATTTGTACTAACAGCATACATTCAAAATAAACTTAACCTAGACTCGGAGAACAAAAATGTAAAAGAACGAGCAACCATAATTATCCCGTTCGAATCTCAGACAATAGACTCACTCAATCTCATGTCTATATTCTGCGATCACAGTGTGTGCAAGCTAATTCCAAGCACAATTCAAGAACGTTATCCACCGAAAATATTCTATAAATTAGATAAACCCACTGCATTGAAGTTTTGCAATTATGGGCGTTTTTTGAATAACCTAAAGTTTCAGGATGTGATGCACATCATGAACAATCCATGCTCATGTAGCAAGAGGCAATCTTTTGTTTACCCACATTATGGTCACGTAATAACGGGTGATCTGGATATTGTGGATGATGAAGACTTACGTCAACTCTTCAGTTTTGGTACCAAACACAGAATCCCCAAAAGCCTTAGTTGGAGTGCCATAACAACTCAAATTAGTAATTCATTAGATGAGCATATTACAAAAATAAGTAAGAAAGAGAGGCTTGAGGCTACTTTATTCTCAGCGTGGAAATCAAGAATCATGGCACTGATTAAAGATCGAATATATCTTGCCAAGAAATCCTCGAATAGATTTCGCGCACACAATAATCGACACAAGATTAATGCCAAAATGGGTAAAAATCTGAAAGAATTGCAGAATGACGTCATAATTACGCCAGTTGATAAAGCATCTAATAATTATGCCTTTATTTGCAAAAAGTTTTATCTCCAAATTCTCTTAGCCGAGTTGGGAATTGATATTTCCACGTCGAACATATCGGGTAATGATACCTATGGTCCAGAGCAAATTTTAGCGCAGAATGTAATTGAGCAACATACAACAATTATGAAAAGCGAGTTTAAACTATCTGTCTGTGAAAAAGACAGAAAATTACCAAAATTATATTGGATTCCAAAATTTCACAAAACTCCATGCAAATTTAGATTCATAGCAGGAGCACGACAATGCACATCGAAAAAGCTTTCCATCAAAGTAAATTCAGCCTTAAGTATTTTGCGTGACAATTTTCAGAGATATTGTATGGCAATTAAGAGAAACAGCGGTTTCGATTGCTTCTGGAGTATAAAGTCCACACAAGAATTTCTACACAGATTAAATTCGACACAAGTTCATTCATTGCAAGTGTTCGATTTTTCAACCTTATATACGAATCTTGATCAAAAATTGATTGAAGATCACATATTCGCTATTATGGATTTGGTGTTTAATTCCTCAAATAGAAAATTTATTTGCATTGGATATGATAAGTCCTTTTGCTCAATGAAAAAATATAGTGGTTATCACTGTTTTGATAAACAGAAGTTAAAAGAAGCCATACATTTCCTATTATCACAGACCTACGTCACATTCGGTAATTTAGTTTTCAGGCAGATTAAAGGCATTCCAATGGGAGGAAATTCTAGTCCACTCCTAGCTGACCTATTCCTCTTACACTGCGAATATGTTTTTATGCAAAATTTGATAAAAACTAAGAAATATCATTTAGCACGCTTGTTATCACCTACATCAAGATACATAGACGATATATGTGTTGTCAATTATAAACACTTTAATTCGTTGATTCAAAGAATTTATCCACCTGACTTGTTGGCGGAGAGAAATGGTGATAACAATAAAGAGGTAGTTTACCTTGATGTGAAAATACAAATCTCACAGAACAGCTTGAGAACTTCAGTATATCACAAGGTAGATGACTTCTCTTTCTCTGTGGTGCAACTGACTTTTCCGGAGAGCATGATCCCATTACAGATGGCCCTTCATGTATTCGCGTCGCAGGTAGTCAGATATTGTAGAATATGCTCGAAGTTACAAGACGCTGTACACAAAACTAACAAGACACTAAATATCATGAAATCTAGAGGTTATTCTCAGCATGACTTGATGAGTTACACAGAAAAGGCTCTCACAAGGCATAATGAATCGCTTCACAAATATGGTCTTTTCTCGGCTCGACAATTCACTTCACTCTGTGAATTTCAATGAGGCACGCGACCAACAAACGACTCACATTTTCCTTAATGCCTTGCTGCATAGGTGAATAAACGACTAACAATGACTTGTAGCCATCATATGGGGGTGGGCGGTGAAGAGTGAATACAGAGCGCTTAGCGTGGCTTACGGGAGATGAGAGAGCTCCCATTCTTAAGTCTTGATGTATGAGGCGAAGTTTGTGTAAAGGCGGATTACATATTTATCACACAGCGATTACATCTTTATGAGATTCGAGGATGAACAGGATCTGTTTACTTGTGGGAATCGAAAAGGCAAAGATTGATGTACAGGATTTGTTTACATGTGAGGATCGCAAAAAGCATACTGTATTTATTGATGGGATGAATTTAATGACAGGATCTGTTTACATGTGGGAAACGCAACAATTGAATGATGTCTGATTTATCTTTGTCACATATCTTTCAAGACATATCATTACCTATTCAGTATTTTGTCAGCCACTATGTGTGGGACCCCGCTCGTCTGGGTTTGAGTGTTCAGGTTAGGGGTCGAAACACAACTAGACGAGTACCTGCTGATGACTGACGGACTGCAGTATTATGTTTTATATCCCTTAATCGGTAGCTGAAGTAGTGGTCGATGTATTGTAATTCAAATGAAGAAATGTGGAATTACATGAAGTACTATAGACGGATGAAGAAACTGGCGATAACAAATTCAAGTGAAGAAATAGTATTTTCCATGTGTAGTCTTAGGTATAGTGTGTATAGTTTCATTGCTTTCGGTGTAGTAGAGTGTCATTGTAGTTCTATTGTTTACCTCCATTATCCACTTTCCACTTATCCACTTAGTGTAGTGTCAGATATAGTTCACTTGTAATCAGTGTAGTAGCATCGTTGTATTTCCATATTTTACCTCAACTTTTCCAATTTTTATTCATCGGTTTCCTGTTGTTTTATAATATCCATTTTTAATTTCCTTAACCTATGGTGACCATTGTCTTATTCTATTTCCACTATCAGCATCTGTAGTCGGTACAGTATATTAGAAGTCTGTTTTGAACGTGTATACGGCAGTGTTTGGAATCTATGGTATTAGTATATTAACAGCAAGAATGAGTAGTATTACAAGTCTTAAGATTTCCATTTTTACCAGATATTTGGCCAAAGCTGATCAATTTTAATTCGTTGCCACGAGAAAGCTACATTGAGTTCTTTTAAGAACTGATTAATCCAATGGTTACAGTAGCATTCATTGCCTTTGTACACTTGCGGATTGGAGAACGCCATCAGTCCTCCTTAGGACTACTTTAACTAATAATTTAAATTAGTAAGCATTATATTCTATTATAAATGGCTACTGGGATGACTTTCATCATCGTATGAGAATGTAATGAGAGATGTTCAATGACTTTGTCCAACGACCGATTGGCTGTAAAAGTCTCATGAGGGACAAAATGTGGACTGTAGTGCTTCGTCTGTCCAACAGACGAGAAAATTAGGAAAATCCCTGCAAAGTTGCTTTTTATAGCTTTCCATGTGCTAGAAATGTGAGATGTTAGTCATATTTTAGAATTAGGGGTCATGGTCTCCTGTATGACTGATTTTGCAATTTCATTCATTCAAGTTTTATTTCATGAAGTTGTGGGACCAAATTGAAAACAGACCCCACTGCTTATATAGTGGTTTCACGTCGCTAGTATATAAAGCGTAATCTCCGCGAAGAACTGAATTTTTGATATAAAAATTTTCACTGTATGCAGACACTTACTGAGTTGACCCTCTACCTAATATATACTTACTCTATGTCACATGCCGTTTATAATGACCATGAAACAAAAACGCCTCGTAAAAGTTACTATAAGTTTTCTTTGATGCCGATTGTTACATCAAAATTCGCAATGAATATATGTTCCGCGAAGCAAATTTAATTCCAATAATAAAATAATTGAAACAATTACTTGATTGTTTTAATGTAAATGTTGTTGTCTATTCAATCACTGCTGGAGTGCAAAGGTCATCGAAGCACTTATGATAAAGCTTTAAGAGGCAATCCACTAGGATAAAGTTTCGCGCATAGATTTTCAAATATTGTGACTTGCTGCTGCATGATTTTAGAAATCATATTTTGAAATATGTTGACAATGTAGCATTATGCACACCAATAATGAAAGCTGGTTATACTAGCTTCTTTTATGTTGGAGTTGGTAATGGATGAGTGTCAACAAAATGTCTTTTCAAGGATGCTGCCAAAGCCGTATAACCCGGATATTTTTAACAAAATCATCAGACCTATCCAATACCTTGCTGTCATATTTTACAGTCTTAGAGAATTGCACTTTCAGAGTATCCTTTTAGCTACCTAGATCCCTCATAGCTATTATTTTATTCTTTTCAGTAAGAGAAGAACTATAAAAGAAATACAGCGCTGTAGCGAAAAGTCGCTACAAAACGTGTGACATTTTGATCATGGGGATAAGTGTATCTTCTAAAAGTTCAACAGGTACAAAAATGTTTGATATCACAGTTTGCTGCCGTGCCTCCCGTCGTGCGTAATTTATAAATGGCAATGTGGCAAGTATGGCCAGTATTATAACAGTCAGGCGAAAGTCTTTCGTCACCGCATTCTTAAGCCTCCACCTTAAGATGTTTTCTCATTCTTTACTCCACCTTATGGTTCAAAGATTGAGAGACAGCAGAATGAAGCTGCGTTTATTAAACGATTTCTTCCCTCATTGAATGGCTGACTATCATTGTGTTGTGGTGCAAAGTTCCATGCGTAAATACAGAGATATATTTGAAATACCCTGATGATCAATATTCTTCCTTTATTTTAAAAGCAAGTTCAGTTCATTTAGTGACTTGACAACATGGCAATCACTTGTGTGTGTGTGTGAGAGAGAGTTTTGTGTGAGGAGGATACGTGATGAAAAGCACTTCGTTTATCGGACAAGTTCAGTACACATGCTTCTAAAGACTATTTTCTGCATGTTTCCATCAAGTTCTATCTATCAATCAACTACCGACGTGTGCGTGCCTGTACATGGACGGAACAGTTGTTAATAATAAATTTTGGCTATTGCAATGAATAATTATACAAACTTCCGCTGAGATGCTTCGCAACATAAACTGAAATTATTATAGCCAAAACGAATTTATCAATTTAGAAATGGTGACATCGACTAGTTGGTAAAAATACAACTTGTATGTGCACCCTTTTGTATAGGCTTCACACGCATTGTACAAATGGGCAATATACAGATCACAACACCATTAGAAATTAAATTATTGATCATCAAAAAGTCTTTCTTCTCTTCCTCGATCTCCTTCAGTTGAAAACATAATTTTACTGTCTAAGGTCGTTAACTTTCTGTCGAAACGCTTCAAATATGGTGCGCGTGTCAAACAGGGCTATGAGTCTCTTCGACTTAGGAGAGCCTTAACAGGCAGCGAATAAGTTGCCAAGAATATCTGAGATGGTCTATTTACATCAGAGCAAGCTGCTCTTTCGGGAGATGATGCAAGGCTTACATAAAATGACTCTTTTTACTTTTATTGTAAGAAGTAAGATCGAAAATTTCCCCAACGTTTCGTTCATAATCTGTCGGGCGTTCTCAAAGGTTTAAATAAATTTCAGATGGAATTTCAGTCGCCAATGTAAATTTATTAAAACATGTAGACATCGCGAGCGCTTTCGAGGCCTCTAATCATGCGATGCGGCAGAGTAAAAGTAGCATCACAGTGAAATGCGTACTAAGTTAGATGCAATGAATAAAACTCAAGACATAAACGGACGGAAAGACAGCGCAAAAGATATTGACAATCAAGACTGCCAGGGCAACAATAAGCTATATACAAACTCTTTATGAACACAAAGGGTGGTGAACGATTCAAAACATACAAGACTCTTCTAAAATACGCAAGGAAGTGACATTGAAAGAACTGTGTAAAATAGAAAAATAATACGGAAAAGAAAATCCTTTAAAATCATCACAATCGATTGCATGCCTGCATACAGATGACGGTGGCCCACGGCTGGACCTTCTCACATAACTTTGTAGCCAACGAGGTAAATGTTCCCTTACCCGTTTTCCTAGGTTCCTGTCAGTACGGCCAATGTAGCTGCATCCACAGTCACATTTGAATTCATATGTGACCGACTGACCAGAGGAATATGATCCTTAAGAGAAAGGACAGGAATACGCTTAGCATCAAAGGAGAAAATAGGATTGACACAAGTAGTGAGTCCGTGGCAGACGGAAGTGCAAAATGTGAAATGATGAGTCATCATGCTGACTCAGCCCCCCCCTCTGGAAGGAAGGAGGTGAGAGAGACGTCCAAGGATGTGTTGGGAGGGATGGGTCCAAGAGAAGGAAACCGTTCCTTTCCCCCCTATGGAACGAAGGAAGGAAGGAGGAGTTCTCCTGTGAGGCAAGGGTAGGAATCTCCGAAAAACGACAGAGCTAGAAAAAGGTGGGTTTTGGACGTTTTGGAATGAGAAAGTCCGTACTTCGGGCAGAAGGAGGGCTCGGATGGACAAACGGAGGGCAGATTCGGATTCTACGTGAAATTTTGGGTTAAGGAGGTTGTTTCCAGCTCAATGGGAGAGAAAAGATTTTGAGGACGTCCCCCCCCCTCGGCAGCGTTTCTTCCAACTTTGGTTCTAGAGATCGTAGAAAGTCGTGCAATAGCTCGTTTGAAAGCTAACAGTGAGACAAATGCAGTGGACGAATTGGCGTGTCTCTAAGTTTGTTTGTTTGTTGAGGTGTGAGAGTGACTTTAAGATTTTTGACCATCACCGAAAAACGACAGAGTTAGAATTTTTATGAAAATGGCTCTAGCGGGTGAACGAAGCATCGTATGAGAAAACTGAGACCAGATTTGGCATCAGCGTGCTATTCTGCATCTAGAGGGTGAGTTTCAAGTAAATCGGAGAGTAGAAATTTTCTGCACACTTGGGACTTTTTTGTGAAAATGTTAAATTGTGGCCTACTTTGGTGACGACTAACTCAGGAATGGAAGTGAATGAAGAGCTCGGTTTTCTTTTAGGGGCAAGACCGCACTTTGTTCTCTAGGATCCTATCTTTTCAGATCTGTGGAAGGTTTCGTTTCTAAATGAGAGCATGCTTAAAATCGAATTTTTGCGCATTTTCCAAGATTTTGGAACCTTTGAAAAAACGACAGAATTTTTTCAACTCGGCTTGAATGAAAGGTGAGAGCGAGAAAACGTGACTGTCAAAATTTGAAGTCAATCGGAGCACTAGAACCGGAGAAAGAAGTGTTTAAAGTTTTGGATGATTGAGATTACGTCATCAACTGATCGCCACAAACTATATAAGTGGAGTCTCTACTTGTGGGAATCAGTTCTCCTACCGACTTGGTTGGGGTAGGTGAACTCCGGAGCTCCGATGATGGCATCGGAAATTCCAAAATCAGGTTTCCTACAACCGACTTAGAAAATTTCATTGCTGATATCAGCTAAGGCGTCAGACTTAAAGGTTAGCCAGGAGATGACCTTAGTCTCCAGGCCATAAAAGACTCCAAAACTTTAAAGGCTTGTAACTTTGCTTCTACAAGTCCTTTTGACTTGACTCAAAAAAGGTTCGATAGCTATTGATCAGACCTATATATATACAGACTACTTATAAAATTTCATAAGTAGTAATAAATGCTGAAAAATTTAAATTCATTATTTTTGGAGGTTTTCTGGGGTTTTCGACCCTGCTGAAGTCAACGAAAGGATTTGTCATGATATCTGAACCAGTCTTTACATGATACAAGCGGCTTTTCACTGAAAGCGAGCATGGTACGGAGAGTTTCGCTGTAATATTCCAATGACAGGGTGTTCCTTCGGGACGGCGGATGATGCCGTAGTGATAAGTGTGGCAAGGGAGTGTGTCATATTTTAGACCGAAACCTTTGGGGCAATTCATGTTGGGCATTTGACACAGTTCTCAACGTAGCACTTTGAACGCCAATCGGTTGAGTCTTAGCTATCTTGTCATGGGTGGCTACTAAACATCTCCATTGCAAAACGCTTGTGAATCACGACTTGCTATCACTCTCTACGGCTTGCTATCAAGCTGGTCAAGGCAACGACTAACCAACCTCTTGTAAATAACTCCACCGGTTTTCATGTCTGGCTATCAAGTCATTGACGGTGCAAGTCACGGAGATTTTCGGTGTAATACTTCCTATCGACAGGCGTCCCTTTTGGGCGGCGATGGAATCCGAAGCGAAGAGTGCCGCATGGGATATTCGACAATTGTAATCCTTGTTAAACCTCTCTGCGTCATGTTTGCAAGTGGTTGCCTTATCGTCTCGACGTAGTGCTCTGACCGCCAGGGTGACATTTAGCCATCTATCGAAGGTTACTTTAAAACATCTCCATTGCACTTGTCTCCCGACAGTTGGCCATACATGCGAGAATGAACCATGAGTTCTGCTTGCCACTATCACCGAGGCTAAATGAAATGGAATGAATTGGAAGGGACATCCATGCGCCACACGCAACCACAAGCTCATTTCTCTCTTCACTAGTGAACAAGCTCTTGTGAACGTAGTCAGTAAGTGCATCATGGTTTGCAAAAGCAAAGTTTAGTGTAGTCAAATAGTTTTACTGTGACACACGTTTGTAAAAGTAAAGTTTTATCATCGGAGTTTTATTCGTGAGTGTAGTCAGAAAGTTTATCATGTTGTACAAAAGTTTTACTGCAACACAGGTTGATGCATAGTTAGAAAGTTTGATCATGACGTTTTATGAAACACAAATGTCATAAAATGTAAGCGTTATTGTAGTTAAATAGTTTTTACCACAACACATGTTTGTGAAAGTGAAGTTTGATCATTGAAGCTTTATGACTGACCGAACTCACAACAGCATTAGAAAGTTTTTATCCTTAGTTGAGATCCGGACTGCAGTGTGCAAAATGTTTTATGTGACAGTCTTTTCACAAATGGTGAAGTGTAAATTCAGAGTGAATACATCTGCTAGGTATACATCAACTTTGGATGTGAAGTAAAGCGAATCATGTTAGATGTACAGAATGAATTGAATATTACACAGCGCATGCAAGTTTTTGACGACTTGAGCGTGTCATGAAAAAAAACCAAAGTCTAAGTTTAACATGTTGGATATTAAAAGTGAGATGGATAGGAATAAGTGTTGAATGTTTTATAAAACCAGGTAAAGTCTTGTCACAAACGTTGAGTGTGTGAGGGCTAGTTCCATTACATCTAATCAAGTGGGTGATAGCACAAGTCCTAAAGTCCATAATCCAAGGGTAGGGTCATCTACGGTTGGATTTAGGGATTTAGGGTTTTATATCACACGCGTTAACCGCTAGTGTAGAATACGTGAAGCACATGTTCGCTTAAAAGTCTAAACGCAAACGTTGAAATATGTTTTGTAGGAAGTTAAAAACATTGACATGATGTTGTGAAAGTAGAAACTTAGCGAACGTTGAAAAAAGTTTTATGAAATGTTTCTGCAGTCACTATTGTTAGCGTACCAGCTTTACTAAATGTGTTGTTTGCCTTTATCAAATTGAATTCGTGTGTAGACTATTTTGTAGATAGAGACAGATAGTGTTAAACGTTTTTGCAGTCTGCATTAACAGCATACAAGTATACACATAACATCATGTAACGTTTCTTAAAAGAGTCGAATGCATGTGAGTTAGGATACACTCAAAACATGTGTGAGATAAAAATCAACCTGCTAGATTAAGTGAGTACCTCACAAAAGTGTTGCATATGTTTTACGGGAAACTTGTAAAGGAGAACTGTGTATCGAGAACGTTTACTATCATCATCGACAGATGAACATGAATGATATATTCTAACTTCAACTTTCTGACGGTCAAATGAAATTAGTAAACATGAAGCTCTAGACTCCGCGGTGTAAAACAACATGACGAGTGACAACAACTTTATGTTGATAAAACTTTCATAGGTTGATAATTGCAGTCGCGTTTAAAGTTGATATAAAAACCTGTAGAAACTCATAAGTTGTACATGCATTTCAACGTTGTGACTCGTACATTCAACTAACAAAATGAACAAGTCTTTGTAGAGGTACATTACACGCTCATCAGTAGGAAACAGAAAAGCGTGTAATGTCATTGAATTATCAAAGGAAAATATTTGAGTTACAAGTCTGTGTTGACGAGAGTGGAACTATTTCATTGGTATGAAACAGTGGACATTACATTAGAACATTAGGACTGTCCATGAGTATTGTAAAGAAAGGTTAGAATCAAATGTGTAAGTTTGCTTTTCATGTGCATGACGAATTAAGAGAATCAACACGTGTCTCATTTCTAAACTAATCGTGCGTTTTTTGCAAGTTGATAATAGAATCAACATTGAAACCTGTATCAAATGATTTTCTGAGCGAATGCAGACGATGTGAAAATGACACACTGATTGACATTTAACAATGCTTGCAATATTCAACAGGCTGCCATTCAAAAGCAGCTAGAACGTCTATCATAAAACCTATCAGTGAAACAGATGTCATAACTCTTCAAACCCTCATGTGCACACAAAGGTTCACGAGTAGCGCTTTCTGTCGTCTGTTTGTCGCGCTGCCACCTCAGCAGATAGAGTGTACCAAGAACACAAAGATGAATGACAGCGCTGCCGGTTGGCGATCGTCTGTCGCGTTAAACATGTGCCCTCCTCAGCAGATAGAATGTTTCAAGAACACAAAGATCAATGATAGCGCTCTCTCTATCTCTCTCTGGCACCCGTCTGTCGCATTGCCCCCCATACACATTGAATTTCTATCTCATCTGTCCAACGAGCAAGGATGCAAGAACTTATCGTCATCTGAGGCCCTCAGACCCAGCTGATTCCCACACAGCTCATTGCTATCGCACAGGAGATATCATCGTAAGCGACTGAAAGGATTCTCAAGTTGACAATTCGTTACTGTGCACCCTCACAGTTCCGCGCGTGTAAGAAACCATTTGCTGCTAAAGCATGGACACCACCGATTTGTTCAAGCATTCAATGCCTTGCTAGCCAGTTACAAAAATTTTGGAGAAATAGAAGGGAGACGTTCACACTCATTCATTAAATACAAGTCGCTTGATGCAATGTCGTTCGATATAGCTTTCTTTGATATGAGCCGAACCCTTGAGCTCCGCTGTGGATGCAGAGTGAAGATGGGGAAAGTCTGGCAGAGAAAGGCAAATCAATTCGCTGCCCCATCGACCTCATTCCACATGAGCTTGTGGAAAACCCTTTGTTCAGGGATATGGCGCTAGAGCATCTGGCGTTGCTGAGAACTCAGCGTCCGGAATACTTCGAGTAATCGAAGTATTTCATCGGTCCTTCCAAGGGCCCGGTCACCAATTCGTTGGAGGCCACCGTATTAACAAAGAAAAGTTACAGACTGTGCCACACACAAACACTAGATTCAAGGATCCCTATCTTTCTTAGAAAATGAAGAAGCTCTTATTAAATTCATCTGATGAGAAAACAACTTCATGACAAGTGTTAAACTTGTCGAACACACATCTTTAAAGTCCTAACTGCCATGAAATCATCATGTTTAAAGTTTTAAAGCCCATATGATAAGTAGCAAGGATCTATTGCAGTTACATGATGTAAAATATATACGTGTGTAGAGAGAGGATGACTCTTAGACGTGAAGTCATGAATTTTATTTCTTCACCACCCGTCAAATGGAAATAGTAATGGTGTTGGTTACCTAGGAAGAATCATCAAAGCAAAATGTTGTATAGTAATGCAGGCAATGACAGTCACGATTGGATTTAGAGATTTAGCGTTTTATATAACATACATCAATGATAACTGTTGTTGTAGAGTGTATACATGCATTTACTAACTTAACCATTTGTGAATGACATAGGTAAATTGCTAAAGTCCATTATCTAAGGGGTAGGGTTACCTACCGTTGGATTTAGGGTTTTGGATAACACAAATTAACGATCTCTTTTAGTGTAGAATGCAGGCAGCACATGATGCATATGTTCGCTTTATAAAATTACTTTGAACGCAAGACTCAATTTCATGATGAAAAGACAGATTTCATATCGTTGATGAGAGATAGTTATATGCTCATTATGTTATACACTTTACATTTGATGCAGTCAGCTGAAAGGTGATTGATGCATGTTCAATAAAAGAGTTGAATACATTGCATGTATCTTAGTGATTGAAATAATAAGTGTGTAAGGAGTTGATTAGGAAAGTATATAATAGTCAACGCATGAAAGTTTCTTGTTATCCAAGCTAGGAATATATGAACATCATTCATCAGTAAGTGTTGTATTTTAACATCCATGTTTTGTACAAGGTAGGATTCGTCGGACGTTTAATGATGAATGGTTGGATAAATTCATGAAGCTTTGAGTAACACACAAACCAAGTATTGAAACGAAAAGCAAGAGTGAGAAAAAATGTGTGACAATAAAGACTTATGTATATCATGCTAAACATAAGGTAATGATGATGGATAAGAATCAGCGATGTAATTAATGTCTTGTCTCACATGTGTTTACTTATACGTCTGCTGTAATTAATATGGGGATAGAACTATAAATCTCACCAGTATGACTTTTACAATGTGAGGCATCTTGAAACTCTAGGTAGACAATCACCAAAGAGTAACTAAAATCTAAGTGAAATACAGGGTCATACAGGGGTTTAAGATTCTACGACGTTTGTAGTGTTGATATGAATGTTGTTCGACAGATTGGAATCGTTAAATGATCTGCTGATATGATTTACAGTGAACAAGAAAATCAGTAAGAGGAGTGATAGGAAAACGTCTTCACAAATGCAGACAAGTGAAAACTCTACTAATTGACTGCATGCATTTTGTCATCCATCATCAAAGTGAATTTAGTTCAAGCGAGTTACATGAATGTTAAAAGTCGTATACTGACAGGGACATAAATTTACTAAATTATGCATCAAAACTCCTAAATCCCTAAATCCATAGGATAGGTATCCCTGTGTTGAGATTTAGGGATTTAGCGTTTTAAAAGTGTAAGTTACATAGATAAATCACTAAGTCCATAGCATAGTCAACCTTATGACAAGACTTAGCGTTTTATATGATCCATGTTAGCATTATCTGTTCGTGTAGAATGTGACTCAATGAGTTTATTCAGGTAATGCATCATCAATTTCATTCATTTGTTTATATGATGAAGAAAGTGTGAGATAGAAGTGAAAGCAATCTCAAAAAGTTTAGAACACATAGTAGTAACATTGTAGGAATAACTAAAGTGAAAAGTTATGTCGTATGAAATGAGTGATAGAAGACTAGCTCACATTGAACTGAATTGTTAGTGCAACAAAAATGCTGTGTGGGTTTCAATGCATACTCCATGATATGTTATTCCTACTTTCGCATTCAGTGTCTTGCCTGCATCAACAAGTTACTTCAATCTAATTTTTACATGATTAAATCAACAGTCCTAATGCTGTATGATGATATCTCGATGTGTCACTAATCTTACTTCTAACGATGAAACTTTTTCATACAGATGGCTACACTACCTATTCATTAAACTTTGCAATCTCTACCTTTGATTTCATCGAATATAAACTTCTATTTTACATACAACAACTATGTCATGTGTTCTATCTTATACACTGAAAAAGACTGTTGCATCCGTAAACATGACGTGATACAATTGTAAAACCTCTTAACAGTGTCTACCTTCACACTAGATCCCATACATTCATTTCAATGCAAGCTAGTTCAATTCATTGGTAGTAACTGTAGACCTACATCTAACCTGAGCACTATGTTTACAAATGTTTTGTGCAGATGCTACAATATTGTCAATTCAAAATGTGTTGCTAGCGACAGCACGCCGACAGTGTTTCATGACAGACCTGGGCATAGGTTTGCAGGACAATAGGCGTCGGTGATTGCTCACAATCCTATATGCTGTCAGCGTGTTGGCGACAGTTTCCATTCAACTTCAGTCAATAGGGAAGACGATGACGGGAAATCTCTGATAACCATTCAGGTCAGCACATCAAGCATGAAAATGAACGACGGTTGACACAGTCGTGTTACAACTACCAACCGATAGTCTAAAGCAATTTGATTGCGCGAACAAGACATTTGAAAGGCTGTGCATCCTTTTTTTTCTCTCCGACGAGTGTAAGGATATGGTATTTCAGTTTATGAAATACTATTCCTTATTCGACGAATCTAACGTTGTACCTCCGTCCGAATCCTCGATGATGGATCCAGAGGAATCTCCGAGTGAAAAGGAACGTGACGAAGAAGGAATGAGTGTCAGTGAAGGGGAAGGAATGAGTGACATTGAAGAGGAAGGAGAGACGTGGAGTGAGGACCTGGTGGAAAGTGAGGAGTCGGCAGTGGAGGTACAACGTTAGATTCGTCGAATAAGGAATAGTATTTCATAAACTGAAATACCATATCCTTACACTAGCTTCATGAATTTATCCAACCATTCATCATTAAACGTCCGACGAATCCTACCTTGTACAAAACATGGATGTTAAAATACAACACTTACTGATGAATGATGTTCATATATTCCTAGCTTGGATAACAAGAAACTTTCATGCGTTGGTTATTATATATTTTAACTCTTCTATTGAACATGCATCAATCACCTTTCAGCTGACTGCATCAAATGTAAAGTGTATAACATAATGAGCATGTAACTATCTCTCATCAACGATATGAAATCTGTCTTTTCATCATGAAATTGAGTCTTGCGTTCAAAGTAATTTTATAAAGCGAACATATGCATCATGTGCTGCCTGTATTCTACACTTAAAGAGATCGTTAATTTGTGTTATCCAAAACCCTAAATCCAACGGTAGGTAACCCTACCCCTTAGATAATGGACTTTAGCAATTTACCTATGTCATTCACAAATGGTTAAGTTAGTAAATGCATGTATACACTCTACAACAACAGTTATCATTGATGTATGTTATATAAAACGCTAAATCTCTAAATCCAATCGTGACTGTCATTGCCTGCATTACTATACAACATTTTGCTTTGATGATTCTTCCTAGGTAACCAACACCATTACTATTTCCATTTGACGGGTGGTGAAGAAATAAAATTCATGACTTCACGTCTAAGAGTCATCCTCTCTCTACACACGTATATATTTTACATCATGTAACTGCAATAGATCCTTGCTACTTATCATATGGGCTTTAAAACTTTAAACATGATGATTTCATGGCAGTTAGGACTTTAAAGATGTGTGTTCGACAAGTTTAACACTTGTCATGAAGTTGTTTTCTCATCAGATGAATTTAATAAGAGCTTCTTCATTTTCTAAGAAAGATAGAGATCCTTGAATCTAGTGTTTGTGTGTGGCACAGTCTGTAACTTTTCTTTGTTAATACGGTGGCCTCCAACGAATTGGTGACCGGGCCCTTGGAAGGACCGATGAAATACTTCGATTACTCGAAGTATTCCGGACGCTGAGTTCTCAGCAACGCCAGATGCTCTAGCGCCATATCCCTGAACAAAGGGTTTTCCACAAGCTGATGTGGAATGAGGTCGATGGGGCAGCGAATTGATTTGCCTTTCTCTGCCAGACTTTCCCCATCTTCACTCTGCATCCACAGCGGAGCTCAAGGGTTCGGCTCATATCAAAGAAAGCTATATCGAAAGACATTGCATCAAGCGATTACAGGTTTTTATATCAACTTTAAACGCGACTGCAATTATCAACCTATGAAAGTTTTATCAACATAAAGTTGTTGTCACTCGTCATATTGTTTTACACCGCGGAGTCTAGAGCTTCATGTTTACTAACTTCATTTGACCGTCAGAAAGTTGAAGTTAGAATATATCATTCATGTTCATCTGTCGATGATGATAGTAAACGTTCTCGATACACAGTTCTCCTTTACAAGTTTCCCGTAAAACATATGCAACACTTTTGTGAGGTACTCACTTAATCTAGCAGGTTGATTTTTATCTCACACATGTTTTGAGTGTATCCTAACTCACATGCATTCGACTCTTTTAAGAAACGTTACATGATGTTATGTGTATACTTGTATGCTGTTAATGCAGACTGCAAAAACGTTTAAAACTATCTGTCTCTATCTACAAAATAGTCTACACACGAATTCAATTTGATAAAGGCAAACAACACATTTAGTAAAGCTGGTACGCTAACAATAGTGACTGCAGAAACATTTCATAAAACTTTTTTCAACGTTCGCTAAGTTTCTACTTTCACAACATCATGTCAATGTTTTTAACTTCCTACAAAACATATTTCAACGTTTGCGTTTAGACTTTTAAGCGAACATGTGCTTCACGTATTCTACACTAGCGGTTAACGCGTGTGATATAAAACCCTAAATCCCTAAATCCAACCGTAGATGACCCTACCCTTGGATTATGGACTTTAGGACTTGTGCTATCACCCATCTGATTAGATGTAATGGAACTAGCCCTCACACACTCAACGTTTGTGACAAGACTTTACCTGGTTTTATAAAACATTCAACACTTATTCCTATCCATCTCACTTTTAATATCCAACACGTTAAACTTAGACTTTGTTTTTTTTCATGACACGCTCAAGTCGTCAAAAACTTGCATGCGCTGTGTAATATTCAATTCATTCTGTACATCTAACATGATTCGCTTTACTTCACATCCAAAGTTGATGTATACCTAGCAGATGTATTCTCTCTGAATTTACACTTCACCATTTGTGAAAAGACTGTCACATAAAACATTTTGCACACTGCAGTCCGGATCTCAACTAAGGATAAAAACTTTCTAATGCTGTTGTGAGTTCGGTCAGTCATAAAGCTTCAATGATCAAACTTCACTTTCACAAACATGTGCTGTGGTAAAAACTATTTAACTACAATAACGCTTACATTTTATGACATTTGTGTTTCATAAAACGTCATGATCAAACTTTCTAACTATGCATCAACCTGTGTTGCAGTAAAACTTTTGTACAACATGATAAACTTTCTGACTACACTCACGAATAAAACTCCGATGATCAAACTTTACTTTTACAAACGTGTGTCACAGTAAAACTATTTGACTACACTAAACTTTGCTTTTGCAAACCATGATGCACTTACTGACTACGTTCACAAGAGCTTGTTCACTAGTGAAGAGAGAAATGAGCTTGTGGTTGCGTGTGGCGCATGGATGTCCCTTCCAATTCATTCCATTTCATTTAGCCTCGGTGATAGAGGCAAGCAGAACTCATGGTTCATTCTCGCATGTATGGCCAACTGTCGGGAGACAAGTGCAATGGAGATGTTTTAAAGTAACCTTCGATAGATGGCTAAATGTCACCCTGGCGGTCAGAGCACTACGTCGAGACGATAAGGCAACCACTTGCAAACATGACGCAGAGAGGTTTAACAAGGATTACAATTGTCGAATATCCCATGCGGCACTCTTCGCTGCGGATTCCATCGCCGCCCAAAAGGGACGCCTGTCGATAGGAAATATTACACCGAAAATCTCCGTGACTTGCACCGTCAATGACTTGATAGCCAGACATGAAAACCGGTGGAGTTATTTACAAGAGGTTGGTTAGTCGTTGCCTTGACCAGCTTGATAGCAAGCCGTAGAGAGTGATAGCAAGCCGTGATTCACAAGCGTTTTGCAATGGAGATGTTTAGTAGCCACCCATGACAAGATAGCTAAGACTCAACCGATTGGCGTTCAAAGTGCTACGTTGAGAACTGTGTCAAATGCCCAACATGAATTGCCCCAGAGGTTTTGGTCTAAAATATGACACACTCCCTTGCCACACTTATCACTACGGCATCATCCGCCGTCCCGAAGGAACACCCTGTCATTGGAATATTACAGCGAAACTCTCCGTACCATGCTCGCTTTCAGTGAAAAGCCGCTTGTATCATGTAAAGACTGGTTCAGACATCATGACAAATCCTTTCGTTGACTTCAGCAGGGTCGAAAACCCCAGAAAACCTCCAAAAATAATGAATTTAAATTTTTCAGCATTTATTACTACTTTTGAAATTTTATAAGTAGTCTGTATATATATAGGTCTGATCAATAGCTATCGAACCTTTTTTGAGTCAAGTCAAAAGGACTTGTAGAAGCAAAGTTACAAGCCTTTAAAGTTTTGGAGTCTTTTATGGCCTGGAGACTAAGGTCATCTCCTGGCTAACCTTTAAGTCTGACGCCTTAGCTGATATCAGCAATGAAATTTTCTAAGTCGGTTGTAGGAAACCTGATTTTGGAATTTCCGATGCCATCATCGGAGCTCCGGAGTTCACCTACCCCAACCAAGTCGGGAGGAGAACTGATTCCCACAAGTAGAGACTCCACTTATATAGTTTGTGGCGATCAGTTGATGACGTAATCTCAATCATCCAAAACTTTAAACACTTCTTTCTCCGGTTCTAGTGCTCCGATTGACTTCAAATTTTGACAGTCACGTTTTCTCGCTCTCACCTTTCATTCAAGCCGAGTTGAAAAAATTCTGTCGTTTTTTCAAAGGTTCCAAAATCTTGGAAAATGCGCAAAAATTCGATTTTAAGCATGCTCTCAGTTAGAAACGAAACCTTCCACAGATCTGAAAAGATAGGATCCTAGAGAACAAAGTGCGGTCTTGCCCCTAAAAGAAAACCGAGCTCTTCATTCACTTCCATTCCTGAGTTAGTCGTCACCAAAGTAGGCCACAATTTAACATTT
Source organism: Prostheceraeus crozeri (assembly GCA_907163375.1). Classification (NCBI taxonomy): domain Eukaryota; kingdom Metazoa; phylum Platyhelminthes; order Polycladida; family Euryleptidae; genus Prostheceraeus; species Prostheceraeus crozeri. The sequence continues at coordinate 721,189 of CAJQUW010001446.1, read as the reverse complement.
TCACGAAAAAGTCCCAAGTGTGCAGAAAATTTCTACTCTCCGATTTTCTTGAAACTCACCCTCTAGATGCAGAATAGCACGCTGATGCCAAATCTGGTCTCAGTTTTCTCATACGATGCTTCGTTCACCCGCTAGAGCCATTTTCATAAAAATTCTAACTCTGTCGTTTTTCGGTGATGGTCAAAAATCTTAAAGTCACTCTCACACCTCAACAAACAAACAAACTTAGAGACACGCCAATTCGTCCACTGCATTTGTCTCACTGTTAGCTTTCAAACGAGCTATTGCACGACTTTCTACGATCTCTAGAACCAAAGTTGGAAGAAACGCTGCCGAGGGGGGGGGACGTCCTCAAAATCTTTTCTCTCCCATTGAGCTGGAAACAACCTCCTTAACCCAAAATTTCACGTAGAATCCGAATCTGCCCTCCGTTTGTCCATCCGAGCCCTCCTTCTGCCCGAAGTACGGACTTTCTCATTCCAAAACGTCCAAAACCCACCTTTTTCTAGCTCTGTCGTTTTTCGGAGATTCCTACCCTTGCCTCACAGGAGAACTCCTCCTTCCTTCCTTCGTTCCAGAGGGGGGAAAGGAACGGTTTCCTTCTCTTGGACCCATCCCTCCCAACACATCCTTGGACGTCTCCCTCACCTCCTTCCTTCCAGAGGGGGGGGGCTGAGTCAGCATGATGACTCATCATTTCACATTTTGCACTTCCGTCTGCCACGGACTCACTACTGACACACGGACTAGAAGCCTCGAAAGCACTCGGGATGTCTACATGTTTTTCTTAATTTACATAGGCAACTCTATTCCTTCTGAAATGTGTTGGTTTAAACAAAAATTCACGAGTTAATTACGAACTGTACATGAATTAATCAAAACATTTGAAAATCCGAGTGAAAACTAGTCTATAAGGAAATATATGTAAGCAAATCTTGTATTTGCACAGCAGGTAGCAGTTTACCTGTTTCCCTTTAGTCCACCTTCCACTCTATGACTTACGGACTTTGTAATGAATTCAGGTACGTAATTCAGTCCTTTATTTTAATCTGTACCCTTGAGAATGCTAAATAGACTGAGCGAAACGTTGGGAAAATTTTCGCTCTTATTTCTTGCCAAAACTATTTCTCAAAATGATTTCTTGCTTTATCATTTTAAATCTCTCCCACCCCCTTTGGTGTTGCTCCAAAGTACTGTTTACTTAAGTCATAACTGAGAAATGCTGTTTGTTATTAGTATTTTGCTGATGCATTACATCATAAACCTTCTTTTAACAGGCCATTTTGTAAGCAGGTTTTTTTACTCCCATTAAGTAGTATCACTCCTTCATTATAGAGATATACACAAAACGCAATGAGAGCAGTAGGCTACGTGCGTCTTTTAACCGTGACCTCCATGATGGGCCATTTACATTGGCCAGTTTGGCCTACCGATCATCGTGGATTTTCCCATTACTGTCACGCATCTCTCCTTTCCTCTGCTTTCCGTTGACCTAATGTCATCTCATCATCCGACCTGCTAAACTAATGCATTCGAATATGCCGCAAGCGTGGATTGTGAGGTGACTTTCACAGAACTTTGTTGCTATCCAGATGATGCAACGAGTCTGTGATGACTCAGTCATACTCCCACGTTCCATTTCTGTATGGAAAGTTGTCAAGCGCCACATCTTGCATGACTAAGTAGATTTACAAAGCCTAATTAACTAACCAAGTGATAATATTCGGATTAATCGAAATCACCTGCTAAAACCGCAGATCATCAACCGCACACTAACCTGCATGCCTGAAAAATGAAAATCGAATGGTCTATTATCATTTTGTGATTTAATTTAATAAATTTGCAATATTGAACAAAAAGATTATCTATCATGCTAACCAAAGAATGAAAAGAAGTATAAAAAATTGAAGAAGAAACTAATGAATTTCAAGTTACAGAAAAAGGCACCAGCAAATTTATCAACACACATGTTCGGCTCAAGATTGATGAAAAGGTGCAAGTTATAATTAGAGTCAACTCAACTTTGAGGAAGACAGTCAAATATTCGTAGTTATCTAAATTTGCTCGAGGCTACTTTACATCCAATGGAATACATAAAAAATTGAACGAAAGGGTCATGAAATAAAAAACTACAAGAGAAGACCAAAATGATAATAATATTAACTTACAATTACCTTAAAACACGAAAGAAACATCACTTTTTGAAAATATTGAAACAATGGTTTTTGCCATCACGCGGATGATGCAGATGTCGGGAATTGCTTCATTGAATTGCTTCATTAGTTGAACTGACATTACTGGAATTAACAGGATGTCACATTTCAATGCTCTCCTTTCAATAAATCCTCCTCTTTATCCTCTTAAAACAGAAAGATTGTGTAATTTCTACAATTCCATTTTTTGTATGTTCATCTTTTGAAAGGATAGCTGATTAGTTGATTTGATATTATTCATATTTAGATGATATATATTATAGGGCACTTAAAAACTTTCCTTTTGATAAATCTTCTTCTCTATGCTTCTACGACAGACAGATTGCGAAATTTCTAATTCGATTTATCACAAGGTCAGTTCTTTTAGAAAAAGCACTGAATTGCTTCATTGGTTGAACTATTGTTTTACATGTTCATTATGCACCAAGTGACATTCATGAATTGCTTCATTAGTTGAACTGACATTACTGGAATTAACAGGATGTCACATTTCAATCCTCTCCTTTCAATAAATCCTCCTCTTTATCCTCTTAAAACAGAAAGATTGTGTAATTTCTACAATTCCATTTTTTGTATGTTCATCTTTTGAAAGGATAGCTGATTAGTTGATTTGATATTATTCATATTTAGATGATATATATTATAGGGCACTTAAAAACTTTCCTTTTGATAAATCTTCTTCTCTATGCTTCTACGACAGACAGATTGCGAAATTTCTAATTCGATTTATCACAAGGTCAGTTCTTTTAGAAAAAGCACTGAATTGCTTCATTGGTTGAACTATTGTTTTACATGTTCATTATGCACCAAGTGACATTCATGCCCTAAAACTGATTGATTGAATGCATGTTAAATCATTTTCGGTGTGTTCACCAGACAAGAATTGGACGAAAGGCCTCGCGAGTAAAAGTTGTCTACCAACATATTTGTAGCATATTTCAAATAGAAATTATACACACGGGGACTATCTTTTTCAAGATTCCTTTTGCCATTCTTTATCATAGCAAAATCTAAAGTGAACTAATCAAGATATTGAAAAACAGCGATATATTGGAAGCAATAGGTCAAAGAGATCATTAAAGAATCAAACAATTTACAATTTCTATCCAATAACTAACAAATACAGTAGGGTCTAATAATATTGCACATATATGTAATGCCTCGATTGCCTAACACCTTGCAAGTGTTGAAGTAGTCATGTATATGAAAGCTTCACATAAAAATTCATAATTTTCAATCGCTTCCTCTTTCAATGATGGTTATGAAAATGAGCAAAAGGTCACAATGAACACTCTTATTTTGATAGCTAAAGTGAACAAGATACAAATTTTAATGAACTATAACCCAGTTTTACCTGGTGGCTCCTGGAAAATCCCGACATTTCTTGACATTGCTGCAAAACTTATAATTCCTGTGTATTTTTTATCACCAATGTTATCAAATTTGTGCCACGGGGACATCAAAGCTTGGATCTTCATTTTAAAGTCCTTTTTGAACAGCGAACATTTTTGTCAATTTCTTGTAAATTTAAGCGTCTTAGTCGATTCCGATTACTTATAAATCATTAATTAAAAAATATCATATGAAGTTTTGATTAACATGCTCATTCATTCGCAAATGCGTCATATAAATATTGCATGAATAGCAGCAATATGATATAAACACTACTCACAATAGATAAAGATGGGTAATACTGTCAGTTTTGATTCACCTGGATGCATTTTCTGCAATCTTTCTGCACGATGCATAACTCAGCTAGCAACAGACTATACATAATTTACATCTATCTTCAAGAATTTCTATTTGAGTTATTCAGCACGGCTTGACTGTCTCAATTCAATCAAACGTGCTCCCAACATTGCCTTTAGACGTTTTCAGGTGATAATTGATCAAAACACATCGCTCATCAAAGTCATCTGCCATTATCTTCCAACAGATGCCCAAAAGTGGAATTCAACTTTTAAACTGACTTAAAATCCTCAGCAAGATGACCGAGCTTACAAAAACTGATATCACCATTGGAAACAACATGCCACAATTGCAATGTAGTGGTTTAGAGAACAATTGAATTATAGGAACGTCAAAATCAGGAGTCACCCGGTCACAGCTCAAAATAGTCTGGCAAAATCGGGTTAGTTAAGCCATTACATTGAAATGCTTTGTGAATTTGTAAACAGGGAAAATCATGAGGCCAAGAATAAAGCATCTCGGCTTCATAACCAAAGAAGCTGCTCCAGAGTCAAATAGATAGTTTGGGCATTCCGAGCCAAACTGATGAACTTTAATAGTGCGAAGCGCAGCATCTACGGCTTCCGAGGAATTTCTGTGCTTAAATCATTTAAGTCTGAGGATATCATGTACGAGTATTTATTGCCTTCATATCCACAGTTACAATTTTTTATGCAGATGATGTGCTGAAGGCTTTACACAAACTTGATGTTTGACATTCCAGTATTAATCAATATTGACCGATTGCTCATTTTCAACTGTGGTCAATCTCTTATTCTACCGCATTTACGAAATGCCATTCGGCCTTGCGTAAGCCATGCACATCGCAATGAAATTCAGAGATTAATTTAATTTAGAGTGAATTTCTGGTACATTTACTTTAATCACTAATTAAATTTAATCAATCTGTTAAGCCCCTCCATTTTGAAGCCCGTGGACGCGACGTCATTTGAATACGTGTGGCAATTAATTATCTTCCTGTGTGTGCCGTTTAATGTCTGAGAAACAGTAGGCTGAAGGGTTGAACTTGAAAGGTTGAAGCTAATACAAAGCAGGGAAACCTGATAGTCAGAACAATTCAGTTAGTCCTCAAGAAAACAATTTCTTCCATGTGGCTTTCATCAGGTCAAGTTCGAAGAGGCGCCTTCTAAGTAATGAATTCGAGTGAGAACAAGAAAATTACATTTCCTTCCGGCGTCACAAATAGCAAGTATTGACGAATACGCAATTTGCCTGCAAATACTGTGCAATTTTGAAGCATGTTGGGATTCGGCATCGTTTATAAAAAAAAGAATCCGATATATATTCAAAATAAAAAATCACAAAATTAAAAGCGAATTTTCGTACCTAGTCAGGTACACGTCAAGAGGCCAAAGTTAAGCAACACCGTTACCCACGGTATATAAGACATTTTTTAGTGCTGCTTAAATTTCGCCTGATTACGTGTACCTGACTAGGTACGAAAATTCGCTACGGATGAAGAAATGAGGAAAATTCTCCTTCAACAGCAACCATTCAATTCACAAGTATTCCATTGTCTGTGAGATTGCATTCTACAGTACACTTCTAAGATTCCAAAGAGAGATTGTGTCATTTCAGCACAACCATATTCATGGAGGACATGCCTCAAGAGGATATGGAGGAAAGTGCTTTGTTTTTCTCAATAATAGAAAAAAAGAAGAGAAATAAGGTAGCGAACCAGGGTAGCAACAACAGGGATGCAGTTCGCAGAGGAGGGTTGATTCCATACGTCCCAGGTCTCTCTGAGAGAGTCGGAGGCGTCAGGATGGTGTTTCGTAGGACTGGGTTGGAAATCGGGATGAAGTCGAGTAACACGGTGAGTGATATGTTAGTAAAAAAGTTGACTACTCAGTGGAAGGAGAGGGGTTTGGTAATGGGATTTCATAAAAAGATTGCTCCTGGAATTATGTGGGGGAGACAGCCCGGACGCTTGAAGAGCGTCTCAAGGAGCACAGACGGGATGTGCTCAATTTCTCGACATCCTCCGAGATTGCGCAGCACGTCCATCAGCTGGGACATAATATTGATTGGGATGGGGCGGGGAGGTTGGATAGGGAAGGCAAGTGTTTTTGAAGAATCTTTAGGAGGCAGAGGGGAGGAGGAAATCGGGTACTCCACACTCTGGACCGTGTCTGGGATGGGATTTTTTAACTTTATACAAGGTATACACATTTTTTATTTTAATCTTTTATCTTTTATTTATTTTAATCTTTTATTTCACTTTCTTTCACTGTTTTCATATTTTTATACACAACTTTTTTACTAGCCTTTAAAAATTGTTTTACCCTTCTGCAATTTTTATCATTATACTTTCTCTCTCTATATATGTTTCTTTTTATATAAATTCACATTTTATTTATTCGTTTCAGTCACTTTCTCGCTTTATCCCACATATGACATGTATCCCAATTTCTATGCGCGGTTTTGGTTGTTTGGCTTCCTTTCTTGATTTTTGTAAAGAATATATTTGTGTTTTGCATCTTGTTCTGTGAACGTGCCTCAGTATGGAGTGATGTCAGTCATATTGTTGTCAATTGTTGGTTGCACGCTTCTCTATTGTTCAGCTTTCATGCCTGTCGATATCGCTGTGTAATAGAATTCATCTAGAGTCTGATTGGTCAACTGCGTTCATTGCTGTCAGTGTTCTTACAAACCGTCTTTGTCAATTAGTCGTGATCATGGCTGGTGGATGCTAACCGAAAACGTTAAACAGCTTTTTGTAACCTTCTTGAAATAAAAAACAAATATCACTCACACCTGGTTCATCCGCTTTTTGATTGAAGCTACACTTCTAATGTGTTTCAATGTACGGTATTTCTTTCAAATGCAGGAAAGTGAACGACTTGTACATACCTAAAGAATTCAAATGATGAGGAAGAGATTCAAAATTGAATTCTTATACTTATATTTCAGTAAATTATTGTTCTTAATAATTAGTCTGAAAGTATGAGTCTTAAAATGATAATATGATATTGAATATAATTCAAATACCTTGTTCGAAGTTTATATAAGACTCATGTTTATATAATCCTGTACGCAAATAAAATATCGGACGGTGCGCTTCATTAAAGTGTACGACACAAAATGTTAATGAATTTCGGACTTTCAAAATAGGTCACGAATTTCACCATCAAGAGGACCAACTCCAAAGAAATATACTAAAACTAAAAATTGAAAATGTAAAGCTAGAAGTTAGGTCAGGTGGCTTAGTTTTGCGAGGACCACTAGAAAAATGCGACAGAGACTTTAATCGCATAGAGCTAAAGGACAATGAGAGGAGAGAGAAATCACAATTGAGATATCATAATCATAATGACAACTTAACAAGGTACAGTCGGACTTAGGTGCTTAAAATGTATGAGCTACATTGGACATATTGAATAGTCAGTGATCAAGATCATAAATCCAATTTGCCGGTCTGGAATAAAAATCCAGCTGGACTCCGAAGTTAAACTGGAATGGAAATCAACATTTTGTTCATGGTCATTTTGGCTTCTTAGTTAGGTACCAATCAGGGTGAAAATGTTGCAAAATTTTAAGGATCTGCGAAGAAGAAAAATTTTGAAAAGTGCACTTGTTGGTTTGTTTTGCCTTCTGGTTGTGCGCAGCAAAACATTCTATCAAAATGCCGTAATTTCTTAAGAGAAATCCTGAAGATCATGCATGGATGGTCATGAAGTCAGTTGATAAGGTATTTGTACCCAACCTTGGATGCTCCACATCAAGATGATGTAGATACTGGGATCAAATACATTTTGCAAACAGTTGATAATTACCATTTGTTAGCGTGTCATAGCAACGTGCGATCACGGGGTCGCATTGTCTCTTTTGTGCATGCTCTATTTATGCAAAAAATAGTGTTGGCAGACTTTTATGAAAAAGATATGCACCATTAGAACCTTCATATTAATTACTACTATGTACGTAGTAAACAGATTCAAGAAAGGCAAGAAAAATCATTAAATCAATAGGATATTAAAAGTCAGAGATAAAACTGCATTGGGAAAATATAGGACATGCGCAAAACAAGGATTCTTTCAATTTCGCTTGCAAATTTGTATGGATGTGAACTCTCTTAACGATCATATAGACTCGAGGACATTTGTTGGAAGAAACAATTCAATTGCTGGCAGAGTCTCGACTTTTGGTTGGAATTGCACAAGTCAGAACATCAAAGAAAAGAGAAGATTTTTATATTTTTCAAAATGAGAATTAAAAATGACATTTACAAGTTTACAAGGAACTGGAGAATATTGCTAAACGTATACAAGTAAATCAGTCAAGTATGTAGTAATAATGTTCAAATCAGTCAAGCAGTTCTCAACAATTGCAGATAAGGTCACAAAACAATTTCGACGACGGTTAATTTTGCAGAGCGGAGCAACCACACAATTCATCTTTGAATGCCGAACAAAACAGATCCTCGGCACTTTAAAACAGAACAGTAGCGTGCTTAAAGTTTCAAAGTCTTGGGAAACTACCACAGCAACTGACGGTTTTATTCATTTGTTTTCTAATTTTTTGTTTTCTTGAACACCACCGGGCTGATGCAGCTAACCGTTAGCCTATATTTTCGAAGAATGTTTTCCTTCTTTCTACCAGTTTTTTTTCTTTTGATATTTTTCCCTATCTTCGGTAGGCCTGTTTGCCATCTGTTTCCCCCACAAGTCGAAGTATTCCGCTAACATAATGTACAAGAAACATTTTAAAGTGCGCTTCAATGAACACAGTCGGTCTTTTAACAGTAAAATCAGCAGCGCTTTGGCTGACCACATATTTAATTGTAATCGAGTTAACTCTATCGATGACTTCTCATTAGATATCTTGGACAAATGTAAGAATCCAATGGACACTCTTTTGAGTGAAGCTCGTTTCATTAAGTGCTTGAAACATACGATAAACCGTAAACATGAACTGATAGATTTCTGATTCTCACACCCCTAGTCCGGCAGCCAGAACGAGTTTCTGCAGGGAACGAGGCCGAAAGTGAGACTTTCACAGAATGATGTACACACTTTGCCTACTACGAATCGGCACGTCTGCCGAGTTCTAGTGAGTTCCTCTTCTTGTCAGACAGGATCAAAGAAAAACACATGTAAATCCAATGGGACTCAGATTTCAGCTTTTGGCTAAAATAAAATTTTGCATGTTATCTCTGATTAAACGAAAAGTACTAAGCCGAGAGTCATACTTTTTGGCATGGAATGTCTTCAGATGATGTGCATGTGCTTTTATCATGCATCTAATCGGCAATGTATGTGAGAATGTGGCTGAATGTGGATAAAGTTGCTCAAAATGTTTGTGGTTGCCGACATTAAGAGGCTCGCCAAATCTAAATGTGTTTAGCGCTATGGACAGGGGTACATGAAAATGAAAGGAAATGACTTGAAGACATTCCATGTCAAAAATTATGACTCTGGGCTTTTCGTTTAATCAGAGAAAACATGCAAAATTTTATTTTAGCCAAAAGCTGCAATCTGGTCCAATTGGATTTACATATGTTTTTCTTTGATCCTGTCTGACAAGAAGAGGAACTCACTAGAACTTGGCAGACGTGCCGATTCGTAGTAGGCAAAGTGTGTACATCATTCTGTGAAAGTCTCACTTTCGGCCTCGTTCCCTGCAGAAGCTCGTTCTTGCTGCCGGATTACCCGTTCAGATGCTTCCACACAGGTATCGTAAAGAGAAAATGGCGAAAGTAACTGCATTGTAGCTTCGGTGGTCTGGAACAGACATTTTTCACAAGATGAGCACCCGTTATACATAAAACGATGTACCCTTGTGAAGAAAATTGCTATCGGTTAGCGCTCAATATGCGTAAAATATTTGTGCCACAACTTCAAAATCTATTAGAAAAGTAATCCCATCAAAATTGCAGAAGCTGATCGCATAAAAAGATGCAATAGAATTAATGAACATTTACAGTGTATGTTACATCAGAACTTCAACATCTTTTTTAAATTTGTCAACTGCACTGCACAGTTCATAGCTATTTACACAGGCGTCGTCAAGTGAGAGGCGAAGTTGCAGCCGTCTTCTCCCTCGACATGAGTAACAGTACAAAAAGACACTGAAGCATTTTACGGGCATTTCATTATTTCTTTATTTACTTTATGTGAACATGGGTAGCAGGTGATTTCTTAAACTTATTTTAATCTAGTTATGATTCAGCTATTTATACAGATACTTAAATATTATGTACAAGTGCACATGTATCATCGAGGAGGCGCAACTCGCTATCGAGCAACGATATATCAACTATACGTCACTGGTACTCAGTTTATCAACGTAGAAACCAAAAACAAGGAAATGAAACAGTCTCTGCAAAATGATTGCTTGGATGTAAATGATGAAAGGAAGAATGCTGTGGACATTGTACATTTGTCATTGAACACTGCAAATTGTATGTTTAAGTATCTATGCAAATTGATGAATTATAAGTAGAATATAATGAATTGAAAAAGTTGCATATTGCACAATTTTACCAAGACCTCCCTCTATCAAAAAATCCTCGCGACGCACCTAGTTATCTATCATCGCTTCATTTTAATTCTAAAACACATTGAAGTAAAATGCAAAATGTGGTGACAAGTTTAGTAAGGTCGTCATCAAATTAGATCATATTTTCACATGCATATCCTCCGCAGAATGATTCTCTCCATCAAAACAGGGAACTGTCCCTTGCGAGTCTCTAACTCATCCTTCACATGTAATATCTCATCTGTTTACTTAATACACACACGACTGACCTCAAAAGATTAACTTGTTACCCATTTTGGTTCTTCCATTCGTCCCGCCGGTTTTGAAATGCGTGCGAATAAATGTATTTCCAAGACGTATCAAATTACTGTCAAGCAAGAGGTCAGGTTGGGTTCATTCAATGATTGCGCGCAAGTTTCCCTTTCAAACTGTTATTCTAGGTCGCCACTTTCCGGTAGATTACAACCGAAATCGGATAGGCTAGAGATTCGGCAGGTATATAATGCAATTTCGAAGAAGAATTTATAGAATTATTGACTTGCAGAAAGTACGAATTTTAATTTCACTTTTCCTCTCATCTTTTATGAAAATTAATTCAACTGCTTGAAGGCAAAGTCACGATCTAAAGTGGTGAACAAAGGCCCTATTCTGACAGACAGCAAATTAACAGTTGACGCATCGAAGTTTGAAATCCTTATCGCTCGTGTTGCGCAATCAAAACTGATGATAAGGTACCAGGCGTGCGAGTTCCCATCTAATTATCTATTTTAACTCTGCAATCAGTGAAAAGATTTTATGCTGAGGTCTGTTGCGGGGACAGACGTTGTGGACTTCTAAAGTACATATCTACAGAGATTTTGTGTGACGCATCATGGATTTTGTGTGGAAGATTATGTTGATGATTTCGCTTTACTATTCATCAGAACGTGGAGTCTGGGCAAGAATATCGAAAGGTAAGCTATTTATGAGACTGCAGTTCTTCAAAGTACTTCCGACAATCAGCACATTGAGAGCTCGTAGCTATTTCATATTCATGCTCTTTTTTTAATTCCCTATCGCTGGATCAGATCATGCTTTATATTTTCGAAAAGATGAATAAGTAAACCCCCGCCCACTAGTGTCGCCATCAGTGCAATGAAAATTCATTTGAATATCATCAAATCATTTGATTCTTTGGATCTAGTAGGAAATTCGTTAAGTATATTGTACCAAGTTGCAAATTTTGAGAGATGAGAGTGAATAAAGAGATTTTTACATTGAGTAATTGGAATGCGACAATTTTCTACACCAGCTGGCTGTTGCTATCTTCTAAGTTTTATCAAATTGCTTTATCCAGTAAGTCACGCTTTTGTCAATTTATTGTGGAGAATAAAATATTGCCATTTTTATGAAACTGACTCAATTGGAACACGACGATTTTTTTACAGCAGTTGGCTGTTTCTACGTTTCTATCTGTTTTCTTCATTTCATCAGATTGTTGTTAATGTTTTTAGAGTAAAATATTACATATACTTCTAATTTGATTTTGGCGCTAAAGCGTGTCGATTTGGAACTTAATGTTGTCATCGGCAGTGGTTTATTTCCGCGATTTCCGTAGTGTTTGCTATCTGAAGTTGTTGATATTGTGGTGTAACCGGAATTTCTCTCATTTGAATATTTCCTCAGCGAGTTTCCCCTTCTCCCGGGCAACACCCGATCTAATTTTTTAGCGTCGTAAATTTTAGATCGACTATTCGCCTCACAATGTAGATCAAAGATGCCGTGTGTGGTTAGAGCAAGCGAGGGAGCAGGGCGGGAACATCAGCGATAGGCGGCGATTTTCCTGCTATTGCAGCGCTTTTTGATTGCTAATCAATTGCTTGAATTAGCGAGTTACTGCAGCTAACTTTGCCAGCTAATATGCTAAAAATTACTACTGAACTATTGCATGATAATATGTAGCTGATTATCTGCCAGCTTTTCGCCAGATTCGTTCCCACAGGGTAGGGGACTTCTACAAAAATTGGGGCTGTGCGCGGTGCACTGATTCTTCTATTTGCGCCAGTTGTCGCGCGCGCTCTTGCATCGAAATATGTGAATTTCGATCAAATTGATATTTCACTGCATAATTCAAATAATAATAAATTCATTTATTCTATTATCTTTCTGCTCTACGTCAATGAGGAGGCCTAGGCAAGTCTGTCTGAAATTCTTTAACACCAGTACTAGAATTTTCTAGTGCTCCATAGAATTTACATGCATTCTGAAAATTTTGAACAATGAAACTTTGGAGATATTTTGAAAGTTTGGAATTATGAAAGTTTGGAGATATTGGTTCATCTAATTACCGTTGTTCCGCCTACAACCGCATCTGCAGAGCGCAGCTTTTCCAGCTTGCGCCGCCTCTTGACTTGACTTCGGTGAACGACAGCAGAGTCAACACTCAATCACTTGGCAGTCCTGTACATTCATAAAGAGTTAGCGTGGACCTTAGATTTGGAGGAGGTATGTAAGGATCTTCAAAGACAGCCGGTCACACATTTTTGGACCATAAGGGCGTTTGGGTAAGATTTCATCCAAGGCACTGAAATACACAGCATTCATGACGGAATTAATGCTTTCTCTTTTAATACAGCATGTATGCCTATCGCGTAAAGTGGGAAATTGCAGAGACAATAAGGGGTATTTGTATCAATGAACTATGAGCAGCTCTGCCTGATAAACAAGTCAATGCTGGAAAGCAATTGCGTAATATTTCATAATATATCATGGATTGATTTTTAACGATATTTTATCTGAAAATTTGTCGGACCCCTCCCCCTAGGAAAAATTCGCTGCTGCGCCCCTGATCAAATGTAAAGTAGAAAAAACTCCCTAAAGTTTTGGCCAAAAAATATTTAAATTAACAGTCAATACAGACGGGCCTTCGGCGTCCAGCGCTATCAGATAGTCGATCATCATGCCTGTGAATTCAATTTTTTAGTTGCTTTATTAATATTCATTAATCATATTTTCCGCAGGAGTTGCATTAAATCGGCCGAACTTCATTCTCAACTGCATTAGTATTGAAGCACATCATGTCAAAAGTTTGCTCAAAATAAACAACTATGAGTGAGGACACATAACCCTTCTTTTCCTTGATTGGTGATCCACGTTTGACCTCACAGTTATAGAATTTATCAATGTGCTTTCGCGAGCGCCGATTTGCTGTAATTCAAGAAGGCGAAATCTCTTATTTTCATGGTTTAGGCAGACGAACTTATAGACACGCATTACTCAAGAGATGTAGGCCTAGTAGACGGTGCATGTAGTGCCCCTAGGTTTTGTGAAGCTGAATAATTTTTTAATAATCTCAACAATCAGTTTAGAGTTTCCTTGCGGATGACATGACCAATTTGGGATATTTTAGTAATTAATTCTCATGCGAGTATAATCCCCATCTCCCATCTTTTACAAGCGAGCGCTAATGCGGATGCTAAGAGAACGCCCACCTTTTATATACCAACAAGATCCAATTACCATGAAAAAAAGATGTGCTTCTGACAACTTGACTTTGGCTGTCTTAACTTGCTGCTCTAGCCACGTATTTAGTATAAAATTCTCATGTGCAAATGTGAATGGGAAGTCTATTTAAAATGCTCCACCTAGCCATAGCACTGATATGAAGAGGGAACCGTGATAGCCTGCTGTTCTTCCACTTTAAAGTCTGAAGCGAAGAAGACATCCTCGTCATTTGTGAGTGGCATCGCCAGCTTCGTCAGGTCATCAAAATTTGCAAAGGGGTCATTGTCAAATTCACCCACTCACAGTTACGTTGGAATATTTTCAGGAGGTATTATTGTTACCACCTAATGATGATGCGATACACAAATCGCATACAACCGACCTAATTTCATGGTTGAGTTCACAAATGTTTGCTATAATCACAAATATTTCATAAGATGTTCTCCTATCTTCTTAATTTATTTAGGATTCTTCAAAATTGTCTAGATGAAAATTGTTGGCTATTCAACACGCATGCATGCTAGATCCCGCTAGATATCCCATTGGCCAGCAACATTTCAATAGTGCAAACAGAACAGTGAATTAAGTCTGTCCGCGATCTGTTGTCTGTGGAAACCTCTATAGTCCTCTGGGAGACACTGTTGAATGGCTTGTGGACTCAATATATTTATAGCTTTTGCAGATGTCCTCGCTTTCATTTGAAAAAGTTCATGTTAAGAAGCATTCATGTATGAATGAATTTAAGAAATATTCATAAATGCCACTCATAATTAATTAATGAATTTAAAATAATTTAATAATATATAATATTATAATGATTAATTAGTTAGTCATTTTGATGATTAAAATTCTGCAGCTTAATTAAGAATTGTGTTTTTACTGATGGTGACAATCTGCAAATTAAAAATAATGCAAAAAATAAAAAGCTCGAAATTAGATAGTAGATAAAAATGTCAGTAGCTCTCGCACCAAAATGAATTGTTGATGAAAATGTGAAATTCAGTGAATGCCAATGCACCAATGTCGTATGCAAAGAGAAGATCTGTATCATCGAAATGCGACACTTTATAATAATAAAGGACTAGAGCAACCATAGTAATGGAAAAAAATCGAACGTCGAGGACATGCGTTGCCATGACAACGGTACCTAAATGATGGCGGCTTCCAGTGGTAGACAGTGGCAAGATATCGACAACTAATCAGTGTACTTCGTAGATTCATGATTGTTATCATTTCTCTTTATATATAAAGGCATTTTGATAAAATAACTTACAAATTGTCTTGCGGCAAGAATCTACAACTGCTGCATGTTTCAGCATTTTGCTTCTTCTTACGATCTAGCAACTTTGACCTAAATGAGCGGCTGAAATGACCATCGACAAAGCGGTTTCACTGATTTAAACAAAGCGAAAGTGAGAATTCTATGTAGCCATAGATAGCAGCGTAACATGACTATGTACGCACGTGTAGATATGTATGACACATAATAAGAATTAGTGTTGCATCTCACGAATTAGTATAAAGACAAGTGTTGAGCGGATCGCTAATGGCAAAAACCCGTAGAGGTCGGATGTATCAAAGCTATCTAAGCCACAGAAGTGGATAATAGTACACTAGAATGGAAGTGTGATATCTTGCCTATGTACAATGATGGCACATGGAAAAATCTATGGTTTGTAGATGAGATTCGATCTAAACCATTGCATCACAGTCAAACTATTTGCCAAGTTGGTTGTGGAAGTTGTTGACACCTAATTACAGGATTTTCATGAAGAGCATTTTAGTGAGATGGTGGTATTGTATCATGTGAAATAGTCTACTATTCCATGGTTTTACATACTGTGTCTATTCGTGCCTGTCATTGACAACTATTATATAAATTTTCAACACTGGATTACGAATTGAAATTTGGTTCACAGAGTCATATTGAAAGTGGTCGCTGTACGGGCTGTAAGAACATCTCAAGAGTTCACGGATAAAATTTCTAATTATTGGATAATTTCCCCGTCAAGCGGTTACGAAACCTAGTGCTTTTCTGGAATAAACACACTGAAAGCTTCTTTACCTACGATCATTTCTCAGATAAATGAAATGTTGCTGGAACTCTTCAATTAATCATTGAATGACTTATGTGATATAGTGTGATGATATTTTGGCAGCTGATATTCGAATGCATGCAGAGATTTTGAAAATTGTTCAGATATAATGAACAGGGGAGCGCTTTGAAGAAAAATGAATACTCTAAGATTTCTTGGCCTCTGGTTTCAAGCTGTAGCAATGCATGCTCTGTAAATCGACATCACAAGTTGCATATGTGTCTGATTATACTCTTGATAGATTATAGGAGCGATATTTCAAAATGATGAGCGTACAAAACGTTTTAAAGGATTTCCTTCTTTGTCATCCTGTCACCTCAGTATTTTGTAAATTCACTATTGCTTTGTTACACATGATCTTTGGACAAAGGGCAACAATCCACATCACAAATTGGCTTGATAAATACAGATGCCAATCAGAAAACTTGGAAAGCAGCTCGCACAATTTGCATTTTGCACCAACTAAGTTCCCCCGGCGTGTGCCATAATTTTCATGCAATTTCCATTCTAGGACTTTCTATGGTATTGTTAATTTCTATGATCTAAGCCTAGAGAGGACATAGGATAACTATGATGCCACCAGTCTGTACTCTGACAGCGGGTCTATAGTTCAGGACCTCTCTGTCTTTATCTTCAGTTAACTTCGTATACATACGAAGTAGTTAGTTCGTATACATGTAAATGCTGCTTAGTCTAACATTTTCCCGCCCAATAAGATTCACATTGTGATTGTCACTTGCCTGGATATTAATTAAGATGGAGCGTTAACAAAGTCTGTAGATTGCATTGAAGAAAATTACAAAAGTTGATCTTGTGGTCACAGATTTCTTATCTTCGTTCCGATTTTTTGCATGTTTGATCTTCATAATCCATTGCAAACGATCCTGAGCAGTATGACACTCCAACATGCCTCTAAAAAATTCTGCAGGCGATTTTCTGATTTCATCTTCAAAGTTCAGTTGTGCTGTTGCTTTTCAAAAATTAATAACTCTGATGAACAAGTTTTGTTTCTTGAAAATAGTAGATGCCACTTCACATGCTTAAAGCACTCATTTTTATTTTTTATCAGTTTATGAGATGTCATAATGCTGTATTCATTTCACTTTTTAGGACTTATTACTCACAATAACTGATGTTGGATATCTTTTCTGCTACAATTCACAAATACGATGATGGAGAGTAAATGAGAAAAATTTGGCCGGTCGGTCAGATTAGTGCACACGTCCACTAAAAGTTATGATCACAGAATTATATTGTTTAATCGTGTCACTTTGCTAGAGGTGCAAACTGATTCAAAACGATGGCACATGCAGGAACTTACAAAGTGGGCAAAAATAAAATTTTAACACTTTGCAGAGATAGGAAAAATAGTCGTGCGTCGCGTGTGGATTGCTCCAAAATGCTCCGATCGCCACGATTCCTTCAAATTCGTAGAATTCAGATTATTGCGCAAAAGTTTTCTCGATAATGTTGGGTCCTCCGATCATTATTAAAAAAGTTAGCAGGAGCATGAAAAGACATTCACAGACTTCTCTGTAGAACTTGACATCGACTGTGTCTCTTTGCTGTATGATCCGGATGATAACAATCACTGAAACTTTGCACAATGCGGCGTATTTAATGTTGAACTGGCTGCTCATTGTTTGATTGCTATGGTATTATGTCAGCAGATTGTGCTATTTCATAAACGTTACATGTTCCGATGTTTCTTTTCTAGTCAAACAGAAGAAGAAACGACCGGTCTAATTCTGTGGTTGTGATCAAAATATTACAAGTTTTTATTTCTCTAATGAGTCACCTGACTGATTTGCAAAAATGTTCACGATTACTGACACATTCACTGATGACTACGATTTGAATTAAGCTTGTAGCCATTATAGAAACTTTCTGGAGATATCCTACGTCCTCTCTACACAAAGATGGCAAATACAGTGCATCTTCGATTATCCGGATACCGATCATCCGGACGTAATTTCAGAATTCGTTCGATTCTCCATGATTCCATCAAAACATGTACATGTACATACATGGAATCGAATGTTCATTTTAGCATTGCTCTCCTCTTTAGACAGTACATACACGAAGAACTCCTGCTTTACCAGCAATTAATTTTTGCTCAAAATTATGCAATTGATGCTCATAATTTCATTAAACAGTCGAAGAAACGGAATCAAATGTATCAAGTATTACATTCTACGACATTCGCAGGATGGATATATACATACAAATTATATTGATATATGTAGATCATATTCTACGGGGGTCTTGGTTTATAATCAAATGTCTTTGACCTAAGCCTACAAGCTTTTGCTAACATGGGATTTAAAAATTCGATTATCCGGATATTTTGCTTATCCGGATCTTTGACTGACTTATTGGGTTTTGACCATCTGGATTATCGAAGATGCACTGTATAGCTAATAACTCGACCTCTATGCAAAACTGAACTGCGTTAACAGCAAGCAGTAAGCGCTTTTGCCGCAACCAACCGCTCTGTTCGGTTGACTGCCCTAACTGTGACAACTTTTGTAACCACACATCACTAGCTGTTAAAACAATTCTATTATTTCTGTGGTATAAATTTATTTGCAAGCGTATAGGCCTAGATTATTACAATGTCTGACGTAATGCTGAGTGTCATCTTATTCTTGTCATTATTATAAGATTATAATTTTTTATGTGAGTCTTTTTGGATTCTGTTATTGAAATTTCCGGTGAAAATGCGTCAATCACAATTTTTCCATATTTCGGTAAATGAAAATCTAAAAATATGTCTGCTGATTTCATTTCGACGTAGGATTATAGAAATGAGTGCGTGATGACTCTCCCTCATTTTCGATATTGCTGTCGTTTTTCGATGCAAATAGTATGACAATTATTACTTTTGCATTCCAAATATAGACATTTTAATAGCTTTTGACAGATAATTTTCCCATCCTGATAAGTCCAACAGCACAGAATTGTCAAATTCAAAAAACGAGGCATTAATTGAGATGATCGGGTTTGTTGCTAGATATGCAAATGTCCGTGCTGTATCGGCAATTATTAACCGTTTGATTGTAATGAGTGGAAAATGAACCGCTCAATCACTCTAAAGAAAGCTTTTACACATACTTACACGATGATGGCATTGTAAGCACTGAAAATGATTCATTAATTGGTTTATGCTGGTGAGGAGATTGGATTTAGCTGATAATGAGATTCTTAAGCTCATACAGCAGGGGTGGACAACTTGTTTTCGTTGAGGGCCCATTTTTTTTATTAAAATATTGGCGGGTCATTTACATTATTCATTTTAGATTTGTGCAATTTTTCAGGTAGTATTGATATACTCTACAATTCTATTGTCTGAAATTAAAATAATTTAACTTCAATTTCATTCACAAATTATTTGTAAGTGATTTAAATTTAAGACAATATAGTGTCTTCTTATGCAGATTTGCATAATCAGCTGCATGCAATCCTTGTATAATTTACGCATCTCTGTTATCCATATTGTTTTCATATGAAAAGAATTTGCTGCACAATGGAAGTTTTCGTGATTGATTTCAGTGCTAGGCGCTTTTCGATTGAGTTAGTAAGCAAAGACTATAGCATCACTAACGCGTTTAATTGATTTATAATGCGACAGCATCAGCCTCTGGTTGTCGATATAAGCGAAAAAAGTGCGCATGTGTGTTCTCTTATGGGTAGTAAACAGGAAGCAATGGATGTCACATGGATGGATGTCACATGGTCACATGGATGTCATGGATGTATCGGGTCCAGATCCTTTGTCGTGGCAGAACATTTGATAATGAACGACTTCTACACTTGTAGCAGAACAGCTCCTGCTGTTTCGTGACGCTTGATCATGCTTGGCTTGTTCAAGTTGATAAATCGCGATTCCACCAAACTTGTTTCAACCGAATTATTCAGACATCTCAAATATTCTTGTATATATATCAGCATTGCTTTTCCGACTGAGTCACCATATCTCTACTGAGTGTTTCACAATATCCCTCATGAACGCTCAAAATAAGGCAAAGCCAATAAAATACATCATCGAAGAAGCAATGGTTTTCCCGAAACTGAAGAGCTAGCCTCAGGAAACACATAATAGAAGGTCAGTTGTCTACCTAGCAGTATCAAATCAAATTTCGCAAAGTAAAAGTATTTTGAGCGTTTTATGGTCCGTTTCATTTGAAGCTGGTAACCAACTGAATGTAGCTGTAAAACAATGTCTGAATAATCAATTATCATATTTCAGGATTCACTCAAGATGTTTTCGTGTTCAGTTCAGAAACATCGAATCAGAAACCTCATCTTTTATTTCTGCTCTAGCCAGGAGTAATAAGAAAGAGTAAGATCCTCCAAGAACAGCCAATAAGATGCCTTGTCCCATACTTGCATGCTTATGGGGAGGAGATGGCTTCAGTTCTATATTTAAAAATTCCACTGGTATTGTCCATTAAACCTGTTAACTAAAATTGACAATTGATTTATAGAAATTAATGTCTTGTAAATGCCGCATTGTAAACATTGAAGCCGTGATAAATGAAATAGGCATAGCAACATGGACGACATAAATCAGACCAATCTGCTGTTATGATGACAGATTGAAATTATCAAAGCAATTGGAGATGAGATAACCCACTTTTCACAGCTTGAATGAAATAAGTTAATATCATGAGAATTTCCTGAATTCGCATTTTCATTCATTAAACAGATCTAAACGATTTCAGAACACCCACGGAGCCGGCATTACCACACACAAATCTAATAATGAAAATTGATTCGATAATGTATCCTCCAAGTCTTGCCTTAATTTCTAATCTCGATAAAAAATTTGTTTGATTCCAACTGCCGTCTTGCCACACGATGTTGCCGTCAAAATACACGCGATCAGTTTTCATTTAAAGTCAAATATTTGGCTGAGGACACAAATCGAGGTCTGCATGAGTCATGTTAATGATTGGCTTATCAATCAAATGTTTCTGTTCAGATGTTCTTAGCAAGAATATCTCTCAAATGTTAGAGCTGATAAATGTAGTCAAGTCGATCATAACGTTTTGTAAATAAACAGATAATCAAATCATTCAAACAAGTGATTACAAGGAAAGACAGCATCAAATAAGATTTTCACAAGTCATTCCTAAGGTAAAAGGCGGCTGTATTACACTCACAAAAAAGTAGATAGGTCAGAGTAGAAGACAGTCACCAGGCCGGTCCTGCAAAAATAAGTCCACCCGCCTTCACATAGAGGACTACTCTGCTTGTCGTGTCATTGATTCATTGAAGTACCCTTCATGAAAATGGACATTGGAGTTTTACGATTCCACGTCCAGACCATTTCAAAAATAAGTAATTGTAAATGCACAAAAACGTTAACCCATATTCAAATGAAATTTTCGCGTTGAAGTCATGGCTGAATTTTAGTAGAGGATACATGTTCCTTTCCATATGCAACCTTATGTTCTATAGATTATTTCGACATATATTTTGATTTCTTAGGTGGTCAGCTGTCGTCAGCAGGCCTTCAGAAATAAAATTGTGCGTTTTCTCGGGCAGGATTTTAATATGAAAACGACGGAATTTTTTAGTGAAAATTGACAGATGTTGTGAGCTATAATTCCACTTCATCATGATATAAAGATTTTAAGATTCGTTGAATGCACAAAGATAAAATACCAATAACTTTTACCGAAAAATGCTCAAAAAAGTCTGACAGGATTTTTTTCATTGTTGAAGATGCTCAATTTCAATTAACTTTGTACCATGTAAAAGGATATGTTTAGTATATTATACCGACTGAGAGCTAAGGTTGTGTCGGTTGTGACTGAGAGTAGTCAGTTGTGGTCAAAGTGTAGGGTTAATGAAATAATAATGTCATGTCGCAGCATGAAATATCAGTATGCAGTCTTTTTAGACAATCAAAAAATTCCTTTGTTCAGACTTTCGTTATTGGACTGCTTCTGCTCAAACGTCTAAGATTAACCGAATGAAAGAGTTTAACGGAATCTACACACACAGAAATTTCTTTCTCATCGAATTTCTGTCTTATGTTCTTAGCTTGGATATTCAATTTGACATAAAGAATAAAAAAGACACCTTGTCAGTTACAAGAACTTGCGCAGGTCTTGGATGTGGTAAATCTTTACATGTCCGGTTAACTTTTGAATAAAAATATTCAATAAAAACAAGTTTACAGCCAAAATATGGCATCCAAAGAATTAGTAACACAAGAGGGGAACATATTACCCGACACAGCAGTTGGTATGGTTCAATTACGAGTACAACTCGATGAGCTGATTTCTGAACTTCTTCGTTCAACAGAAGCTTTTGTTCCTTGTTATAGCTATGCTTTGACAACGCATGTTTACAGTCCCAGTCACATCTGGGGGTAACCACAGATAACCGTGAGTTCGGTTCGATGTCATGAACACTTGTATTCAGTTGCTTCACGATCCACACAAAGTCTGAAAACGTTGGAATCAAATTACATTGTGCTGGTTGGACTTAGTCGCATAATAATCAATTCATCAGCTCATAATCCATTCTCATCCATTTGTAGACATACTGCTCATTGTGATTAATTTGTTGGCAATACAATTTTATCTTGCTTCTTTGTCGGATCGATTTGTGTTCTTCCAGCCAAAATATGAAGCTGCGTTTTCTGGGAGCATTGCTAATTCTTGGCTGCAAGCCTGAACTTTTATTCCAAAAAAGTTCATTGATAGGACGTATAGGCCGTCATGTTGCTAACGAGGTAATGGACAATTCGATAGTACGATAGTCTACAATCTCCAATTGTAGACACTATTGGTGGTGCATCATGATTTTGGGCATTTTTTTGAATTGAGGAAGTTGGCGACTATCTTTGTTTTCAAGTGACTTGGTCATCATAAATGCTTCATAACATGTGTATTTCCTTTCATTCTGGACAGGAGCATGCAAGATCAATCAGCGCATGATTGCTTCTTTACATCATTCAACTCGCTAGATCTAATTGAGCATCACGCTATGAGATCGGGCATTTAACATATCTAACTCTTAGAATGCTATAAAGAAGCAATCATACACTAGTTCCATAACTACGTAACTGCTAGTTGAATAACTACTAGCAGCTACTAATAAGCTACTAATAACTGCAAATGATACTAGTTGAATAACTACGTAAATAACTACTGTGTATAATGATCGAAGAGCTTTCGCTCGTCACCTAAATGAGGCCAAATTCAATCCATTTCATTGGTTCATGAAAACAGACGAGCTTTTTCTTGATTATCTCTAGCATCTTTAAACCTTGATTGATGAATAGTCTAATGAAGACATGCTTCGGCCTCAACCTCAAAACCAACGTTGTCGAGGTCATGAAATAATGTAGTAAGAATTTTCAAACAGATTGCAGTTGTCGGATCGAATTGAACATATATTCTACGTGCTACTACCTGGTGTTCAGCATGTTTGATCGAAAAGATGAATTTCTAACTATAGAATTGCAAACAAGAGGTGTCGATAAACTTGCAATATACTTTAATTGCCTATATCCATTTTACATGGTAGCGAAAACATGGAATGTCATCGGAGAAGATGTTGTGAAAGATTGCTCAATCTCATTATACCACTCATCACTGATAGTATAAATATTTTTGCGATATTTTGAAAAACATCTGCGATAAGTTCATTATGCGCAGCATTGCTCTCAAGCATTATTGTCATAGCCTGAAAAAGGGTTTGGCGGTGAGCCATTTCACCGCAATTACTAGGGTGGTCCTTAAAATCGAAAGTCGGAATTTTTTTTCTTGCTCTCAACCCCCAAATCATGTCTCCCTTATATAAAACCAAGGAATCTCAAATCTTGCGCAAAAATATTAAGATTTAGAGGCAGATCAATCGACTTGAAGTAGGCTATTTACCTAAATTTTGTCGAATTTTTGCAAATACAGTAATCCCTCCTGCTTCGGATTTAATAAATGCGGGTTTTCATAAAATATTTCAATTTTTTAATCACAGAAAAATTTCGCTATTTCGCGGCGGTTCGCGGCCACTCGAATTTCTTCACTTTCATCTAAAATGATAAGTTATGCTTAAAAAGTCGTTTTCGTTCGTTGAAATTAATAAATTAAAGATTCAGTACACTGTGCAGTACATGTACAAAAGTAATTACTTTCTCATTCTAATTTCTAAGGGTTTTCACAAGGTTGGGTCCAAACTTGAGCTTGGGTATTTCTCTTTCGAAGTGGAGCAACAATTTCCAGAACATGCTTGGAATTTTGATTGAGATTTAAAATTGCATGAAGATATTTTGAATCATATCATATTGTACATATTGATATCCAATTAATATGTATCTAATGTTCATATTGATTACTATTCATTATATGAATTTGTTATTACGGAATTGAGGCCATATTAATATTCAGCTTAAAGTTTTAAATATCGGCATAGGTTATCGCTGGGCTTGATATCATCAACCCTGTTTACGTCTACAGTCTAATAATTTCCCAATTAGAACAACATGCATGACTAAACTACATTCCTTACAACATGTCTGATCGAGAAACGAAACACACATAACATAGGCCTCGTATAAGATGAAAATAGCACAAATGTAGATATAACGATATTTGTCCTAATCGTAAGAAGCAATCATCAAAGAATGTCACTGCATTTAATGATACCGATATCTTTCTATTTTTAATACATGTAGCCTAATAATAGAATAAGCAATATAGGCCGAAGTTTTTAACTTTTAAGGCAAGAGGCTATGTGAAGCAAGTTATCTACAAATTGTTGTAGGCTACCAATTTAACAGCATAAGCGTTATACAGGTATTGGTTTAATGCATTGCATTTTTTTCATGTATTATTTGTTTTATTTCACGCAAAATGATATATACAAAATTCTGTCTAACACAATATGCATTGCATATAGCTAAATGGATTAAATTCACAAGGAAACCATAGGTAATCAAAGCATAGGTTAAGAAGCTAATTAAACAAACTATCAGATAGACATTTACGGTAGGTCTATATCGAAGTTGATGATAACACAGTTTTATCATAGAAAGACCAATCGTGGGGTTGATGTAGGTTTCATATTTATATGTACATACATGTAGATGACTTGCTATGACATGATGTGGTCATATACTTAGGCAGAATTTTTCCAAGAAAACCGCAAATGATCATTCATGGTCAATTTCTTTACTCTTGGGGGGATATCCAAGCTCTTGGGTCCGCACCCCAAGATTCTTGGGTGCCCTCAAGACTACCCAAAACCCAAGAGTGAACCCAAGACCCAACCCTGGTTTTCAGAGGATTTCTAGAATTTCATGCTCATGCTCATTGAGTGTAACTAATCGAGACGCACTTGTAGAAGAAAATCTCATTAATCCTTTAATATTAATGGTTTTAGATGCAAAAGTGTGATTGTTGTTTCGCAAGCGAATACAGTACATTGCGAAAGAAAATGTTCATCATTAAACAACAATTCTATGACAGCTCTATAAAGCCGTCAAAGCACATTATGAAACAACTTTCATCTAGATGAATGCGCAATTGTTTTAGATAGCAATGTGATGCAACTACATGTGGATTGTGGGGTTATAACCTACTTGACGCAACTGAATCTGCGAATAGAATTTTGTTCAGAAATTAAACATGAGATCGCTCATTTGATAATCTCATTGAATACACTCACTGCATCTTTTTCTGGGGGTGACAGGATGTCACTAACTAGCATTTTTTCAACCACTTATTGAGCAATTTTCAAATACTCACGTGAGCTTGAATGTGATACCTCAAGAAAATATGGGATCATATCCAGGTATTCAAATACTATGTGGACAGTCAATAATATAGCCATTAATATGGGAAAATTTTCAATCTTTTGATTTAATGCAGGTCTCGTTGCGGTGGCAATCTTAAGCACTGAGTATTATGTGCGGAATGGGATCCAGTACAGCGCTGGGTTTTTGGAAACAGAAAGGGACCGACCGAGCTGTCGAATTTTAAATAATTTTCTTTGGCATCTTCTCAAGCCTGACATTTCCTTTATGCTTTGTTGGTGTTCAATGGAGTAAAACGTGCTCTCTTTGCAATCATGTTTATCATGCCGAGCGTTGATATCATTAGACTATTTTGATTAGGATGTGACCTTCCCAGTAGCACATATACATGCACAATCCTCTTACTAAGAATGATTCTATCTCTTAGATCCTAACTTATACGATACCGGATGGTTTGAAGATCATCGCGTTCTGCAAGAGCAAGACTTGAAAACCGGAATCTATACATGCGGAATGGGCCAGAAATGACACCGTTTCAAAAATGTCCTTATTTGCGTTTTTGCGACATCATTCAAGGACACCTTAATGTCAACATTGCGATCGTAGATCCTTTATACAAGTTACTTGACATCATCAAAATTCTTAATCAGTCAGCTTCTTTGATTTCATTTTTGCTGTCAGGCAAGCAGTTCATTCGTCCAAGAAAAACAATATCTTTCTCATCCATTTAGATTGATGTTTGTCGAGAACAGTAACAGTTCTGCAGAATCCGACGATGCACATGTCGTTGTAAAAGTCTGGATAACATTATTTCTCTTAGAAATTTGAAATGTCAGTCTTTAGGATGTTGAACTCATCAGTAACAGTCTAGACAAAATACAGCAAATTGCACTTCAATCCACTAAAAATTGCAATTGTTTCAAGAGCTTGCACGAAGCAAATTTACGCCAATGAAATCGCAGATACAGATCGCAACAGCCATTCAAAATGAAGCGTACAACCTTGCCTCGCTTACTTCATTTACTTTCCACATGCCTCTCACCAAGACCGGTTAGATTTCTTAGTCACTAGTTCAGAAACTATTGCAGCTGTGTGGATGCAAAGTGGTTCAAGCTTTTGCTTGTTAAAACACATATATTTGCGAGTTTTATCATCACTGTACGCGCTTACGTACCCTTTCCTTGTATGCATAGATAAATTTCTTGGGTACGTGAAAGGTGTAAATTGACAAAAATTTATGCCAGCTAGATCAATAAACGAATGTTTTTGATCAATAAACGATTCATTTTTTACAAAATTCTTATGAATGCACATGGAAATTCAAGCATCTATATCAAAAGCACAGAACCAGACTATACAGTAAGTCAAACTTGTTGATTTTATTGTGTTTTCTTCTACCACAGCCTTAGCATAGTCGGTGGTACTTGCTCTTTCATTCAGGTGACCGCTTCTTCTTTCAAATAGCTTCTTTTCCCACTTTCTTGTTATTCTTCAGGAAGCTCAAGAAGAAATTCATTTTTGTTTTTCCGGCTTTATCATTGAATTGTCTAGCCATTATTGTGCCACAAAGCAGCAGCCACCACATTATATTCGATTGTGTCAGTACTTTATAGCATCGCGAAAGAATATGAATAAAAAAGTAAATTGCTTAGTGGTGAGACAAAATTAAATTCATCCTGGATTCAGATTCGATCAGAGATAGATAGCCATCTAATACTTATCACCTATCGCTGATAAGATGCGAATTACGCACGCTTCAGCAGCTGCTGATTGCTTCAATCGACCTCTATCAGCTACCGCAAGAAATAATTAGGACTCTTTAAGTGAGATAGTTAAAACGCAGTCACTTTTGGGCCCCTTGTGTTTCTCAAAATATTCTAAACATGCACTGGAAAAGTTAATAAAAAGCATGGCAATTACTTTCACGGCGGCGAGACATTACGACTTGAATATTAAACACACGTTTGCACATTTCCAACAATGAATCCGCAGTGCACACATGCGAATATGAATACCTACATGCACTGACGTGTTCTATATTGATCAAAATTGCATCTAGTAGGTGACTGTGTAAATCTTATGTGTAATCTTATTATCTCTTTTTACATATTATATAATTCTGAATTGGAAAACTGTTTTTGAGTGAATCTTTAGTGATGGTCAAAGAATTAATTTGCAAGTTCATTCAAATGTTTGAGATATTTTTTAGTAAAACTGTCCGAAAAATGAAAACCCACGCCTGCTCTCATTCGGATTATATGACGTTCGTGTGAAGGTGTTTATAAAGAGACATGAGTGCTATTAAAAAGTGTGTTGCTTGTACAATGTGAGGTGATCGGAATGTGATGTTAGACTGTAGAAAAGTGCGGCAGTTCATGTCTTCTATTGATTGTAGGCTAAAGCTATGTGATTGCTTTTGCTTCACCGAATGTTGTGTCTCGAGTGTCTGTGAGTTTATCAATCAAAAAGCAATCACACAGCTTAAGCCTACAATTCATAGGAAACATGAATTACCTTTCTACAGTCTGACTTCACATTTTGATCAACTCACATTGGACAAGCAAAGAACTTCTTAATGGCACTCTTGTCTCTTTACAGACACCTCAACACAAAGGCTCCTGACGGTAACATCGACCTCAGAAGACGTAGGACGTCGCAAGCTCGTCGCGGTTTTTAGAACAGAATTATTTTCTAGATATTGAAACCGAAAATGTTTTATTTAAATTGAATATGCGCCAACTCGGCAATTACGCAAGTAAATAATAATGAGACAATGATCAAAACTGCCAATCCAATGAATAGAACTGTCATGGAAGATATTTTGCGTTAGTCAATCCTTTGTGGTGTACAAGCATTATGACACAGCGGAATTATATAAATCCGATGATCCCCTCAGATCGATCATTGAAAAAGAATAAAATCAGTGAAATGCAAGTGAAAAAATTTCATTTTTATGCAAAAAACACAGTAGAGAAGCTTCTTTCTTATATGTGCCCGAGGATTTAATAGGATTTATTTAACATGAATAGCATTAAATTGATTATTTAGAACCTCATCTCATTAAGAAAAATTTCTGTGGCATTGCTGTGCTCTCCTCGAAGATGAATGGTGGTCGGTCATCCTAAAATTCGGTGCAAAATATAGATAATCGTCGAAGCGCAAGTTTTGATGTAATTTTACCGACATACAAACCTTCTATCTTTAACCTGGATTTTGTTTGTTATCCCACTCTCATTCTTTTGCTCGTTTCACCAGAATGCAGAGTGTGCTTTTAAAAGTCTTAGGTTTTGACCGACGAAGGTTAGAATACAGGTCTTCTAGGTGCTAAGCAGATACTGCCACACGACCATGGCGCTGATATAATACTAGCTATGAAACTGAAGAATATTTTTCAATAAAATTTCTAATTAATTTGCCAAATTTAGTTTAGAATCCTCCTCTGATCTTTTATATTCATTATCAAGTTTAATTTTATTACAAATTTTCCTAGTGTGAGGTGATGTTTTCCACTTAAAGATTCCATTTGATTGTCACCAGACTCTGTTTAAGACACACGCATCCACCCATAGAGCACTACCAAGAAATATAGTCGATGTATTTCTATAAATCAGACTTATTTAGATATCTACTGACTTCAATGCTACTGTTGTTTGACTGTCAACAATGTTGCAATCATAGATGACGCAAGGGATGATAGCAGTTCGAATATTCCGATCTTTCTAGATTTGTATTTTCGAGTAAAAATCTAGCCTCCAGAGAATTAATATCAACAGACTTTACTAAAAATTTCTTGTAGATCAAATAAATGACTGAGAAACCAACATAACCAGAAGGAAGCTAATTAAAAACAGGTCAAAATTGAGTAACTTTCTATGCGCAGTATGTACAAGCATCATGCGGTGTTAGGGTGGCTTAATTAGTTGAACGAATTCGTGTTTTAGAATTTCTAAAAATTCGTGCTTCCATTTGTATTTTGATGTTCTGAAAGAGAAGCATTTATATTAGTATTTAATCTTTCAAAAAGGGAATTTGTTGCAAGCCTAAATTTCGTAAAATTTCAGGTTTTGTGCCATTGGATCTTCGTGGTGCAGTTGTTTGGATGAGCTCTTCAATTGAAGGAGTGAGTAGCGTATATGAATTATTCGACGGA
Source organism: Prostheceraeus crozeri (assembly GCA_907163375.1). Classification (NCBI taxonomy): domain Eukaryota; kingdom Metazoa; phylum Platyhelminthes; order Polycladida; family Euryleptidae; genus Prostheceraeus; species Prostheceraeus crozeri. Next base: position 691,246 of record CAJQUW010001446.1, on the reverse strand, counting down.
GATTTAAATGGTCACGGTCTTTGTCCAATTACCAATCCTCAATATTCGGACAACGGTTGGCACTGGATTCTGATTGACCTTGGGAAATTGGTCGACATTAGTGCGATTCGAATCGGAACAAGAAATGACACATATTCAACAGGTTAGTCAGTGTTTTCAGAAACAAGAGCATTACTTAATCATTTCAAGCTCAAAGCAATTTTGAGGAGCTGTTCCGCTAGTTGTTTTCTGAGCCCATAGAATTCAAGGTGATTGTGCACAATTGGGAGGGGGGAGGGGACCCTATATGCAAAGGATACAAAAAAGGGCTAACCCCTTATGAACAAATGGCGACCCGCGTTGTTCTCAGTTCTCACCAACTGCATCGTTTCATGGCACGCATGTTGGAAGCTATTCATCGCAGTGACACAACGACAGGATACCTAAGAAAAGCATTCCATCAAGAATTCCTAATTTCTCTGTTACGGATATAATTATGTAATTAATATAATTAGTATAATTAACTCCTAAATTTTCTAAAACCGCAGCCTAAAACGAGTACCTACGGTGAGGAAGATTTGGCAGAATCATCATATTATTCATCATGTGAATAAAACAACCCTCCATTCATGCTAGCGCAGAAAACAGATTCTACATATGAGAATATTCTACACTATGAACGCGAACAGTTTCTCGTTTGAATGATGGAAAATGCGTTCTGTAATGCTGGAAAATTGCTTTTCCTTTTTTTGGTCCACAATTGTTCACTTGGAGTATGCATTGGTTTCACAGTTGTTTACATAGCTGAAATCGAGTTGTCCTGTATATTGCATTTATGATTGCGTCAAGATGTTTATGTTCGATTGAACATATTTTTTAAGCTGATTCTCGTGGTTCAAGGTTGGATTAAAACTTATATTTGAAAAATATTGCATGCCCAATGTAATTTTACAACAAGACCAAAGAAATTGAGAAAACAAACTCCATGCTAAGCAATTTGTGTTAAAACAGAGGATTTCAATTGGTCAAAGTTCGCTGCAATGTAGTTGTGTAGCTCGTCAATGTATCTTTGCTTTTGATAGGTTTCCTATATTTTGCATCTGAGTCCAAGAGAATCTGGTTCATCGACCATATACCGATAGTCATCATTGCTAATGTATGCACCGCACCTGTCTGAAGAAATTAGTTCCTGAAAGTTAGTGTACATTTACTTCAATGCGCAAAGCAATGAAATACACTGGCAGCAACAAGATAGGCCTGCGCTAGATATGAAATTCTGTGATATACATAGGCATGCTCATAATGATTTCCTGATTATTTTGACTAATACTGCTAACATTGCAGGCATACGTGTAAAGTGGCAGTCAAGATTGTTGTGATCCTGTCCGAATCCTTTATTGACAATAATAAGAAATAAATTCGTTTGACAATATTGTATTTTGATTTATGCAAATTAGTTTATTAAAAGTAGATCACAATAACTTTGATGCAGACAGTTTGGTTACCAGATAGATTATAAGAATAGGTATACACGGGGGCTAAGGCTCACTGGATTCAGGCTAAGACGATTTGCATATCTACGACAAGCCTTCAAGAAGTTTTTATTTTTTTGTAGTTGAGTTTGGACAACAAACTTTGCCGTTTTTTAACTATGTTTTGCATTTGTTGAAGGTTGAAAATGAAACTAGTCTAATCTTTAAAATAATTTCAAATTTCAAAAAGTAGGGAGATCGAACGAAAGTTTCTCAATCTCAATCTTTGCAACCATTGTCTGCAAATGACACTGTACAAATATGTAGCCGTCACATCGCGTAACTTCCTCGGTCAGTTTCCAGTTTTGACATGGGCTACCTTAACTGTGTAGTTTTAAAAAAGTTCATCGTTGTTTCACATTCTCAATGAATATCTATTTTCTCAAGGAGTAGTTATGATTGCCCTTTAAGTCTGTAAGTCATGCGTAAAATAATCTAAAACTTGTAGAATTATGTTGTTTTTGGACGACACCGACAAGTCATATCGCTTTCGTATGATTGAGTCATTTCATTGACACGCTCTAAATAATTATTTGCTTATTTAAGGCGTCTTGTACATGTACAGGCGTAGTGATGATGAAGTATGTTTTTCAAAATGTTTTTGCATAAACTGTTTCATCATCACTAGAGAAGATTTGTCCAAGGAAAATAAACTTTAAAGTGCAGAGCATTAGTTGCAACAGATGGTAAACTGAATACGTGATATCGTTAATTTTTCAGTTACCTGTGTCTCATCAATGAATGAGAGATAGATGTACGTCTATTTACCTTAACGTTTGATCTTCTAAAAATGAAAACGATTGATAGTTCAATTTCATTGGAAGATTTTACCCACTCGGAATATAAATCAAAAATAACTATTGTGAATCTTTTTTTAGGCTTAATGATGGTGAATTGTACGCGTAAGCAACCAGCTCTAATCATTATCATGACTAGCAGTATGATGTAGGACAGCCTCCACACGAAACATGCTTCTGCCTATTGGGTTTTTAAATAGGGTATAGGATCTTAGAGACAATGATGCAAAGACCCAAATGTCTTTGAAATATCTCGTCACATTGTAAAAAATAGTTGCAGGCAAAGAGCATAAGCAGTTCACAAAAGCTAATTGCAGGGATACCATGTGGTCCACAAGTATGCCTTATGACTTTGAAAGTGCACACGATGTGTGGAAGTGTGCGACTACTCGACGAGTCAGTGAAATTGAGTAAATTTTGGCAGAAGTTTATGCTTCTGTTTTGATTTAAATTCATATTGACAAGGAAATTTGTGAGGCTAAAAATGATAATTACTGTCCTATTTCTCTGTAAAATTGTAAAATATCTAAGTTGCAGATTTTTAGTGCATAGTTAGCCGGTAAAAATTTAAACAAATGGTGAATTTTACTGACATTTAAGCTTCAAAGGATTTAAGTTAGGGGATATATCGAATGGTATAAAAAATCTGGTATTTTTGCGACAATCTTTTATGCAAATGTGATGGTATCTGCTTAATATTATGATTGTCAGATTTATAAGTATACAGATTTCATTAGAAATTCACACGATCATACGGATTTTATAAAAAACACTTTTTGACAAAAAACTGGGTCATCAATTGTTTATTAAGGAGAAAAGCAGGGCACTGAATCAAACATTGAGAAAGCCAAACGGTCTATGCACTAAAACCGGATTTTATACTTCGATGTGATAAATTAGTCAGTTAATGACCCAATATTTGAAGGATAGGGATATTTAAATAGCAAAGAATATTTCATTTGATGGCTTACTAATCGCATTATTGATGGGTTGACTGATGGAACATAGGCGAAATCGGATTGCCAGCTTGAGTATGAAATACTCAATTTTCCTGCGTTTTTAGAAGTACATATATAATTTATCTTCACGTAATAGGCGATTACATGCTGAGGTGTTAACTGCAAGCAACATTTTCCATTGACTGACGTCAATGCAACACCGTTACTTAATCAAGACACAGTCAACAAAAACCACAAGCTGTGATTCTTGCAAACCTGTGCTGAAAATTAAACGCCATAACATATTATGTGAGCGTGTATCTCTAGAGAAGACGATAAATTGAAAATTCATTATGAAACGAATCGTGTTATTATTCATTCTCAAATCTGCAAATGATTGCCTCTTTTGGATAGAAATCTGGATAGAATTTTGTAAAAAATAAAATTTGCTGTGCGTACTAGACTTATTTAACGCTATTTTGTGTTTTTGTTGCATGAAAGCATCAATCGTTTTCTTCGTTTAATTTACGACATGATTTAAGATGCTTTGGTAAACAATCGATCCCCAGCCACTTGCCTTAATGTCGGAAGTCTCAATTGTGACAAGATGTGTATTCATTGATTATAGTTGCTATGACAACTGATGTGTAATGGTGATGGATTGATCCTGGCCTACCAATTGAAGCAGTCGCATGTAAGCGGTTCGTAGCTCAATTGATAGAGCGCAAGTCTAGTTAACCTGAGTCATGGTCGAATTCTACCAGCCGCACGTCTTTTGCATGGCAATTTTATGGAGCGCTTATTTCATTCCATTCTATTGAAATTTGCCAGTAGTCCGGCAGCCATGATGAGTTTCTGCATGGAAAGATGCCGAAAATGAGACTTTCATAGAATGACGTACACTCCGTGCCTACCACGAATCTGCGCGTCTGCCGAGTTTTAGTTAGCTCCTCTTCTTGCCAGATGGGATCAAAGATGGGACGCACATTGAAGTTTTTGGTTAAAATGAAATTTTCTTTAATTTCTCTTACTGAGTGAAAAGTACAAAGTCTAGAGCCATGATTTATAACGTGGAATGTCTCTAGGTCATTTCCTATCATGTTCATGTACAGTGTACCTCTGTCTATGAAGCTAAGCACACTTCGATTTGGCAAGCCTCTTAATGTCGGAAATCACAAGCATTTTTGCCTATTTGATCCACATTTAATCACAATCTTGCAGGCATTGCAGATCAGAAACATGATAGTAACACATGGACATGATAGAAAATGACCTGAAAAATATGGCTCTAGACTTATTACCTTTTCCTTAAATAAGAGAAAACATGCATGTAGATAATTTCATTGTAACCGAAAACGTCAATGTGCAGTCCCATTGGATTAACATCCTTTTTCTTGATCCTGTCTGAAATTAGGAGCAGCCGGGTAAAACTCGACAGACGTGCAGATTCGCAGTAGGCATGGGGAAAACGTCATTCTGTGAAAGTCGGCCTCGTTCCTTACAGAAACTCATTCTGGCTGCCGATGTATAGAAATGCTGGCACCATGACTGGCACTTCATTCAAAATCAAATCATGACACAATTGACTAATTATTAATTGATCAATCAAACGAATTGATTCACATACTATTTGTGTACAGTTGCGTTATGTAAATATGTGATTGTATGTACGAGCAAAAGAGATTTAATTTCGAATAAGAGAGTTTCAATCTCGAACAAGAGATATTCAAATACGTATAAGAGAGATTCAAATGCGTACAATTGAAGCTGGGACATTCCCATAACGATGTCTACATGTTTCATAATTTTAATAAACTTATAGTTAATAAGACTTAAGGTTTGTCCTTAAGAGGACAGGTGGTGCGTTCCCACCGGCAGACATTAAACGTTCAAGGCGCGTCAAACTTTTGACTATCCTAGGACTACAGTTTAGAGCCAAACTTGACGAGATCGGTGTGGAGGACCTTCCCACTAGTCCATTTTTCACTCAGCGCTTCTAAAGCGGGGCTGGACCTTACCCCTAATGGTCCTCTGACTTGTGATCCTCGACAAATGCATGAATGCATGAAGGTCTTTAAGCACAAAGACTTGACGGATCTGATTGCGTGCCGGGCGGACCTACCCGGGGGTCCATAACATAGCGCTATACGGGCTGGACTTCACCCTTAAGTGTACGAGATCGTACAAGGCCGCTTAACAAGTGATCTCCTTGGTCAAAGTTTCAGGCTCGATTGATTAGGAACTTATATATAAATAGACACTTAGTAATCACCATGTCAACCCCATGGAGACCAGTAACCGACACAGTCCATTCATCACACTAGGGTAGTTAGCGATAAAAAAAAAAAAAAAAAAGAACAAACGTTAAAACAAATAAAACAATAGCCAGTCGTCAGCAGGTACCCGCCTGGTTGCGTTTCGGCCCCTCTACCTGAACGCTCAAGCCCAGGCGGGCGGGGCCCCGCATAAACTTATATGCGGCTGGCATTCTAAAATCAATACAGTAATGATATGTGTAATAATAAGTAATACTGATAGTAATAGTAAAAACAAAAACAAAACAACCGCAAAAGACGGATACATCCAAAACAAACTAAAATATATGTGTGAAATACTGAAATGGTATAACCAATAAAAAAAAATGTTAAGAAAACAGTGTTAATTATATTGTTTAAAATGCGCACTGCGATGTCAGCTGCCTGGCTGAGAAATATCCAAACTTGACTAGAAAATTGTTATGACCGGTTAGGATTTTCTCAGTACATGCCTTCATTTTAGACTTACAATATCCTCTGCTGCTCATCACAAAAAGTGTCATATTAATTCGTTTAATTAGATCTTCAAGATGTGAGCAGATGCGACAATAACGTAAAACCTGGCCGGCAAATACATTAATTCCCATGTTATAAGGTATTGCACTGTCTGGAAATGTCAACAGAACAACAGGGAAATCAAAATCTTCCACTTTATGATATATTGAGGTTCGAAGACCGTCTCTACTAGATTGGAGTCTCACATCGAGGTAAACAACGGCTTTGTCATTGACTCCGTTTCTATCTGCAAGAAGCTCCATCGGGTAAATTTTCGGAATTAAGGTATTGAAATGCTTGTAATTTATTACGCATATATCGTCTATATATCTCGAAGTGTTTGACAATAATTTAGCTAGTCCAAACTTTTTATTTTTAACCAATTGTTTCATAAAAGCAAATTCGCAATTTAACAGAAACAAGTCGGCAAGTAAAGGACTGCAATTCCCTCCCATTGGTACTCCTCGAATTTGTCTGAACACGTAACCGGAAAAAGAAATGTAGACTTCAGACACTATAAAATCAATAGCCTTCTTAAAAGAGTCCACGTCATAACAAGAATACCCCTTATATTTGATTTTGGAGAAAAACGACTTCTCATATCCTACACACAAGTATCTACGATTAGTGGAATTGAATGTGAGATCAAGGATGGAAAAAATATTATTCTTGATAGCACCTTGATCTAAGTTTGTATAAAGAGTAGAGAAGTCAAAGATCCAAGAGTCCAAGAGTCCAAGAGTCCAAAGTCCAAGAGAGATCCAATTTCGAACAATAGTGATTCAAATACGAACATTTTTGGGATGATTTCTGCCTGCTTCTGGAGAGTAAATTGCAACATGTTTCATTATTTCGATATGCCGGATCAAGTTTAAATGATTTTAAATGATTTTAAATGATTTTCTATTTACCTCCGCGGACTTTTTCTCGATCAGTAAATATGTTTGACATTGTGTAATCAGTTTCAACATTCTGAAGCAACCTGGGGATGCTTCAAAACCGTCAAATTGATTTTATCAAACTTGTCTGTTTGCCAATCTGATTCAACCTTCATGAGCATCAATTTTGACCTCATCTACGTATGAGAGAAAATGCCTTGGCCAATTTTCATGTTTAAAAGATTTGGAAAACCTAAGTAGAGGTTGGTAACTTTTTTTGATTTAATTTATCGATGTATTTCGGCTATTCAAGTGCCATAGCCATTTTCAAGAAAAAATGTTTGAAAATGGCTATGGCACTTGAATAACCGAAATATATCGATAAAATAAATTTAAAAAAAGTTACCAACCTCTACTTGGCTTTTCCAAATCTTTTAATCATCTACGTATATGCCAACAATGGAGCTCATTGCAAGAGTTATACTGCATAACAAGACTTTCAGCTTTGTTGTAATTTCAGTGATAATTTGCGAGAGAATGAAACAAACTGCATGTTCACATCACTAAGTAACAAAAGAGAACAGGAGATGACTACTTGAGAAATCAAAGAGCTCTGAAATTTCTAAATTCACAAGACAGCAAACAGGTGAAAGAAACAATGATTTGTCCGCATTTCAAGTTAATTGTCCACTAGGAACATTTTCACCAATATTAGCTTGCCATTATGGATTGAATTTTACTGTAGCAAGCCCGCAGCTGAGAAAGCTTAGACTTGAGGGCAGATTGATGCTGTGCCGCCACAAATCATATTTCTTCAGTAATGGCATGTTGAATGTCGGACAGCTAGATGATTCTGAATGCAATGCTATATTTTTAACTTATTCGGATACCCATGTTGAATTATTGTGTTTGAATTCAAATAAGCTTATTATCAGCTCAAAAATTTATTTCGAATCTATTGAATTACATGTATATGTTACTCAGATGAAAACAGTTTGACAATCAATATTTTTTATTCTAAGTCATACGCATGACTATTCATTTGAATCACTAAACATTTTATGTTGTCCCACTGATGTTTGAAACCTATATCGTAGGTACCAGTAATAAGAGAACAATATCGGCATCAATGTTGTTAATAATGAATATAATTTATGATACATGCGGAATCTCTGGTGTCAAGTTATCTTGCGCTTCGAATAAAGATAGAACACCTTGTAGATGTTTAATTATTGGAATACTTATTGCCAATAGTTGAGGTGAACGTGCATGCAAACTTACGAATGAACTAACCAATGGGTTAGCTTGAGTGTGAACAAAAAAAAATGAGAAGTCAAAATGAAAAATGTAATGTCATAAATTTGTGAATTGATAGCTTAAAAGCAGGTTATTAATTCTGGAAAACAAGTTGAATTTCTCTTTTTCGTACTGGAATCTCTGAAAAGGTGTAGAAATGTTTTGGTACTCGAATAATAGACCTATATCTCACTTTTGTTTTAGTAGTGAAGCGTTTGCATTTCAATAAATAAGAATCAAGCACAGTCGAAGCAGTTACAATTGACCTGAACAAGATTGCGATAGAGGACCAAATCGCTGCCATCCCCCACCCCGTTGTGGAAAACGTTGAAGATGGCCAAGTGTAGAAAATAATTTTCCGGGCCTGTTATTTTGGAGTCGTGCACCCAGTTTCACCTCATCAACCGATTAGTCCACAGCGTAGGAAAAATCTTAGGAATAATTAAGTATATAATTATGTGTAAATAGAAGCGAAACTACTGAATATCAATCATTTTCTGATATAGAAGCTGTAAATGTTTGGTGCAATTCAGCTTTATCAAATATCAGTTAGCAGAAATGGATTATACAATGGACATTACAAAATTTCAAACCTATAAATAATTATCATAATATTTATTTGCATGTACATTACAGAATTATCTATTTTGTAATGAAAGGACTCTCATTCCCATAATTGCTGTTTCTGTTGTATTTTTGAATTGTTAAACGTTACTTTTTATTTTCAGCTCAATTAGCTTATAACATTGAAATTCTGGCTGCCAAAAGTTTGCGACAAATCCCAAATATTGTTCCTGGTCGGAAAAATGAAAGAGCGAACATGAATTGGTCGCAGTTCACAGAAATTGGAAATACAGGAAGCAGACGCGAAGTTGTTCCTGACATTTATCTTATGACTCCGGAGAACTTCTCTGCTAGATGGATAGTTTTGAGGAGAAAAGAAATGATCAATATCTGTGAAGTGGAAATACTTGTGAAGGAATGTGAGTATTCTTCAGTGATGGGCACTATTCGAAAACTAAAGGTCCAATAAACCGATTAGCCTGCTCAGAATTTCGGTTTGATTACCCGATTTAATTTAAAGTGAAATTAAATTCTACTTCTTTAAGTAGGCTTTCTGTGATACTCAAGGAAAACAAAATATCATTTTGTGGCCATTTTTAGTTATAAAATGATTGTAAAATCATTTTACCTTTGAATCCAAAAAGCAAGCTGGGTAGGCTAACTAGAGAAAAGCACCGCCGAATGCCCAAATGTATATGCAAAGCGCAATGCATCTGGCAAAAGAATAGAAAGTGTGTTGCAATTTGTTAACAAATTGCAAATTATCAGATGTATAAGTTGCTATACCACATACAGGTATATAAGTTTTGTTCAGATGGATAAAAACATAAAGGAACTTACTAGATGCATTCTAAGAAACAAAGCAGTCAACAAAATTTCGAGTGAATCATTTCTTTTATTAAGCTATCGGGATTTTGAAATATGATAGCCCTCTTCTATAATCAATAACCCGGAATTGGCGTTGAAATATCTGCCAAAGCCATTTCTCTTTTCTGGGACCGGATCAAATTCTGCATTGATGAATGTATCAATGGTGTGGTGGTTCACACTTTGAGTCACTATTCTGTCACCTATTATAGCTTATGTATTCATACGAAATGGTCTGATAAATTCTTCCATATTTTCATAGCATTGCCGAGTATTTTCTAGATATTTTCAATCGAATATTTACTACCAAATTCAATTTCAATCCAAACTTTTTATTCGCAAGATCTGCATGTGACTTTAAAAAAACTTCTCTATCCGCGCAATATTTTGTCACTTCTTACAAATGTCTCTTTCCTCATAAATTTATAGAATTAATACAATTTCTTAATCTACCATACACCTCTGCTTTGCAGTTGATTCCAAATGCTATCAAAGGAAAAATGACTTGCAGTTAACAAAAGAGTTGGAATTCAAATCAACAAAGGACATCAACAAGTGTAGAAAGCTTTGTTCAAGTCTTATGGAATGTCGTGGACTGCTTATCAAGAACGGTGGTTGTCGTTTATATAAAACAATTACGAGAGGAAGCATAATAAATGATCCGGATGAATATGTGGAGGAAAACGTCTGCCACGAAGGACAAATAGCAAAGTTGGAGAAATATTCGGATCAAAAAATTTGGAAAATTCCAAATACCGTTCAACCAGCTTTAGTGAACTCAGTAAAGTTTGACGGCAGCATTAATTGCAGATCAAAACTATGCTGTAAGTTTGAATCACTTCTAAAATTCAATTTATTTTTTCGCATTTACCGTACGGTAAATCATCTCTCTAAGTTAAGGATAGGCAACAGCTGTTTTTAGTCGAAACCTCTTCTAAAAATGATTAACATTACAGTTTCAAGACTTATTCGTAGATCACGTCTTGAAGGAACTATGCGCAGCTATCAAATCTGGAATGTGCCTTGCCAATTTTTGGCATCAGTGGTTTCTTAAATTTATTTTTCGAATAGGTTAATTTTGAATGAATTATGTAACAGCTTCTAGAAATTTCTTTGTGCTGAAAATAATTAATAGGATTTGAACTCGTTTGACTTTAGCATTTGACTAGATTGGAATTCCAATTATTTGACCAAAGATGAAATGAACACAATAACAATGTGATTCTTAGCTAGACAGAGTACATATGGATCATAGTTTATTTTATGTGTAACCTTTATGCAGTATCATAACAATAATATAATTGTCAACTTTTTTTAGTCCCTTTTTCTATTTCGGCAGCGTTATGAAACTTTTAGAATCCTATTGCCTCCATCGATTTCGTAAGTTCCCTTTTCGTAAATTCCGTTCTTCTTTATTTAAAGTCACTAGGCCTATGTCACTTGCGAAATACAATGTCATTATTGAAATTACTATTTCATTAGCCAAAGCTTAGATATCACTCTTGGAATCAAACCGTCACATATGAGAAAAGGAAGTTCCTTGTGTGTCTTTCTCTTGCTCTTTTGCTGTTTCTTTCTATGGACTTTTAAACTTATTGTAGCATGGTTTCTGATCGCTCAAAATATCCTGTAGACTTCTTAAGTCATTAGAATCTTTTGAACAAAGCGATAGATTTTAGAACCGAATGATCTCATATTGAATCTGCATCATGATCTATTACATCATTTTATAATTAAAAGTCTGTGTTTTGATGTCTAGAAATTCAATTTGTTATGGCTACTTGAAAATTTGTGTCTTAATCCCCACAAATTCGAGAAAAGCATGCAAAAAGAAGATGCAGTGAGAGTTCTAATCAAAAAAGTTCTAATCATGTCTAATCAAAAAATATAAAATCTTCGTGATAATCTGGATAACTCAACCCACGCTTTCAAATTTGTATGTATCATGCACAAGCCACCAAATCACCACAAGGCTTAATACACGTTTAGACGATCGTATTTCTTGTACCCATACAAAATTTCATATGATTTGATTGCGTTATTCTTGATAACAAAAAAGAGACGCTTGTGTAAGCGCTAACATTGTGCATAGATCTGAAAATATGGACATCTCTCCAGTTTTCTATTATTGCTCACATAGATGAAAGTGAACTAATTTTTAAGGAAGATAATACTAATGTTATGTTTTCAGGTGAGAAGAAATATAACATTCAGAAAATATTTAGAAAGACGCCACTATCTATCGCAAAAGGTTAGGTTCATAACTGTAAACAAATAATTATCATGAGCATAACATGAACATACAAGACCGGCATCCTTTAGAACGGGCTTCGTGATTCGCACTCGAGAATGATTTGATTTCTTCAAAAGATCGACGCTATTTATGTTTTTTTAGGCTCTCAAAATAATGATGACTGATCGCCTTAGATAGTTTTGAACTTTTGTGCTTTCATAGTTTAACCAATGCCTTTATCATGCGCGATCCATGAATTTAACAGGTAGACTAATATTATCATTAGGCGAATGTATCTTGTCTGCTAATTCCCTGTCTCCTGCGAACGAACAAAATCGGCTCATTTGGTCATCATGATGAAAATGCCAATCTATAAAACTTGTGCATTTCAAAATCACACCGCTGATTGAGGAAGCAAATCACCTTCGAGTCTATATAGAGAAAACTGAAGACATATGATAAAAACTTGATATGACAGTCATTATTTTTTTGTTATAATCTGTTTCTTCAATAAAATGTTCCGAGCAGGAGAATAAGAAGCCGGTGAACGCTTCAAAGGCAATGAACATCTAACAGTATTTTCTGATTACTTGACCAGTCATAACTAATTGCTTATACTTCTGGTCGTTAAGGTAAAACAGATAAAATACTCAAGATTTTGAATGAAAGTAATTTTTAGATGTTAAACAAATCGCATAATCTTTGGATTACATCATTTTTCGTTTTCTAATTGTAAACAACGACGAAGGGAAATGTTCTCATTGTTCTCAATGTTCTCGCGCCTATTACTATTGGATAAATCATTCCCCAGACAGGTCAGTATGACGGTTTGCATCGTGCACTATTCACATGTAGTTAGTCGAAATATGAAGGCCCAAAACTTAGTCTCCACTGTCTATCTACTTAACACTAATCTTTTGCAGACATAGTTCCGCTTTGAATCATGACTTCATTAATGAAGCTTCCGTTCGAACAAGGCCGATAATTGCACATTGTGCATTGTACCATATGCTCTCTGATCAGATATTCATTTTCTTGAGTCATTCAGGCCTGTTCATAATTGGAAGCCATGCATACATCACGCGCCGAAATGATAAGTCATGTATCTTTTACAGAAACTGGGCGGTCCTAAATTTTTCTCCATCAATCGCTAGTCCAATAATAGGACTAATGAATGGAATACAAATTAGCGATGGTAGGAAAATCGTATAAATTGCTCAGTAGCAGCTACCCGACTGTTATTATTTTTCCTCTAGTGCTAAAGAATATTTTGATTAACATTGAACTTTCCGGTTTGACCTCTATAAGACAAATACTATTGACCTACTCGGATCATTTCCCTGTTGACATTTTGATGTCAGCATTTCATTATCTTTGTAATCCATTTACAAACACACATGTAGAATTCAAACTTCAATTCATTCACTTATTTTCGAAAAATGTCTAATTCCTGTCTCCTTGGATTTCAAAAGAAATCGTAAAAAATAGAGATAAAGGTCATTCCAATGGTTGTCTGACTTATATTTCTGAATGACGAATAACCCAATTATTGATGATCTAGGTTCATATAACACAAATGTGTGAGAATGACATTCAAATAACACAAAGGAATCCCGGCTTGGCTCCTGATGGATAAGTTTCCAAACTTATCCTGCTGTGCGTCTTTCAACAGATTTTTCCTGCAAAGAGTCACATGTATTATAATTAACAATCACAATATGCGTTGACCTTAAGTACTTGAGCAATCATAGCAATTTTATGCATTAATTTCCTGATCAATGATTTTCAAATGCTTTAAAGTTCGTCTTCATTTATTTGTAGCACCAATAATAATCAATGTGATAGACAAAGATGGAAGAGAAAAGCGTTGTGCTGAAATTAAGCCTCAAAAAGTGTCAATCCTTAATTCGGTTACATTTGTTTGTGAACGTCCTCTACGAGCAATTTTCATTCGTCTTCACTCCGACGGAATGAAATCAAGTGATCTTAACGTTCTAGCTGCCAGCATCCGATATTTTCCTATTCCAATGATAAGAACATCAACAACTGTTGCGACTACCACTACTACCGAATGGCCAACGACAACAACGACGACAACAACAACCACTGAGAGACCAACGACGACGACAACAACAGCAGCAACCGAAATGCCCACAACAACAGCGACAACAACTACGAGACCAACGACGACAGCAACAACTGAAAGACCTACGACAACAACAACAACAACAACAACTACGAGACCAACGACGACAGCAACAACTGAAAGACCTACGACAACAACAAAAACAACAACAACTACGAGACCAACAACGACAGCAACAACAACTGAAAGATCTGCGACAACAACGACAACAACTAATAGACCAACAACAACTACAGAAAGACCAACGCCGACAACGACGATAGCCGGAAGGCCCACGACAACAACTAAGAGACCAACGACGACAGCAGCAACTGAAAGACCTACGACAACAACAAAAACAACAACAACTACGAGACCAACAACGACAGCAACAACAACTGAAAGATCTGCGACAACAACGACAACAACTAATAGACCAACAACAACTACAGAAAGACCAACGCCGACAACGACGATAACCGGAAGGCCCACGACAACAACTAAGAGACCAACGACGACAGCAATAACTACCGAAAGACCCATGACAACAACGTCAACAACCGAAAGACCATCTGCAACAGTGACAACAACACAAGTCTCAAGTAAGACACGAAATCCATTTACCACACAAACACCGTCATCGCCAACTACATCCTTAATAGCCAGCATTGACAAATTCAGAGAAAATCGCAAATTCACCAAAACCAGTCGACTGGATTATCCGACGAAAATTATAGCAACAGCTACCTCTGATGTTCAGTCAACAAGCAGCAAGTTCATATTTGAATTTGAAATCACAGAGGAGCCAACCACTGTTTCAACACGAAAAACGAACGTCTTGGTGAAGAATTCTACTAAAAAATCGGAGTCATCTGTAGATGCCAATTTGTCAATGAATAATTCTGCGAGAAATACGCGAAACGTGAAAGAAACAGATCCAACAGGCGAAACAGAAACCAATGGTGGAATGGTTTTCATGCTTATCATAATTGGAGTTAGCATTGGCGGCGTCATATTGCTTATTATAATTATTGTCGCAATTGCAAGTGTTCACAAACGTCGAAGAAAGTGAGTTTCTCCTTAACAGTTAGTGTATTTAATTCACATATGTCGCAACATAATCTCTATCTTAAGAGTATCTTGTTGCATTAAACAATGATATTACTAAAAGTTTGAATTTGAACTAAAAATTAAAAAAAAATTTTGTTAAAAAATCAAAAAAATTAAAATGAAATTAAAATACTCAAAAATTGAACTTTACAATTATACTGAAAGAATAAAATATCATAATCAAAGAAAACGATCAAAATAAGCTTCAGGTTGCAAATGGGCTCATAACATTATTCAGAAAAAAATTAAATCATTGATTCATTGAATAGTGACTGAATACCAACTTCGTATCGAAGAAAATGTAGCATGTCCACATAAGCAAATATTTCATATTTTAGGTGGCTTCCAGCCACTTATTTTTCTACTGATTTTTGTTGACTTTAAAATGCATTCTGTTAGTCAATTATTGTGTATGTAAGATCCATGTAGTATGTTAGCCACTAATTAATTTTGCCAAGTTAGCAAAAAGAAAAATGGATCCAAGAAGCAGAATAAGTTTTCTGTATGAAGACTTATATCATGATGGTGATGAACTTTCCTTGATAATCAATATAATTTCCTTTACATGTTTCATTTGAAGCAAAAGGCTTTTGTAAGATTCGCATCATAAGTGATTCTTGTTTCATGCTGCATGCACGCATTTGCATAAATATGAAAATCTCTAGTATTGAATAGGTAGCAAGTATATAAAGGAATAATTTTCAAAAATTGACCTTTTAAAAATTGATCAAGTATTTTTTAGACTTCAGAAACATAATATCCGCAAAAACTGAATATTGTGATATGTAAATTTTCACTGCATGCTTGAATTTTTTGAGCTGCCACTCTACCTGACATATGCCTACTCTTTGGCTCTTCTGGCATATTTCTGCTTTTTCTACATCTGATCTCTGTAAGTCAGAAACTGTCATATTTAGACTATGTTATCGTTTACCTTGAATTAGTGCTGGTCAAGTGTAGGTAGAATTCGATCCCTTATTTGGAGAAACTACACCTGTAGTATAAGCAACACAAAGTTGGAAATTAAAGTGACTGATCGCTAAGAAGTCTGATTAGTCTGATCGCTAAGAAGCTATGTTAGCCTGAAGTTGACATGTAAATATGATTGCTTTAACATCATCCACTGTGGGTTCTGCTGAACTCCTACAGCATTTAAGAATGACATAAAAATCATTCCAAACATAATTGGGGTGTGTATCTTAACCCACAGATACCTAAACATTTTCATATCTTCTGAGGCTTGAGGAGGTCCAGTGTGCCGCTTTTGCAAATTCTCAGTTTACCTGCTTGAAATCAATATCAAAAGATTGGGAAAGTTGAATAAGGCAATCATGTTTCATCGATAGATTTTATCTTTTGAGTGTCGGTCAACCTTCATAGTAAGCATATGAAAAAATTGTATTCATATAAGTCAACAACATTAGCCACAATATCTGTATTAATAAGCGATTTCACAATACTTACATGCACCTACAGTAAAGCCTCCGATAGTTAGTTTTATTAAAATTGATCAATTGCGTGCAGTATAACCCTTGCATTTGTTAATTATTTTAATTTTATCCATTCCTTTTGGAAACTATTGCACTTTTAAAAAAATATTCGCATCTTGCTATTTTCTAACAGCGCACATACACAGGCATCATGTCAAGAATAAATAAGTGAGCTTCACGTATGATGTGCCATTATAAATGTGCATAAAATCAGTTTTGAACTGAAAGTAAAATTTTTTATAGAATCTCTCCACCCTCTGAGAACTGACCTAAGGGGTCCAATGGAACCCTTGGCTTATCTATCATTCTTTTGCTGATTCATTTGAAATGAAATATCACATGTAGATTGTAGAATCAATGTCAGAAATGATGATTTTGCATGGGCATGGGTGGTTGACATATCCCACTAGATAAAGTGAAATAAAAAATGCAACTTGGGTAATTAATTGTTGAAATGTTTGCATGCACGTTTAGCCAAAAATCTGTTTTGAGCAAAATTGAAATCACGAAAAAGCTTGATCCCCTTCAAATTTTATAAATAAAAAGAAAAACCACAATTGATTTTAAGTTTAATTGGCACAACATGTTTCGGCCACCTCTCCTTCAGGTGCAGCGCTGGACTGAGGTTACAACGATACAATTTGACACTAGTGAACACTATTTAACGGAAATCGATGCATGCGGCGTGACAGATGAAACACAGAGGCAAGCAAGAATACATGCTGTAAAAGACTTTCTTTCTGTATTGCGACTTCGTATGTTACTTCCTTTTGAGCTTTGCGGGTATCATCTTTGATTTTTATGTTTGCAGTATTGATTTTTACTTGTAGTGCAGTATTATGGCTTTCTCTTTTGATTTTGACTTAATTGTAATGCAGTATTGTGACTTTCTATTTCAACGTCGATTCAATAGCCGCTATTGTCCTCTGTCATTTAGTACGAATCATGATATCATCAGTCTTTTACAGCTTGTATTCTTCCTTGCTTCTGTGTTTCATCTGTCACGCCGCATGCATCGATTTCCGTCAAATCGTGTTCACTAGTGTCAAATTGAATCGTTGTAACCTCAGTCCAACGTTGCACCTGAAGGAGAGGTGGCCGAAACATGTTGTGCCAATCAAACTTAAAATCAAATGTGGCTTTTCTTTTTATTTATGAAATTGAAACGATGTTCTGTAACTCCAAGTGCCTACAAATGTGGTCGCAAAGAAGAAAGACAACTTGATACCCAAAATATCAAAATGATTATAAAGGATCCAAACAAAGATCGTGAAGCAAGCATGCTTTTCCCATTCACTGATTTCATGCGGATTATTGTTGAATCAACTCATATCATATGCTGGGAAATACTCGAGGACTTTGGGCATCAGTTGGATAAGTTAGTGGAGCAATCTATGAAGTGTGCTCATATTGCTTATGGATGTAGTGATAATACTGACATCTCCTCAAATCAGATTCAAAGTTTCTTTCTGCACGAAACTGTGTTTCAAAAAATATCTCTGAGGTCTTTTGCTTTTTCATCATTTGCAATGTATACCTGAGTATCAAGTTATTCATAGATTGTAAGAAACTAAAGAATTTCGCTCTAAATTTTCTCATTGCTGTCTATATTTAAGATATTTTCTAAAGCTGCAAAGTATCCACACGATAGAGAGCATAGTGGAAAAGTGGCACGATCTCATTAAATTTACTTAATTATTTTGACAGTTAACAATTATGGAAAAATACTAAGTTGAAAATGCTATCACTAATAACAATGGTGACTCAAAATACACAAATGAAAGTTACTATCATGGAAGACATGCATGAAGTGTGTAGGTACATCAATTTTCTGAACTTAGGACTTCGAAGATCTTGGTTGTCGCCGTCTAATACTTGACCGAAAAGAAATAACCTCCTCGGTAAACATTGTAAATTTCGTGGGGAAAACGTGAAGATGCACTTTATATACTTTACAGCACATACTTTTAAAGGTTTCGGAGTTGAAATTGATTCATTAGAGTGAATTTATTCAGAAACTGAGAATTTCCCTTGCAATTCCGATTCTTGAATAATCTGCAACATCAAAAAATCTCATAACTTGCCGTTTACCGTGAATGCATTGTTTTGAAAAAAATTGATAAGTGTCTTCTATAATATACATGTATATAACAGTTGGCGCTGTGCGTACTCTAAGGTTCTGTGAACTTAGATCGTATAATGATAATTATTTTTTTAATTGAACGCCGCACTTCATACTCAAAGAATACTCTTGAAACCAATTTTAAAGTTCAACGGTATTAGTTACAAATGCATTATAAGTAGTAATTCTGTATCAACAATCTATTTTGATTTCTGGTAAAAACAGAAACTGGCCATTTAATGGATGTGGCCTATTGTTTTACCGAGGTGAATCAATAAGGCCTACATCGAATGAACATGTGAAAAAGTGATAGCAATTGTCATTAACCAAAGTAAGATAATTCTTTTTTAGGGAAATCGTCGTGATTTGGATTTGATCTGGCAACTTGAATGGGCTCATACAATCGATCACGCAGGATTCTGTTTTGTTGATAATTTTAGTATATTGTATGTAGGCTGGCCTAGCTGGCCCTATCAGAGTCGGAAAAGAGCATAGAAGCAGCTTTGTTTCAATAACCACAATGGTTCATAAATTGATTTTGCTCACATTTAATCATCTAACTATGCCCGTTATATAATTTAGATCATTCTGCTGAAGGCTCTGGGTTACTCTTGCCCTACGCAGGCCTACATTGGTTGCAAGGATGTGGAGCGGTACAATTTTACCGCTCCGATTACACTTCGCTTTCGCTCCGCTCCAGTCATTTTTTCATACCTAGCCACTCCGCTCCGCTCCACTTAAACTAAATCCTATTAATTTACCATACCATAGATAAAACGATTTCCTTGAACTTTTTAGGTTGTTTGACTACTGTAAATTATGACTGACTTCCACTCTGATAATATGCTTAACTGCAAAATATTAGCCTTATGCTTGTCGAATTTTAAATACGAATTATGGCCGATAATCATGAATGATTTTAAGTAAATAATGATTATAATTAAACAATACTTCGAAAGCGGATTGCACATTAGCATTAATAGTGATTCTACATTTATCATGTGATAATAACTTAGTGACTCACCTGAAGAGTAACCGCAAATATGTGTGACAATCAGAAAATTCATTCTGTTGCAGCCTCATACTAGGTAGCAATACGATGCTATCAGGTGTATTTATATATTATATATATATTATATATCATGCTCGCTCATACTGATATAAGCATGAATAATAACTAATAAGGGCATAATAATAGGCAGAATTTTTCTTGTATTTTTGAAATGATAATTTTGTATCAGAAAAATTTGATAAATTTTATAAGAATAATTTTGTATAAGATGCAAGGAACGATACATCGGTACTCGGTAGTACGATAAGAACTTTGCATAGAAGAATTAATGAACATCTGAAAAACAAGACTTAATCCATCTATAACATCTCATCACATGTCAAATAACCTAGCAAAATATATCTGTGTCAATCATCCATTAACCTAACATTCCGTGAGCCAATGCACACTAAAAATTTGAACCCATCCATAGGAACGAATATGAACTGTCGGACTTCCATTTTTTACTTTCAGATTTCTTTCAATTTTAAATCATATCTTTATTGGCTTTCTTATTAACGGTTTATACAACCCTTCCACTTACTGCATAACTTGAGAATGGAGTCTTATCTCCGAATAATGTTGAAAAAATAAATAATAGACTAATATCTTACGAAAAATGGTGTAATAATAATAATGTAAAAAATCATTAATTATGATAAAACTTTGTTGACTTTGTCAACATCAGGTTCTCTCCCACTCCACTCCGCTCCGCTCCGCTCCAGTCAAAATTTTCTTTACTACCGCTCCGCTCCACATCACTGATTGGTTGTATAATTAATTACATGAGCAGAGGCAGTGTCGGTGTCGCGAAAAGCCGGCAGAGGAAATTTTTATGATTTTCGTGAATATCCGTTTGTAATTGATGGAATCACGAGATTTAGCCCTTTTTCACAGAAATTATGCGACAATTGATGCATTCCAATCTTAATAAAATAGTAGACTATACTATTTTAATCGACATGTTGTTGCATAAAAAACAATTAGTTTTGTAATACAAGGTTAACGACATTTATGAGAATCGAAGGACGATATTTTAAACCATTGTCACCAAGACATTTTTGAAGGAATTTCTGCAACATAACTCCATTTATGAAAAGGTGTGAATTGTTTGTCATGGCGATTCATTGACTTGTGACAGTTTGTTGCGTGTTATGTTGTATAACATTCATATGTTTGTGATTGACATTGTGAAATGCAACAATTTATAGATTTAAAAATTTGACAATTTGATATAAACACAGTTGAGATCATTCGGGAGCAGTAACGTACCGCTTCTCATATTTTTTCTCATGTTTTTTGTTGCAAATTATTGATAAAAATGAATTTGGTGTTTTTCAGTTTCTCACTGCATAAAAAGCAAAACCTTATTTTTGCGATTTAGGTGTTAAAGTAAGTAGACCTGCATTCATAATCAGTATTCAAGTCTATTCTATGTTAGAATTGAATTTGAGACCAGCAAAACGAGACGACTTTTCAAGGTACATGTGAATATCCATTAGTTTTAATGATACACTTCTCAATTTAAGGAGTTAAAACATATTTTGCTTTACACAACAAATGTATTCGATAGCAAAACCTAACAAAACGTAGTACAAGTATAATTAAATTTATTGAACGATGCATGAAATACATGTACAAGTCCAGAAATGTCAAGCTTGAAAAACGGTAGACAAAAATTATAACCAAATTTATTGAAACATTCAATGCTGCCCATGCATAAAAGTGTGCATCAAAGTTCATATTTTCAAAAGACAGAAATCGGATCGAAAAGTGTCAGGAGCAGATATACATGTACATGTTCAACACAGTCTGGTTTCATAATGAAAGAAATTGAATATGCAGAATAAAGAACTCAGACAATATCGTGCTTGCATGCACACAATATTACTGCAGTGTCAGTAATGCGCCTTGCTAACTGCACAGTAGCCCTGCACAGAATTAATGTAAAAATAGACTGCCTTTAACATGAAGACACCACGTGAACTAAAATTTTATCGAATAGCAGCATTTCATGATGTGAAGACAGACATCTATTGCACACTGTAGGTAGAATAAATTGTTGTAAGAGTCAAGTTGGGTAATTACGCCACGTGAATCAAAAACTTATGTAGGTAGTTTCTATAATACACATTATTTTCACTCGAATTTTGGTATATAGCAACTAGATACACGTAAAAACTTAAATCAAACAGGAGTCATTGGATTGACATCGATAAATACATCTACAGTGGAAAAACCAAAAACATGGTATTAAAAATCTCTAAAATCACTAAGGGTAGTTGCACTTATATTGGAAACCCTTGATCTAGCACCTGTTTTCGGATCATAGCAACAGAAATCACAGCGGTAGTCATCGACAATGTCATTGTCTCTGCATGCTTCATGAAGCTGTATTGACCACATTCACAGCATATTATACAGGTCCTAGTTGGGCCGAATTCCAAAAAGTGCATCTTCATAGTTAGCCATCATTTTCTGCCACATCACGAGTTGTTTCCCTCATGCATGCACGTAACTTCTTTGGTATTTCCTTTTGACTCGCCTTTGGCTTCATTTCAATGCTTTTCGTTGCTGTAGTCTTAACATATGTTTCATAATATTGTCTTTCTGCGGAGACGCATTGAAAAGGAAATTGACCTTGTAATTTTCCTATTGTTCTATTGTTGGCATATCCTGAATGACATGGCAGAGGCATTTCTTCATGGCATGGCACACTTCATGCCACAAAAAAATCATAGACAGGCATGAGATTTATGAAAAATGTTGAAGCTAGAGCAATATCTCTATTCATACTGATTCCTTCCGGTTATTTCAGAGAAATATGGAAGTTTCGTTTCATGAAGCCGTGATAATCATTTCTGGCTGAAAACTGATCAGGAATTGTGTTGCGCAGTGCAAATTGATGTCCTCTTCACATTATTCCACTGCTTCAATGTTCGTCTTGCTCTTTTGACTGGTATCGTGCCGAAAGTGCTAAAATTAAGTAGGAAACATCGTAGGCCATCATGACCAGCATATGTGATAATAACTTGCTTGAATTAGGAAGGTAATAGAGTAGACCATGCATATTTCAAGTACTGATTAGGTACATAGGTTTGTGATAAAAGATAAAGGGCAGACTGGGAAAATATACAAATGGGAAAATAGAAAAAGGAAATAGATCGGGCGGGTAAGTACAATTACCCAACATAGGTTTCATCAGACTAATCATTCTATCTAAACTACTTTAAGTTCTCCTTTTATGATGACAACTATTTATACGATCAACAACAACTAACTTGATAATCTGACGCATAATTAACTTTACAGCTAGGGCCTGCGTAATAAACTCCCTCTCAAATTTCATTATATTTTCATTGCAGTGAGGACTTTTTTGGAGCGCACATGTGCGCTCACATGCTATAAATCATTCTATTTTATATTTTCTTTCATAATTTCCGATAATTGAGCATAAAATGGAATGGCAAGAATCTTTAAGCTAATTGATTAGAGAGAAGCTTATCCCGGTAATGATGCCCAAATAGCAGTCATCCAAACTGTGAATAACGCAAGTTTCAGGTAAAAATTTGAACAATGCAACTGAAGCTGTCTTCCTTTCCACAAGAATACTAGATAGTCAGTTGTGAATAATTGGCAGCTAGCTGAAGAAGTGCATCGTTGTCAAATGTAGGCCTAAATCTGTGATCGATGACATCGGTGAATTTACAGAAAATGGTAATGTCACCGGATCATTGACTCAATAACGGATTATGCTCCCGAAGTAATGCGATACTAGTCTGTCTTGTAGGCCCGTACATGCATATCATACAAAACTGAAAGTTTTTGGTTTGTTTGTTTACTTTGTTTTCCATTCATTTCTTACAGATGCATGTATTCTATTTGACGATAAGAAATGTAAATTCTAATGTGACTTTATTAAGGTCATCTGAGATATTTAATATGAATGAATTTAATGTAGAAGGTCAAGTCATAGGACAAGCAATTTTGAATCTTCAAGTTTTACATGCTCTATCTTATAAGTAAAGATATTGTAAGTAATGGAAAATGACAACATGTGATTTTAAAAAGAATGTGCTCCGCGCCATTTGCAAGAGCAGTCAATTAATCAGAAGTTGGATATGCATATCTCACGATAAAAGATTGACAAGAGGTACAATCGAGTGATTTCACTGAAGGCCTGATCTGAAAAAAGGGCTTATCTGATTGAGGATCATAAAGGAATGTAATGTATCAGCACGACATTCGAAAAGTGAATCACGGGGAATCTTGTTGAAGCATTATTTTTTTTATTGGGATATTATGTGTCAAGATCATAAGGTTTCGTAGAAGACTCAGTGCTTGTATGTCCAACGGCAAGCAGTTTTGAGAATGAAGAATGATATTAAATCACTTCCAAATAGAATACATTTTTCAACTGGGGACGTTTTAAGAATCTAGATGTACTTTGTTTTTGAAGTTCAAATCTATGTGGTTACTAAAACTAAAACGTGATTTCATTGTGTATAAAATATCTTATGCTTATCTCTTAACCCTCGGATGCCAAAAAATGTTATATACCTTAAACGCAAATCATGGGTACTTTTGGACCCATAGAATTCCTATATGAATATTGATTGTTTGAGTATGGACAACACACTGAGATGAATTTGATAAGTTAAAATCATTATTCCTTGGCCAATTTGATATCAAAACAATAGCAACAGTGTAGCTTTGAGGTTGTTCATGTATTCAACTGCACATGTACATGTATTTTCAACTTTGACATGGAATAAACTAAAAAGATAATTTTGTACAAACTTCTATGTAAAACACTGTTCACATGATATTTGGGTACTTGAATGTTCATCGCAAACAAAATTCTGACATACTCTACACACTTTGCGTGTTTTGCGATCACGTTTCCATGGACACAAGCTGCATCTGGCACGTTTTCTGTCTGAAATTGCAATAGGCATAGTCACAGAGCGCTGAATGTTCGTCATTTCACGGAATGGCTTGATCAAGCTTTCTCCCAAAGCTCTTAGATAAAGTCGTCTTCGTGATTATTTCTTTATCCAGGCGGGGTCAATTTCTGTATGTATGACGAATCCGTTCAAACCGGCTAAATCTGAAGGATTGCAGAAAACAACAGTGTGCCAACGACGACTTATGAATTTTGTCGTGTAGGTCCCCACCATTTGATCAGCTTTGTCAACTCCCCCTTTGGTTTTGTTGTAGTCACTGACGATGTTAGACTTTTCATTGTGATTATGATCGCTTGGAGTGCGGTGGAACGAACTACGCAAGTTGACGACATCATTTGACTTGCATTTATAGCTCAACAGGTAAATCCCGTTATCAGTGAAAAGGTAAATAGCAGAATTTACATCTCGATTTCTGTGGTTCTTCATCTCCATTGGAATTTCCTTGCGGTTTTTCCTGATAGTACCTATCAAGTCTACCGTCTTTTGACAACAAAGTCCGAGCAAGTCTAAGTGTGGTAAAAAAGTTATCTGTTGTTATGTTTCTTCCTGTGTGCTCTAAAGATTTGATAGGATCCAAAACGACTCTTTCTCCAAGTCCAAACTCGTTTTGCGTTGGACTGTCTTCTTTTCCAGTGTACATGGCCAACTTGTGTTACGGCCAACTTATCACGTAATAGTCTCGAGGATCTAGTTTCAGGATTATCAAATCTCAACATAACCCGTATTTGGCTATTACATACCTATAATGTGGCATAGTTTTGCGAAAGATAGGCCTGCCATTCTCAGTTGACCACAACTCCTCAGTATTCTCATTGTGTGATCGATAAACCCCTCTAAGGTAAAGAAAACCTAAAAAAGCATACACTGTACATCTCAGACTCACTCACTTCTTTCCAGCTGTTTTGTTTCACATGCCTGCCATGTCTGTTGGTCTCCATTACAATTGTCTGAATCATTGAGTTGTCAAAGAGGATTTCCCATGAATCTCTTATATCTTCGTTGCCAGCTCGAATTCGCTGAACTGCATAAGCTGCTATCCCAGGCCTATTTCTCAAAATGTTCTCACGTCTTTCACGACCATATCCTGAAATGGTGGGAGGACATCTCCGCCAGATCTCACCACTATTGGAACTTAATACATCCTCCTCAGTCGTCGATGTGCCAGTGTCTACCGCCGTTGAATCAGATATATCATCTACATGTAGGTCATCGCACTCACTGATTGAGGATTGAGATTCATCATCGATGTCGGACAGAGTCTCCTCTTCATTATCACTTTCCTCGCTCACATTTTCGCTTACAGTAGTTGTTGGTAATGAATAAATCGCACGAAGAGCATCAGATTTCGAATGTCTTGGTAGTCTTGGCTCCATGGTCGCTCAAGTCACACAACTGCAGTTATTTTCAGACGGAAACGTATAGATTTGCTTCACCCGTAGCATTGTAATGAAATGAGTCAGGGATCTTTCCAATCATGTGATAGTTTACTTATAAATGCAGCTGAGATAATCCACATCCATCAATTGAGGTGACGTCTTTTGACAATAGACTGTGTGTTTGAGATCATAGAAGCAATTCCTAAAATTGCAGTTAGGCCTACTCGAAAATTAATCCATTCAGAAACTTGGAAATGCAATGAATTCTTAAGATAGAACTTAAGTTGCCACTCAAATTACATTTTTAAATGATTTCAAAGCATTAGATGAACATAGAATAGGGATATCTTTGTCTTTTAATTGATTATTTCTCATGGGTAGGTGTGGGTCCAAATGGACCCATGAATTGCTAAAATGTAATAACATTCCCTGAACGGAAGCACAGTTTCTGATTTCAACTTCCTGACTACTTTTCCAAGTTAGTGACCTAAGCCTGAGAAAGTCACAAAACTTCAGTTGATGTAAGCAATTATTTAGATAATGACATTACTTTATATCCACGTCTGGGTCCAAAAGTATCCACATTTGCATCCGAGGGTTAATTTGGATACCGCAGATCATAGAATATCAAAGTTCAACTTGCTATCAGCCAAACTTCATCTGACCACATAACTAACGGAATATAAGGCATCAATGCATGGCATGACACCTTAGATTACAGGGAAATCATTCGACGGTTATTTCTGACCCACCTTGTATAGGGCCTACTTTGTAATAGAATAATTGCATAATCTGGCAACGGAATTTCTGTGTGTTGATATTGATACAAGTAGGTACGAACCCCACCAATCATCAACATGCACATGTAGGCATGTAAACTTCGTTTCAAATGCACATTAGTAGGCCTAATTGAATTACATGTCTGCAATTGTCAAAGAAATAATATCATCAGATGATATGAAGTTGAATATTATTGCTGTTGATGCTCATAAATTGATTTAAAAGCAAATGCATGGTCTTTGATTTTAAGGTTTTAGTAATTAGGACAAGTATTAAACTGCGGGTGTTGTTCAAAAATCACTACACCGAAGCACTGTTTATTACACAAAGAAGTACTACAAAGAAAAATAATATCAAACGTTTTCCAACAGGACGAGTACCGTTGCCATGATTAGAAACAAAGCTTGATAAATTTTATTTTTGAAAGATCAAATTTTTGTAAGAGTTCCGTTAGTTTCTATCATTGATATTTTAGCTTTGTTGTATTTTCAGTAACATTACTGGCAAATTAATTCATCATCATGTTTCTATTTCAGCAAGCAAAATACCAATATTTTTATGGAAAAACCGACAAAACTGTACGAAGTTGTTTATAAGGGAGATGGAAAAATGGAAGGAGAAGTTGAAGTTTCTTTTGTGTGATTTACTATCATTCTGCGGAGATATTTCATGAAGAATGGGAATAATTTGTTGTTGCATTTTCATCTGTAAAAAATGAACGTAACTAACTTTATCGATGTCGAACAGGGACAGTAAACAAAACTTTTGGAAATAGATATTCGTGACGAAATTCAATTGTACAGGAAGAACTGCTTAGTTTTAGGCATGAGAGCAGTGAAGTTGTTTAGTGTACATTTTAATTGATCCAGCATGTCATGTTTTCAGCAACTGTATCGATGTTTTCTACTTTTATACAAATGAATGAATATAAACTTCTAGTTCTTGAAACTTCGTTCTATTGAACTGGGTAATGAAATTTATTCGTTGAGTTGCCGATTTTTCAGAACATTTTTTGATCAATAATGTCTCCATGAAGATTTCTGCTTGCTTCCTGTCTTAAAATTGCATTTCGAAATGCATCCAAGCAAAATAAATCATATCATTAAGCTGCATCTTAACTCGGTCACAAGTCAAATCAATACCACTGTGAATTATGTAAAATTATAGTCCTATAACGTGGACTAATGATGTTTGCAAATGATCGAGGCGAGAATGAGAATCATTTGTTGGAGTAGTAGTTCATCCTGTGAGCTATAATAGTCGAAAAAAAGCGTTGAAAAAGTTGAAAAAAGTTGAAAAAATAGCAGCAGACATCTATACAAGTAACAAAACATGGAAATATTCTACCGACATCATGAAAACATCATTAATTAGATATCATAAACATCATGAAAATCAAGTACATTATTATAGAAAAAGTCAAGCAATATTATTTTAAAAGTGCAAACAGTGTTCTAAAAATATCCAAAATATGTTTGAAAGGAATTATCTTAAAAATTGAAATTGCATGATTATGCAACTCATTATTTCGAACGGTTGTTAAACGTTTACTCTTATTTTGAAAATGCAATTAATGAAATGTCATCTTCTAGAAAAAAATTAGGCACTTTTTTTTAAATAGTTAGTCACAATTTAAAATTTTCAGCCATGATCATTATAAGGCCTAAATATTACTGAAACATCGATACATTATTGTTATTAGATAATCAAACATTATATTTTCCACTAAAAAGACTATTAGTGATTTTCAAAATGATGAGCATTATTCTGGCAAATAATTATTTCAGACGAATAGGTGAATTTATCCCGCTGTGTAATGAATCGTGTGAATTGTATTTTTTCTATGCTTCATATACACTAGTGTCTGCCAGAAATGATGCTACAATTTAAGTGTATTGCCATGACAACAGCGAGCATGCTTGAATTCGGACAGCAAATTAATATTAGCGGGAGCTGACGCGCAGCCTCCTCCTTGCATCGCTGTCCTCTAAAACATGCTCGCAGTTATAGGCATGCTGCAAAACTCTGTGCACAAGTCAATGGTCACAACATTCTAGCTAAATTAATTAACATGAAGTTCATGTCGATTTACATATCAGAGAACACTGATTGAAATGAAATTGAATAATAGGCCTGCAGTCCGAAAGAATTACGTCAAATATCTATGCAAAAAAGCAGCTAACGGTCTTCGGAATTTTTGCATTACATCTCTAATGCGAATGCATAATTTCATATTGTTATGCAAAACAATTATCATTGCAGGCTCCGTCATCTTTGTTACCGCAGGTGCTTACAATTTTCTGGTTATTTTTTGAAAATACGTAGGCCTACATCTCAAATTCGATAATTATCGATCACTGCATTTGTTGAAAAGTGATTAGACGTAATAGGCCTACTAACCCTACAGCTTTTTCATTCGAGGAAAATAATTAAAGAAATCTGAGGTGGTGCTATGCAGCCGAATCTTTCAGCATTATTTCCCCGAGAATTCAGACACCTACTACGTATCTTTTGATTCGATCAAAATATAGGAAATGATCACATCAGAAACCATAAACCTATAATGGATGAAACATTGAAATCCCAAATTAAATTCATTGTGATCACAGACTTGTGTTGTAATTGTAATCGCAAATACAATTACTGTAATAGTAATTGTGATCATTACATTTTGTGATGAGTAATTCGTAACTAATCACATTTTTAGCCATGTAATTGAGAAGTAGGCCTAATTGCAATTGCTTTGAAGTCAGCACTGCTAGATATTCATTCAACATGCAGTATAAGTTATTTGTAACTGTAGTCAATTACATATTTCATGAGTAATTGACACAAGTCTGATTACCTATTTAATCGTGCTTAAACTTGCTTCTTACACAAATGAACGTGAATTTATGAAGTGTTGCTGGAATTTTCGTTTGTTTCGGTCAAAAAGCAGGTTTAGTGACCTGCTGTTAAGTGATCTGGTCGGACCGGCGAAATCGATTGTGGTATACATGTATTATATTTTAGTGCGTTGAGAGAGACATTTCAAAATATTTTGCTCAGTTATGAGAAGCAAGCTACATAACTTCGTCATGTGATTAACATCGGAACTGAGAATGGTAGGCATCATTAATTTCAAGCCAGTTATTAAAATGTGTGAAAAACATCGGATGTATAGGGTAAATCCAAGATAGATGCCACTTTTTCTGTCCACGCAATTGGTATTTGAAAATCTTATTTTTTGCTATGTGTCTATTGGAAATGTTGATAGCAATTAACCTAGCATTGTTGTACGCACGAAAAATTATTTCTGACGCAATGATTGCTCATTGGAAAAAACCCAAGCGGCCCTCAAATTACAGGCACCGTCCCCTAAATTACAACAAGCGTCCCTCAAATTAATTACACGCATCAGTTCCTACGCACAACATGGCATAAAGCAAGAAAAATTTCAGCTCTATGATCCTATATATTTTTACCATTGATTATGAATTGCAAAACGATTAGAATGTCGTAGAATCCCGTAGATGACGTTTTGCACCACGTTGTGAAGTGCATATATCCTTGATGCTTCGAGCCACTTTTCTTCGAATTTCATATTTCTTCTTGATAGATTTAATTAATGCCAAATGGACGTTCAATGCTAATTTGGCTTTCTTGGGTGACTTCATTAATGCTTCTATGACAGAATGATTTTCATTTTTGTTTTCTTCCGTATGTGCGATCTCAGCTCTTCTTGCAAGACGTTTTCTTAACTTATCGACTATTCTCTTCAATACAACAGTTTTCTTCTTCATTTTCATCACCTTTTCTCTTCTCTTGTGCACCTCTCTTTGTTTCGCAGCGTGTTGAATTCGATTGTTTCTCGGACTTGTGGACAAACATGGAGTTGCACAGTCATCAGATAAATATGTAGTGCAAGATTCAAGTGTGTCTTCAGCATTTGTGTCGTGATTAGAAGCAGATTTAGTCTTTGATCGATAGTTTCTCATGTATAAACGCTGTCTTCTCCTATCCAATCGCTTTTCTCTCTCATCTTTCAGCAACTTCCGTCTGTGATAGGATTCACGTGCCTGTTGTCGAACCTTATCTAATCTCTGCCCTCCTTCTTGTTTCAGCTTTTCACGATATCTTCTTTTTCTTTCACGAACTTTCTGCAGATCTTGTGGCATTTTGACAATACCAGTAAGTCAAGGCAATGTAGAGTTAGCGATGAGATAGCGAATATGAGAGCGACGATGAGGTGCCAATGTCGTAGGCTATAGACACTGTATGTAGGCCTACACTGTCGAAGCGACGAACGTAGAGTGATAACTGAGTCTCACGCTAGAATGGTGACCTGAGAGGGAAATGCAGCTGCTGCGCACTGAGGAATATCGAAGCAATACGAGTCACACTGAGTTGCTGACCCAATTAATAACGACATACCCACCATCTGTATCCAACTGTGATTGTGATGCGTCACAGAATCAGTCACGTGCAGCCATTATTGCTCACCACAAGTATTAGCAAATACACTGCCGTCGGTGTAGGGTTAAAACGATATCGATACCGATAAAAATATCGATAATAATATCGATTTCGATAATAATGTCGATAACAATATCGATAATAATATCGATAATTTTATCTATACAAATATCGATAATGATATCGATAACAATAGCGATGTGAATGTCAATATCTTCACCGATGATGACATCGGTATTATTTTTAACAATGCTATCGATCTTGATAAATCTTGAAATTGATGTCAAATGATCACATTGGCTCTAATATCGATATATACGTATATGTTGATGACAAGATCAATATTTAGGCATACACTAGTAGTATTGCCGACATAATCAGTGATAATGATATCGTTATAAGTATTGGTTAAATATTAATGATAAGTTGCTATCGATAATACAGGTATCGATATAGTATATATTAAAGAATGTATGTCGATGTTAAATATTGTTTAGAATATTGATTTTCCCTACCGTACTTTTCATAAAATATCGATATGACACCTATATTTTACACACTCCTATGTACACATGTACTTATACATTATATTCGGTAGCTCATAGTAGGAGACCGCAGCCTCAGAGATTAACTTCTGTCCTTAGAGATGACTTCTCAACAAAATAAGCACATAACGATATGATTCGTCGAAGTAAGCGGCAGTAGCCCATTGTTTCATGGCGCACACATAACGACTGCTGGCGATAGGCAAGTAAATGACCTTTTATCAATCATCGTTAATCTATCAACTGAGAAGATAGTGGTGAGTGAACTCGAAAAAATTTGCGAAGATGAAGATGATGTTGAGGAAATATCAACTATATGGTATAATAGTCGAAATATATTGATCAACCTTTTATACGATTTTATAATAAACAACTTGACTTTCTTTCAATACAAAATTTTTAACATCTTGAAGATGACGTATTGATCATACCTGAAGATCTACCCCAGCAGTCACAGCATCCAACAGACAGCATCGAAGTGGCCCAAACCTTCGACAGCATGATGGACAGTGGTGGAAGTGATCTCTTCAGTGCCAACTTCAGGACCAAAAGCACAGCTAGAAAATTATCTGAAAGACCGCATTTCAATAAAGCAAGATTCTAAGTACGTCTACGCATATTGGCAATCGCTGCAAAGTGAACTGCCTGATCTTTATCGCTTGCACTTGAAATTTCATTCGTGCCCTCCAATTAGTGTTCCATCAGAACAATTGTTTTCAAAAGCGATCTAAAGATCGCAACTGTTTGATGGCAGTAAATGCCGAAAGACTTATTCGTCTCCAGAGTAATAAGGTGGGTGAGGTGAATAAGGCCCACTTGCTAGATCTCGGAAACTGCTAAACGAATTTAAGCGCAACAAAAAGGAAATGAAAATATATCTAATTTTAAATAAGTGTCATAAGTTTTATCGATTTTGGTCCAGTGGATCAGATTCCACAGCATCTCAAAAAAAAGAACACTCAAATTTCATCTTTGATCTAATATTTGCTCGTCATTTGTTCAAGGATTTCATGACACTAATTATTGGTGTAGATGAGCTCTTAACATGGAAAATGTCTCTGGCGTATCTTCTCTATGACCTTATATAGTAGTTTGATTTTTGAGTTCGGGGAAAGTTCGAAAAAACACTGATTATAAAACGATGTGAATGTAGCCAATAATTAGGCCCATACAGAATGCTGGTAATAAGGCCCATGCCTATCACAGTATAATCAGCACTCCGAAAATCCAACGATAGTCAGATACACGTAAACGCAAGCGTAGTCTCTGTTTGGTGGGCCTTATTCACCTCATCCACCTTATAATGAATTTGAATCTATTTCCGTGTAAATGCTTTCAGTGCAATCCGTAACCCATCAGTGCAGTTTGTTAGAATAGCATTTTAGATGGATGAATATAGAGATTAGATTTTTTTAGTTCAATTTGGATTTTTTATCACATAATAAAATAACCGTATGTGGTGTACTAAAAGGGTTTACTTACGTCTGGATAAGGTTAGTAAACAGCTGAGTTGACTTATATCATTCATGATACGAGTATATTGCATTCGTGATAGCTAACAAAATCTATAACTTGACATGATGTTTAATCATGAAGTTGAAGACTTATCATTTGCCTTCAGTTTTTACCGATCATACTTTCAGTTAGACTAATCAAATTTATCATTTTCGACATTAGAACTTAGCTGATGTCTAATCGAAAATTGTATACGAACGTCATCGATATATAGGTGTACTTTTACATGTTGATTTTGCATAGGCTAAATGATAAATATACGGATCTATCATAATTAATATCTTGATGCCAATATTCATATCGATACTCACAATTTTTTGATCTTTAATCGATTTACAGTGAATAGATTGCGTGAATTGTGTTGCATCGATATCATCATCGAGATCATTATCAATATGAATATTATTGTCGATATTGATATCGTCATAAATGTCGATATTTATATTAATAGAAATATCGATATTAATATCGTTATTAATATCGATAGTATCGATAATGAAAATTTCACTATCGTTTTAACCCTAGTGCACACCACTGCTCTAAGTATTCAAACCAGCACCTCAATGGTTCTTTTGATAACTATGTTGGACCAGGGCAATGATAACTTATCAGCTACGATGCAATATAGGGCTATTCATCTCATCAAGATTTTGCTGCATCCTTTCCAGTCGAAATTCATGGTTTTAGCAATATAATCAGGGCTGGGCGCGGTCCGGTCTGGTTCGCGCGATCCGACGCTCAATCCGATCCACGGTCTGCAGACCGTGCAGTCCAACGCTCGTTCCGATCAGAACCGTGCCATAGTCCTCTCAGTCCTGTGATGCCTTAGTCCACTCAGTCCTGATGCCCATTTCTAGCACTTGAAATGAGCATTCAACTTCTTGTAATTTAGGGGACGTCCCTCAAATTACGTCCCTTTGATTACAAATCGTGCTATATTAACATCTGTAGCTTTAGCCACAAAAATGAAATAAGGGTAAATCCAATTTACTCCACAACATTTGACGAAAATGTGTCTTTGATTTGTAAAATCCATATTTCTGAATCGATTTCAATAGTTTTTTTTAATCGAACCGTAAAGATCTCATCTATTATGGCATGGTTTTTAAAAAGTCACAAAGCCAACCTTCTTCACAAGTTGCCGTTTTTTGCCGAAAAAAGACCAAAAAGGCATGTCCAAAGTTGCAGTACTCTCACTTCAAGACGGATTTTCGATTAGATACATTAAAATACACCCACTAATATTTATATCATCTGAAAGAAGAAGATCAGCTCTTTAAGACAGTCTAATTTTAAATGCTATAATCAATATTAATCATTGAATTTTCACTGGGTTTCCATTGTCCAATGAAAAAAATGTCCTCTGACCGAGACGTTTTCTGTCCTCCGACCGAGGTACCTTTTCTCGAAGAATATTGATTCTTCCATTAAACGTTCTGCACCAAACGAATCCTCTAGTGTGCTAGTTTATAAATCCGTAAAGAAAATTCAGTTTGATGCCGTTACAAGTGACCCGCTGGGAAAAGTGCTCACTATTCGCTGGCTTTTAGTGAGCGAGCAAGCGATATCTTAGCTAGCGATGGTGCAGTTTGCGAGTAGATGGCTATTTGCAAACCGAATTTTTCTTACTTTTTGTCGCTAGACTATAGATGGCTATGGGCAAAGCGAAATTCGCGAGCTTCTTGTCACCAACTAGTAGATAACTGTTGGCAAAGCCCAGATCGTTCATTTTTATCACCAGCTATAGTGCATCACTTTGCTTAAACACAGGTCGAATTTTCAGGTCGAATTGAAGGTTAGAGCAAAATGCAAATAGTGCACGTTAGCGCCAAGCTTATAATCGAAAAATGCAGATTCATTTTAGTTATTCTCATCAATTCTTGATATCATCAAAGAGTTAATTAAAGTGTGCTCCCGCCGCATTCTGTAGCCTAATCATTTTGTTGTAAAACATATAGAAATTCCGTTTAACATGTCACTGCCATTTGTCCTTGAAGATCAGTGTTCAGAAATCCACTATTGATGGTCGTTCAAGACCAAAGTAGACAGCTATTCAAACACTGTGCGGTATACAATAATCAAGTAAACTGCGAACTGAAGTGTCGAATAATGAACTGAAACAGTGTGTCGAATAATGAAAATGCGTTCATATGAGCGACTTTATCCTGCTTGTAAGTCAATGCAGATGACAGTGATTCACAATACTTTAATGACTTTATGTTTCAAACAAGTTTCTTAAATTATGTAAAATAAATCGCTACCAAACATGCATCGGGCAGCAAAACTTGCATTGCAACTTAGTCACTGAGCAATTACAGATTGTTTCATAAAAAATGGATCACCCTTATTAAACATCGCCTTAACTTCAACTTTGTCTAACTCCGCCAAACTTGAACGAATTTCTCTGAAATTTGGAAGATATGTCAGTTGTGCTTACTAATATCATTGTTGGAAATTTCAAGCATGAATATTGAGTTGTTTTCCTGTTATAGATAAAAAAGTAGTAGATAATTTGATCTTCATTTAGCAATGTTACACAAAATCATACCTCACTCTAACAAAATTACATTTGTTTCCTTTGTTATGTAATATGTTGTTCTACAAGCCAAAAGCTATCAAGCAAAACAAAAATAAAGAAAATCGATCAATCAGAGCCAGTATAGCACCATTATTCATCAACAATAATGTAACTGCTACATGTGATTAACTGGACTTCATGTTCCATAGCTTCCTGACTTCGTTGCGGTGGTGTTGGCAGCACTCCTGATTGCTTTCAGCTAGAAATCTATCTCTTACCGGTTGAAAACAATAAAAAGCACAAATGAACAATAACGAGATCGCAGTCACAAAAGGCAAAGTGTCAGCCTTGCTAGAACTAGGGTTTTCTTTGCGAGGTACAAACAAGCGACTAAATGTCCCTTACACAAATGTGCATCGATGGCATAATGATGATTTTCGACTCTGTCGTAAAGAGGGCTCTGGCCGTCCACGCAAAACATCCAAACGTAGAGACCGCCTAATTTTGAGATTTGTTAAAGTTGATCCAAGTCTCTCGTTAACTGAGATGGCTGCACTAGACTCGTCTATTTCTAAGTCCACTATTCGTAGACGACTTATCGAGTCGAATTTCAAGAGCTGTAAGAGGCCCTCTCAGATTGAATTATCAGATCACCATACAAAAAGACGTCTCAGATGGGCAATGAGTCATTGTCACTGGCGAAATCAATGGGATCGGGTTGTCTGGTCTGATGAGGCATCAGTCCGCCTGAAGGATAGTGATGGTCGATTGAGATTATGGATAAAATCTGATCAGGAAATTCCGAGACATTTACATCGTCCCCGGGTACAAGGTGGTGCGACTCTATTGATTTGGTCTGGCATTTGGACCAATGGCCGCTCTGAACTTCACATACAGCAAGGAACCATGAATTCTGAACGCTATGTGAATGTTTTACGAATGAACATTGACCAAATGACAGATCAACTTGGTGATCCATCGACTTGGTTATTTATGGATGATAATGCTACGTGTCACAGGAGTAGTAGAGTCAACTTATGCAAGTCTCAATTAGGGCTTAGGACATTATCTTGGCCAGCTCGTTCTCCTGATCTGAATCCCATAGAAAATGTATGGAGTATTCTAAAACGTAACGTTCGTCGTTCACTGCTACCTACAGATGGCGCATCACAACTTACGTCACTGTTGAAAAGAGAGTGGAGAAAGTTAGATCAGTCAAAAATCAACGATATCATCAAATCAATGCCTAGACGAATTGGTAATGTCATTGACAATAAGGGTAGGGCCACAAAATATTAGCTTCTTAAGAACCGTTACTGTATCATAGCTTATCAGATTATATAGGGACATTTAAATATATTAGGGACATGAAATAGCATGAAAAATGCTTTCTGTATCATACTTATGTTTTATTTAGTCAAATTTTAGGATGATCCACTTTTTATGAAACGGACTGTAGTTATTTGTCGACCATCTCAACGGAGGATTGTTTTTCTTCCTAAGCACGCCTCGGTCTGATCAGACAGTCACTGTGTGACGTCAACTGGCATTATTCACACACCGAGCGCAGCGCAGGGTGTAACAGTATGCATCGATTCCATGTCGTTATGACAATGCCGCTACAACCCGACAAGGCTGCTAACAGGTTAGACTTCCTGCGCTCATTCGAACAATGGCCGCCCCGACATTGTGTCAATTATTAAGTGTGCATCAAGTTGTGAGATCTCTGGTGTCGTGCCGTGTACGCGGCTTGGTCAACTGCGATTCTGATAAACCATTTCGAACGTATAGGATCAAGGCTGTGTAAATCAATGATTGTGTGTGTCAATTTAATTCCCTTCCTCATGACTGCAGAAAAAGACAACGGTTGAAGCTATGTAAAAATGGGTTAGTCGTTTCAGTTTGTCACATTGTGAAACCAGCTTTAGTTTTTGAAAAATAGGTTATTTTCCTATTGCAGTGACCAGTGGCAGCTCGTCCATTTGGGCAGGTGGGGCACTGCCCCACCTATTGAAATGTTGTCTAATTTAAATAACCAGCAACATCAGTAGTAGACTCCATTTCTTGATCATAAATTTCAACTTAACTTCATGTACATCTATTCCATTTGCGCGACAGTGACGCTAGCAGAATCCATCAATCGTTTTCAAGACTGATGGGCGCGCCCAAGCATCGAGATTGAGATGACGTGAGAGTGGTTCATTTCACGATCTGAGCGAATAGACAGAATTAACACGCGATGAATGCGTCACAGAATGGGCACTCGAGAGGGAGCCCTAACGCTTCTGATTGGTTAACCGTCAATGCAAAGACAATGCATTGTGATTTCCTTTTTACTGAGTGAGGTGATGTGAGATTAGCACCAGCGATCAGTCCATGAATAGACAAAATGTTGCTTCAACCGTGTAACTAAATGCAGCGACATAGACTTACACATGTATAGCATGTTGCTAACATATTCTTTGCTTTTCATTTATAAAATAAGATCCTTTTAGACTAGATTTTTGATTATGTAAAAATTTCATGCTTATGCCCCACCTGGACCAAATGTCACGAGCCGCCACTGGCAGTGACTGGCGTAGTAGCTACACATCTTTACTGTAGACTATGAATCTCTGCAACTTAAACTCAATAACGAGATGCATATTGAACAATCTATGAACCAATGCGGATAACATTGCAGTAAGTGAAACGTTTAAAACCTGTTATCAATGCCAGCATGTTGAAACTTCGACGGATCGGCCTTTGACATCATCTCACAGAATTTCAATCCTGCAATCGCCTAAATAAAATTATTATGTGCACCTTAATCATCCTGCAGTAGCGGATCCAAGGGGGGGGGTTCATGGGGTTCAAACCCCCCCCCCTCGGAGTTGAAGGACTTTTAATATAATTGCTACTTTTCCTGCATTCATACAAATTTATATCAGATGATCTACAGTGAACTGGAAGTTTAAGTGTAAAACAAAACTCAAATCCATTGGACTTGGCATTCTTCTATTCTGATCAAGCACATTTCTTAACACATGGGAAAACGATTCCGCAAGGCATAGGGCGAAGCTGATTATGTTATTCCACTAACAAGCAAAGTAATTGAAACTCGCCATCAACACAATTTTCTTTGGTCTGAATTTTAACGATTCTTTGCTGATGGTATTAATTTAATGGGTTATCAGCGTCGTATGCATCTTCAGTTCTGCTTTTATTGCCTGTGCATAAAATGTTCAACGCATTTGCTGATAATATTTCGCACATAGCCTGAAGCAATTCAAGTGTTGCGGCGGTCATCGTTGTGGACTTCCTGCTGAGGGATAACGCGCTTGGAGATTTTATGAAACAAAGCCCGTGGGCTGTTTCCATTAACCGAAGCAGTGTCGCCCCCCAGGTGAGTTTGATCCGTGCGTACATGTTTATAACTGCACTTTTTCCAATCAACACATTTTAAATGTGGTTTCTTGCAGAGAGATCCAGATATATAAATGATTTTAACAATTGACAGGATCTCCATTCAGGACAAATGTAAGACAGCAATTTTTAACACTCTGACCTTCAAAAGGATCTTATACAATTATTTATGCTGATAAACGTAATTAATGTGTTCACGCTACTTTGTACACCTATTTCTGTATCTTACTTTGCCGTGGTGCTTTAAGCACTTATGGGTGTATTAAAAGAAATAAATTGATAGTAGGCCTAATATTGACTTGTACGTCT
Organism: Prostheceraeus crozeri; assembly: GCA_907163375.1. Classification (NCBI taxonomy): domain Eukaryota; kingdom Metazoa; phylum Platyhelminthes; order Polycladida; family Euryleptidae; genus Prostheceraeus; species Prostheceraeus crozeri. The sequence continues at coordinate 651,584 of CAJQUW010001446.1, read as the reverse complement.
ATCAATCATACCTAATTTCAGAACCTGCTGGTGATAATTATTCGTATCCATGGAACCACCTAGAAAGAAATTGAAATCTGCGAATCAAGTACAAATAACGTCTTTCTTCAGGTAATTGAATGATCCCATAAATGAGGTTTATTAAAAAGAATAATTCTCCTTTTAGAGATCAGAGGAAAACTAATAATAACAAACAGACGGCTGAGGTGTGATCGAGTCTCTAGTCAAATCTTATTAGTTGTTAGACGAAACTTATTAGTTGTTATTTATCATGTACATAGATTTAGGTAAATATGTCAAATGTTGCATTGGAATGACCTGCGTTGACAATCTAAAGAAGATACAGCTGAAATAATTTGAGAAAAACACATTTTGTGTACGTCCGACAGATTTTGGTGGAAAACTTTAGCACAGGATTTCTTGAAGAATATCTTCCAAACAAGAGTCAAATTGATATAATATTATTGCAAATATAAATATATAAATTTGTGTCCTAGATTCTCTGATGTGTGAACAGGCCGTTATACTGGCGAAACTTTATAAATTATAACAAAATACATTCAGCAGCTTAGATTGATTTATTTTTGCTTTATCAAATTTTGGTTGATTAAACCGACAATGATTGCAAGGATCAATCATTTCGTACAATCGTAGAAAAAGTTTGTCTTCCTTGCTTTGTAGAGAGAACTACGTCGCTGGAAATCATCATGGATCGAGAACTCGACTTCAGCGACTCCAATTCCTGCAAACTTGGTTGACTGTCTGAACCATGCTGATGCTGACGTCTACCCCAACATCCGACAGCTTATCCTAGTAGGATGCGTCTCTCCAATTGCTTCTTCAGAGGCAGAGAGATCGTTTTCTGTTCTCAGACGTCTGAAAAATCATCTCAGAAGCACCATGTCAGAGGAAAGATTGGCGGGACTGACAATGATGGCAGTGCATTATCCTGAAGCGTCCGGTCTCTCGTCTGAACAATTAATTGAACGCTTTATTAAACAGCACCCACGAAAACTTTTTTGCCAATCGATCTTGTTTGATTGAAAAAAAATCATTGATTAAAAACCAACAGATTATGTTCTCATTTAATACTTCCGTATCAAGGGAAATTCATATTATTGATTTTTGGTATACATGTATTAAGTACATGAAGTAATACAGGTCAATATTATTGCATACTTCACATCATTTTTGCATTGTATCAAGAATTTAATAAAGACCGATTTGTAAGTACATTATATTTATTACAGGAAAATAAGCTGTTCCAAAAAATTTTCAGTATACGCCGTTTTATAGTGCCAAACCCCCCCCTCAACAAAAAGCTGGATCCGCGCCTGTCCTGCATTGATTTTGATTACATGAAACTAGATAGACAACTGCCAATCGAATTAAACCATCATGCTTATAATTTACATCATTGAAGTTTTCCTCCGTTGATCTTTATGCTGATTTCAGTCAATGTTGAAAATTATAGTGTTGCGAAAGTCTTAAATTTATCGAATTTTTCATAAAACGACAAATGATCCAACGGTAGAATTCTTGTAGTAAAACGACAAATGCTCCAGCGGTAGAATTCTTGTAGGATTATTCATACTAAAAACCATTTACTCTTAAATGTGCAAAATTTGTAGAAATGAATTATCTTTTTGTTCATTTTGTAAAAATGGCTAAATAAGAGTGTTAATTTGCTTTCCTATTTTTATGTCAGACTGCACAAATTTCATGTTGACGCCTAATCTATGTCGCAACGGTTTTTTAAAGGCTCTGGTATAAAAATTTAATTGTAAATTTCAGACCGTAATCGCTGTCCAACAAAAGTAAACATCAAATATGGAAGTGGGTTCTGCCAAACCAGTTCAGTGAGCATCGACGGGAGATAGAAATTGGCGACCATTTAGCAGAGGTGAGTTCTAAATCTCTGATATGAATGCAATTTTTATGTGAGTTCTCAGTTTGTCATTACCTCCGAATGTTCCGAGTTTAGCAGCATTGAGTCATTCTGCTGTTAGTCCCTGGAGCGTTTCGTAGCAAGATGACGGTGATCAACAGTAGTTTGTCATACGTATGGCCTACATATTGCATAAAAATAATCAATGAAAACGGCAAGTAATGCGAATGCTCATTTATGGATTGTAATTTTTCATGTAAATTAAAAGGCTCCATTATTTTGCATTTTAGACACGAACCGCTGGTCTACAGGAATTTGTGCTGAAAATACAACTAATTGTAACCAAACCAGCTTCATTGACAGTCTTCATGGCATGGAAGAAACTTTGAACTTCTGCAAGCCTACGATTGTTTAGCAGAGGTGAGTCTCACATTTTTTGTCACTGTCTCCGAATGTTGTGGTTTTGACAGTTCTACATCCACTACTGTTGATCGATGAGCATTTCGTGGCAGTATGACGTTGAGCAGCATGTTTTTGTGTTATGTTAAATGTGTAAGTAGGTCTAGAAGAAGTCAACGAACAGCTAGGCTTCATGTATGCTAATAGGGTACAGCGAATATCAAGCGAGCAGCTAGCTTTTCAATGAAGCAAGCGATTAGCGCGCTACATTAGCATTCAAAAAGCATCGCTAATCGCGAGCGAACAGCGGCGTTTTTGATCCTAAATTAGCAAGCTTTTCGCAAGCATTTTGCGAGACAAAACGGAAGCTACCCTGTGGGAACGAATCTTGCGAAAAACTGGCGAATGTCAGCTACAGAATATCATGCTAAAATTCAGTCATATTTGCGGGATATTCGCTGGCGAAGTTCGCCGTCGACAATTCGCGCTCTATATGTCACCTTTTACTTTTGACTTTCTCTCTTATTTTCTTTAGTAATCCGCCTCTACAGCCGAGGCTCTATTCTCTCCCTCACCTCCTCACTATCCTCCACATATGGCTAATCTATCTAAGAAATAGGTGCAGACTATCATTCTTTGATAATGATAAGAATATAGAGAATCCGCATATATCAATTTTCATAACATCTCTTGACATTCAATAATTTACAACAATGACAAATATTTGAATAATATCATAGTATTTACTGCGACATTTATGGAAGATAAATACTTTTTTAGTTAAGCCTTCGTGAATTAAAAAAGATCCCTTTTTATCAGATCAGACTGAGAATACAATACATTTTCATGTGAAGGTAATATACGAACATTACTACTTACCACTAATTATTTGCTAATATGCACGATTTCGCCGGTTGGCGAAAAATCAGCTCGCATTAGTAAACAAATATCTACCAACTAATTATAGCAAATTTTTCGCCACCTGTCGTTTTTTTAATTTTACACATGTTTTTGGATAAATGATGACCATTTTCACATGCGGAGATAGTTTTTACACGAAAATGAACCTTTAAAAAAATTATCCACAAAATCGCTACCTCGCCAGATAATCTGTTGATTTTAGGAAGATGCGTTCCCACAGGGTATGTGCTCGTTATTCGCTCGAGATATGTGCTAGCTAATCGCAAGCTTTTTTCCCAGCGGGGAGCAATATTGATTTAAAAATATTTTTATCCGTTTTTTTTCGACCAGAGAATTTGAATATTCCCAAAAATTTCATATGGATGCTGAAACCAGAAATTTTGTCAGGAAGCGATGAAATTTCACAACATAGGAGGGATCCATGCTCTTAACATCTATGCAAAAGAAAGTTTTCATTTATATCAATTAACCCTCTCAAAATCTCCAAAAACCACGAAAATGTCCTTTGACAGAGACCCTAAAAAATCTCGGTCAGAGGACAACGTTGAAATTGAAGATCTCGGTCAGAGTACAAGGTCTCGGTCTAAAGACATGATAATGTATGCAATTACATTTAGATCACTTCGTTTTACGCGTTCAAGTATTCTTCCTAAGTTCCCGCATCCAGTCTCATGAACCCAAATGCTGAAACCGAAGAGTTTCCTGTTCGACATCAATTTGTCCTCTGACCGAGACCTTAAAAATCTCGGTCAAAGGACAAGGTAGGTCACGGTCAACGGACATTATATGTAATACGTTACATTTTGATCACTTCGCTTTCCGCATGCAAGCATTCATCCTAAGTTCCCAGTTTCATCAGCAACCCAAATGCAGAAGCCGAAGAGTTTGTCCTCTGACCGAGATGTAGAAAAAAAGACATTTTAAAAGTGCTAGATTTCTATGGAAAGTTTTTATTTGGTGTGGTCGCCGCTAAGATTTTCGTGTTCAGCGTAAAAAATGAGTATATATGCAAATTTTCACGGAAATCTGAGACCCAAAGTTAAAAAGACAGAAATGTTGTGGAATAAATTGGATTTACCCATAATATCTATAATGTACATTTCATTGGTGGACCATCCTACCGTGCCCAAATGCTATAAATATTTACCTTCAAAATATCGCACTTAGTTGAAAAGAGAGCGTCCCTTTGATTACAAAATCGTGGTGAAAAAAGGGATATTTTTTTTATTATTTTCCTAACTTCCTACCAATTAAACTGATTTTTTTATCTTGAAACTAATGCATCACGTCTATTTTCCTTCAACTTTCACGCAACCAATGCCAAAATTTACTCCTGAATATTGGAAAAGCTATAATTCACCGTCCCTTCGATTGCAAATTTCATCTGATTTTAAACCAGACATTTAAAAGGACACTTAAAAATAATGCCCTGTGGAGTCCTACAGAAAAGTTGTGAGAATTCTCGTGTAAACTCGTCAATTTTTGAGATATTTGCAATATTGGAAATAGTGATAGTGCAATAAGATATGCAGTGTTCCTTGGTGTAGCATGATAGTAACCCAGTAAACATGTGACGTCAGCGGGATGTCATGACGACGTCATTCCAGGATGGCCCACGTACGTCTTATTTGACAGTAAAAAAGACGTCACAGCGGAAGCATCACAGGACGTCAGTATGACATCCCGCCGGGACATCCCACGTACGTCCCTATCAACCAGAGCGGTCGCCGCGACCGCCATGGTCAGTCGCCTTCGGAGTCGCCCTCAGCGTCGCCGCGGGGATTCCTATTTGTCCACCGCCCTGACTGCCTGGGGCGGTCGCCTTAAGAGCCGGGGCGCAGTCGCCCGGTGGTCTAACAGCGGTCGCCTAGCAGATGAGGTGCGGTCGCCTGTAGGTAGCTGCGGTCGCCGATTCTACCGATTTGCCCCTACCCTTCAGTTGAAATTTCCCATTGCGCTATTAATTAGTAAAACACTAGCTATCTCCCTAAGATGCAGGTGCTTCAGTATTGCTCCACTGAAAACCAATAAGCTTCCTAGCTATGAGGAGTAGTAGAAATAAAACGAAATTACACAGAATACGATATTTTGCAATACACCTGCACCGATTCAATGAAAATTTAATGTGCACACATGAAATTGTATTTATAAGCACTGAAGATACAAAAGTACAACTTAACGATCGAAAAATACAATTGTTCTATGGAGGTTACAAAATGTTCTATGAAAGGCATCGAAAGACATATGTAGTACAATCTAAATAACAGGAACTTTCTTAATAACATTGAAATTTGATGACTCCAAATTGTCAGAAAAAAGCATCGATTTTCCAGTTAAAATTTCAACAGAAACATGCGGGTTTGATGTTGTTAATAAAGTTCCTGCTATTTAGATTATATGCACAATAACAGCTACACAGATAACCAGGATATAACACCAAATACAAGAGATGAAAAATTGAGTCACCTATTGAGAAAAGGGGCATCAGGCACAATTACTCAGCTGCAGGGGAGCGTTGGTGGCTCCTTCCATCAGATCTATCTTTTGCGTGCTTTAGTACGCTCTGCAAAGAGGCCTCTCCTTCTCAGTCACATGAGATCTAGAAAGTTTGATACCGCACGATAAATTCGGGAATTCTTGAATGGAAATTTGTTGTTCCTGCCGTGAAATGAATACTTCTTCGAAATATCCGCAGCCAAAATCCTTCAAAATATTCGACGGCATAAATTGTTTAGTCCGCTGCCGCCGATCAGTGAGAACTGCTTTGCCTGAAAAATAAAGCTGCTTTTAAAATGGTGAAGGTTCTCCACGTACGTCAGTACATTTCCACTTCATTGTGGTGTACCTAAATCAAACAGAGCAAATAATTTCAAAACGATGTGAGTGGCTTTGTGATTCCAGTAAATCATTTGTGTCTGCAAAAGTCATTTAAATGATTCAGTTAATAATCAGGTCGTGGGTAGCACCGCTCTTTTAATGCCGACAATCATTGAGTGATGCAAATGACAGTGACAGCTTCTGCCTTCATTTTGAATTGAAAATCTCACGTGTGCCTAATATTGAAAGTAGTCAACTAGTCATCCAGGTCAATATAAACCTTAATTATGCATTAAAGCAAGTCTACATAAAGTTCGACGTAGAAACACTGTTTAGACCCCAGGTCAATATAAACCTTAATTATGCATAAAAGCAAGTCTGCATCAAGTTCGATGTAGAAACACTGTTTAGACCGGCTCTATCTGCTGAGCCACAGGAATTACGACCAATTTCAATAACCAGACAGAAAGCAGTCACTGCCAAATTCTGAACGTTATAGCGAGCTAGTGAGTGAGCGAAATGCCATTTCGGTGCTCTGGCTCAGATTTGCGCGACTCATCTTTCTCTCTATTCATGCAACGAAACCGTTGAATGACAGTCGTAAGTCAAGGAATAAGTGGACCGGTCTCTTAAAAGAATTAGTCAATATCATGCGCTCCTGCAGGATAGGAATAAAAAACATCACTATAGGCTGTGAAGTTTATCAGATAGAATTGGAGGTCTGAAACAACTCATCCAATATTTTCGAAAATCACCCGGTAATTTCTTCAATTTCCTGGTGATAGAATATGTTATGAAGATTGATACGCAACCGGAAATACATTCATTCTCTGGACTGTGATCAATTGCAGCGCTCGCATCTTGAAACAACTATCAGATTATTTGTTAGAAAATGTTAACATGCAAAAAGTTTAATACAGCTCTTCTATTTCTTCTGAGATCTATCTAATAGAATTGATGACATGGCCACAGAAGAAATTGTGACTAGACATGGCCAAAGGCGAGCGAACGGTTTACGGCTAGACGAGGCTTCAGATAGAAAATATCAGCTCAGCTAAAATTCTGGCCGTTGTAGCCGATAAGATATGTGAAACAAAAATTTTGAAGATTTCTGCCACGATTGAAAAATCCAATTAACTGTGCATAGCTCTCATTATTTATATCTGTTTAAATTTGCATTCTGAAGGCTACACATTCGCACATAAAACTTGAACAGATTCAAAACGATTAAACCTAATAGTGTGGCACTCTGTGTTAGTATATGGCCCTTTTATATTCGCAGTTCAAGGAATGGGATATTCACGAGCCTGGATGAAGTACTTCCGAAGATTAGACACTTTTTATAAACCGGCATAGACGCTTTAATTCCAATCGACTTAAGACAGGCTTTCTCGATCTGACGAAATCATTTGCTTCAAGCAACAATATCAATTAATCTATATTGACAAGCTATCGACTCATCAATTACACAGATATCCCTGAAAATTGCAAAATATTTTTTGTAAAACATTAAAATCTTCTTTCAAAGAGAAAGAAGTTCGAATGAGACTCATTAAGCTTACTAAAAATAATTAAGACTAATTTGCCGATGAAGTTGAGCACGTAAAGCACGCGAATTTAAGAAAATTCAGCTATAGCTTCGTCTATGTTCAGCTATACAGAGGTACGCCTATCGCGATGATGCATAAATGTAGTGGTAACATGTAAAAATTAGATAACTTAGTGAAATCTCTGTGGGAATGAGGTTGGTTAAATGAAATATTTTAAACGTTGCAGCTTACTCGAAAATGTTTACCCCTCATGTCTAATGTCCGTCTAATTCACGCCCGTCTAATGTCACGTTACCAGAATTGACTTTATCTCATTGCAGCGAACCATCAATTAGAGCCAACGCTGTGCAAAGTATCTTGCAGTCAAAGCTCGATAATTAAGAGTATAAATACCAGGTTTACTATCTCTTAATTATTGAAAGTCTGAATTCAAAAGTAACTTATATAAGCCGCCAAATATACAAAAAATGCCGCGGCCGTATGATCTTAATTGACCGAAGTCTTAATTGTCCGTGTCCGAATTAACGAGCTTCGACTGGATTTACTGTATTCATGCGAAGCGATTCGTTAACGATGTCATTCTGTCCGCACGATTCTATTTGAATGGTCGTGAAAAATTGGCTTGCTTTACCTATAGTCAAATATTTATAACCAGAGGAACACTGTTTACATCACATCTAATTCAAAAGTTATCTGTTGAAATATTTCAGTCAATTCAGTGCTTGGTATAATGTGTAGTGCGCAGGTAAACCGCTATTAATTACTTAATTTATCTATCATCACTTCATTCGACTTACCTGATACGAATTTCGTTTGATAAGTAATCCGTTCTATCAATATTTTCGGCTCAAGATATTCCTCGCATTTTCTATATTGTAATTTGGTTGATAATCCATTAATAAGATCAATCGATTTACATACGATGTCCACAGGTGTCAGTCAGGCAACTCCAAAAGTATACTTGTACATTGTAATGCAGCACAGTATGGTTACACATGGTTCACTCAACTTTTTAAGTAGCCACTGCTTTGAATTGTCTTAAATTGAAAAACGTAATTTACTTAAATTACAGGTGCTCTATATACAAGGTTGCAAGAGGTATCCAAGGAGACATGATAAAAGCTAAGGGTTAATTAATTTAATAGGTCTGATTTACTTCACACTTCAATTACCAATACAATTGTCATAAAACGAGGAAGTATACTTACCCGATCAGCATCACGGCTTATGGAATAATCTTTGAATCTGGGGCAATAACTGGTCGATAGACTTTCCACGTCGCTCTCTTTATCAGTGTCCGTTTCCATTGATTCAGTTTCAGGAAGATCTGTGGTTGATGACATGCTGGATAACAGAAATAGGACACCGTTTATCATTGTATACTGTAAACAATAAATAGGCGGCTTACCACTTATTAACGTTGACTTGCACTGCGTTATGGAACTCATCTATACTTGCTTTCCGTTTCCTTCCAAATTTTTGTCGCATAAATAACAATTTCTCATTTGGGGCCAAAGACGCCCCAAATTCTTTCAGGCGCCGTATGAGTCAGATTCTCCAAAACTTCCGTAATTCATAATTTGCATTCATGAGTGATCGATGCACGTATGAGAATTATCCATTTTTCCCAATGTGGGATAAGGACAATTTTTTAATTTTTCGTCAAGATAATCTAAGTTATGAATCCACCATACAAATTTAAGTCTGCAAGTATGACATAAGCACAGATTCATAATCCCCGTATTGACGTATCTAATTTTAGCATTGCACTTGAAACGTAGATCACTTGGTTATTAAAACTCAAAATGTAGGCGTGGACAGCAACTGATTGATCTGCATTTAGACATGAAGTCAGATATTTCTTTGTTTCAAGGGCCATTAATTCGAAAATTAAGTATACTTAAATGACTACGGATCAATCTTGTAAGCTTATTTTAATGCTTGCAAGCATTAGGCGGAAAATTCTCATAGATGGATGGATGTCTGAAATGAAGCTTACCTTTGCATCTTCATTATTATTGTCTGTTAAGACGGGATGTTCATCAGAGATTGCTTCGCAAATGAAGGATAACTGCGTTGAATCCAAATACCTATCGGGAATAAAAAGAAAAATTCGTTTATTTATATGAACTTTATATGAACCACTATCACAATTTAGCTCATCTTGAATATTCTGACTAAGCACAGCTTCCTTTTACGCAAATGCTGACAATTACTTTATTAACCTTATTCAAACTTTTTGCACATATAGCTTTTATCAAGTTAATTTCCGAAATACACAGTACACAGATTTTTCCGATCGCGAGGTTTCGGCTAACAGCTTGATCATATAGAATGAAAGCAATGAAAAACACACGGGTCAGACACTGAGTCGTAATTTCAACGCGAAATTAACTTACTTCTTTCTAATTACTTTATTATATAACCGGATATGAGGAGACCTGCTGTCCTTAAAATAGCTAGGTCAATTTTTGGGGTACCCACACATTAATTAACATAAGGAAAATGGTAAGATGTTGAACGTGAGCTATTTGACTCACTTTTTGTTCGATGGATGAAGTCCGAAATGATTAAATAAATTAGTTTCCTTTACGGTTCTATATCTGCAACCGTTTATGCCACATTCGAAGACCATTCAATTCAACAAATAAATTGGGAAATTATTTCAGGGGATTTCAGGGGGGACTACACTCGAAATGTACTAGTAAATAGTTTGATCATAACCATCATCGATTATCAAAAAAAATCTGTGGATGACATTGACACTGTACTAACGGATAGCCTATCGCAAATTTCAAAATTTTCATATATTATGCCTACTGCACGCGCACACATTTCCTCTCATTTATTCTTCTTTGCCTACAGCAGGAGCGATAATTTTCAATGCTACTGACATCGTATTTACTCAATTATAACGTCAACAGGCTCTCGTCTAAGCATTTGCAAGCATATTTGCGTCATGCATTCAATATCTGTAAAGTCTAGACATCTCATCACGTCTTTTACACATTTACAAACATGTGTTAGCATATAATTATTGGTCAACATGACACATTCTTATGATAATCTGGTCTTCGACATCGTGGACAACGTGCAGAGTAACTCATTTGACATCCGAATCATGTTAAGCAAGTCTGGGGAGGTCCTCCAAGAAAGTGCTTTTGCTTGAATTAGTGACCAGAACGGAATTTGCCATAAAAACGTGTCTCTTTCACTTAGCGAAATTGTGAAATGATAGAAATAGTGCACAATTCTTGTGATAATCTGGTCTTCGACATCGTGGACAACGTGCAGAGTAACTCATTTGACATCCGAATCATGTTAAGCAAGTCTGGGGAGGTCCTCCAAGAAAGTGCTTTTGCTTGAATTAGTGACCAGAACGGAATTTGCCATAAAAACGTGTCTCTTTCACTTAGCGAAATTGTGAAATGATAGAAATAGTGCACAATTCTTGTGATAATCTGGTCTTCGACATCGTGGACAACGTGCAGAGTAACTTATTTGACATCCGAATCATGTTAAGCAAGTCTGGGGAGGTCCTCCAAGAAAGTGCTTTTGCCTGAATTAGTGACCAGAACGGAATTTGCCATAAAAACGTGTCTCTTTCACTTAGCGAAATTGTGAAATGATAGAAATAGTGCACAATTCTTGTGATAATCTGGTCTTCGACATCGTGGACAACGTGCAGAGTAACTTATTTGACATCCGAATCATGTTAAGCAAGTCTGGGGAGGTCCTCCAAGAAAGTGCTTTTGCTTGAATTAGTGACCAGAACGGAATTTGCCATAAAAACGTGTCTCTTTCACTTAGCGAAATTGTGAAATGATAGAAATAGTGCACAATTCTTGTGATAATCTGGTCTTCGACATCGTGCAGAGTAACTCATTTGACATCCGAATCATGTTAAGCAAGTCTGGGGAGGTCCTCCAAGAAAGTGCTTTTGCCTGAATTAGTGACCAGAACGGAATTTGCCATAAAAACGTGTCTCTTTCACTTAGCGAAATTGTGAAATGATAGAAATAGTGCACAATTCTTGTGATAATCTGGTCTTCGACATCGTGGACAACGTGCAGAGTAACTCATTTGACATCCGAATCATGTTAAGCAAGTCTGGGGAGGTCCTCCAAGAAAGTGCTTTTGCTTGAATTAGTGACCAGAACGGAATTTGCCATAAAAACGTGTCTCTTTCACTTAGCGAAATTGTGAAATGATAGAAATAGTGCACAATTCTTGTGATAATCTGGTCTTCGACATCGTGGACAACGTGCAGAGTAATTCATTTGACATCCGAATCTGTTACATCCCTCGAGCATGGGTGGTACGCCGGTACGTAGTTGATTCGCTGAGATTGTCTATTCTTCCCTAAGTGTAATAGGAAATGAATGCTAAGGAATACAGTTTTTAACTTCTTTTCGCCGTGCGTGAATCGAATAAACCTTCAAGATAACTTTCTAATAACTCTCGTCTACCGAACTCGAGTTTTGATTTTGATGGACATGGCGAGCGACATGTCGAGGCCACGAGGTCTTCACTTTTCTCCTCCCTAAACATATTCTTACCTATCCAATGCAATTTATAATATGAATAATACAGGTTATCAAAATGCGACTCTTACTGTTTCGAGTCTCAATTCAAAAATAATTATTAACCATAATTCTACATTCTAAAGGTACAACATAACATTCTCATAATTCAAGGGTATTCAAAGAAATATGCTACATAAATAATTATCAATGGTTTAAATTTATGCGAACGTTGAATATTATTTATGTCTTATTCACAGACTATTTCACTCAATTGCTAATCACATAAAAAACGATGCGACAGACGTGTAGTTCATTTGAAAGAACAGGAGCGTAAGTTTTGCAGTTCTCACTCGTCGAAGACAGCAAATTCTAATTTCATTATCCATTGAAAGCAGTCGGCGTATTCTCATTGGTCTATCATCAAATTTAAGCCAATTAAAAAGGAGCGCTGACTCTTTCGTATGATTAAGTTTGTCACTTGTGTTGAATGTTTCATTCCATTTCTGATCTGAAGATCATTTCAAATGTCCCTTAATCCACAAATGATATCTAGATCCTTGATTTACGCTTCAAGCATAACTTTTCATTGCTCTAGAACTCAAAACCAAATATATATATATTCATTTTCTTCTCAGTGAAATCAATCACATGTACAGAAATGTTAAAGTTTTACAAGTTAAAATCAACGAATGATGATTGAGATGGAGCACGTGATTCTCAAATCAACGCTCTGCTTTTCCATATGCTAATGTTAATGAATGTGAATGAGAAATGAAGACATTGATGGGGTGGGTGATAGGAGAATAATTGATGAATCTTAATTGCTGAAGAAGTGGATGGATGGAGCACCCGCTGAATGTCACTCATTGTCAACTTGCTTACGTCATTAAGCTGACATTGAGATGTTACAACTGCATTGCAATGAATTCCAAAAGACGTTGAGTGATACAGTCATTTTAAGTCAGTAAGAGCCTCTCGAAATGTTATGCGTCTTATAATACGGGCGTAAAATAATAAGTCACCGCACCTACAGACAATCTGATTCATACATTCTAACCATATTCTGTCATTGATCTCTTTGAGCGCCCTCTACAATACTTTTCATAATTTGCATTTCATATGATTTTATTGCAATATATATAACTTTCAGAAACTGCAATTTTTCAGTTTATATATAAATCGTAATAGTTTTATATCATCAAATTATAAATTGCACTATTTCTGTATTATCGGATATATATTGCAATTTTTCCGCAATTTTGTCAACCAGTGTGGCCTACGGACCCTATGAAATATTGCAGACCATATTTCGGACCTTCACATATATTGTGAATACGGACCCTCTAAAGATTTCATGCAATATTGGATAAAATCAACTTTGCTTTTTTCTTTAAACTTTATTGTTAGCAATTTTTCAGGTATGCAAGCATTAATCAGTAATAAATAACACACGTGACAGAATTTTTCTCAAAATAATTTCGGACCATCGTAATACGGACCCTTTCCTACCTGTAATACGGACCATTTTGCCTAACAGTGTAGAGACACGAATGAAACTTCTAGATTATTCTGCGCTATTTCTTTTTGTGAAATGAAGCGATGACCTCTATTTCACCCCTCGAGTTGAAATGTGATCTTCCGATTGCGCTGCGCTATCGAAGGCGCACGAGAAAGTTATCTGCTATCGGGCTGGACTGGACAAAGCGCTCTTCTATTAATAGAATTCTCTCTCTCCATTCTCTCCCTCACTGTATCACAGGCTTGAAGCGACCGAGATATTATGCAACACTCATTGAGGATTCTTCCATTCATTCACAATTTAATGAATGAACAATAATACAACTTGCAACCTTGATTGACCAAAAAATTGACAAGCGGTGAAATCCAGGCATAGTCAGAATCATGGTCAGAATGATATAAAGTTCACGGTCAAGTCAAGAATTTTGAGCAATTTTTTTCATTGTCATCGATGCGTCATGCAAATATATATGAAGCATTGCAACCAAAGATGTTTGACGCAACATTTCACGATTGAATGCATCATCATCATGTAGCGAAAATCACTGAGAGAAATGAGAGCTAAGGTTATTTATTCCAAGGAAAAACTTGCCTAGATGTGCCAGACAGCCGATCGATGACAGTTTCGGGCCAGTCCACTAACATTGGAGATACGTTTTTCTTAGAAATCACAACAAATTCGCTGCTCAATGTGTGTGACAACTCTGGGGTCGTTCTATTTCAAAATTAGCTCGTGTGAATTTAAGGGCTGACTCACGACCACTCCCTGTCAAAAAAATAAACGTGAAAATTGGGGGGGGCAAACCTCGACTTCAAGACATCACATTTCACGTCATTTTTCGATGAGAGCGGTCACAAATTGATATGATCATGCATTTTTACTTCCAAATAAGCCATTTTCGAAAAATTTGTTGGTCCCAATTTTTTCATGTGGCCCAAGACTTTTTGACGAGGGACCCACGACTCATTTTCTCGCGGGAAATGCATCGATCTAGTTTGATTAAATGCGTTCGAATTTCTGCATCAGAAGCATCTTTTTCCACAAGCATTCTACATTTGAGTCTTAATTAGAAACTCTGAAGCTGATTGCCGAAATTTTTGCAATTTATCAGTTTTGCGAAGCCGGAATATTGCCTTTCTGACATCATGGAGGCTAGTTAAATGCTAAAACCAGACATATGATGAAGGTCGCCGTTGACACTCGAGGCAACTGCTGACAGCGGTCGCCGGGCAACGGTCGCCCACATACAGTCGAGGCGACCGCCACCAGGAGTCGCCGGGCGGCGGCGACTTCGGCGACGCCGAGGGCTGTCGCGGCGACCGCTGGGCGACTTTTGTGGTTGATAGGGGTCACAGCGGAACTCTCACAGGACGTCAGTCTGACATCCCGCCGGGACATGCAACGTACGTCTTCAAAGTGCTCCTACGAGACGTCCTAATGAGTCACTTGACATCGTGACAGACATCCCATTACCATACTTAAAACTAGTTTCAATCATTTACCCAATTATGAAGATAGCGAAAACATAGGAATCATCTGTGTATAATTATATTTTCGCAAATTATCTAAGTATTTCTGTTTGCATACACGTTCCACTTGAGACAAAAGCAGACGCTGATAAATCACGGATCCTTCTTCGATATTCCATTGACCTTTTGTAAGCACGACGTACCTGAAGTAAGAAACAGCAAAATTTTCATTAGATCACAAAAATTACATACACATAGGCATACATATACAACGCTCAAAAGAGAAATCACTATATTAGAATATCAATATCTAATATGATGAAATTGCTCATCAGAGGTATCGAAATGCATGCCTATTGAATTTGAGTCACCGTAGAGAAGATGCTTCGACATGTAGGCATATAGGGCCTACATTGAATATGAACAATAGGCCTATATAATTCTGTATAGTTCGTAAAATATAAAATTTCTTTCATTGACATGAGGCACAACTGATCCAAAATAAAAGTTTCTTCATGCTTGTTGCCTAAAATCTAGAGGCTATCGAAGCTAAATTATAAATTGAAGACATAATTAGAAACTAAAATTAGAAACTAAAATTTAGAAAAACATACATTTTAAAATTCACATTGTCATTATATTTTGAATGCATGCAATGTTCTGCATCTGGACAGGGACACAATTTTTGATATATTTTTGATTTTTGACCATCTTCGGATATTTATCGCCTGTAAAATTAGATCATGAAAATTAGAACATGATTTTGCATTAATACTGTACAACCCAATAAAATTTGACATTCATATGATGAGAGAATTCCTTGTTTAGATAGTATTTCCTCTGTTTTTCAAGCAAATGCGGGACAAGCGACCATCATCTTCCGGCTATAGGCTAATTTATTTACACACAATTAATTGCACAATCATGATAAAATTAATCATCATAATTATCAATAAATAAAAAAAGCCACTAGATTTATTTTGATAAAATTAAAAACTAATTCTTGCACAATGTCTTTCGCCCAATCTTATTTAAGTATAAACGTGGACTGAATATAAAATACAAAATCTAGAATCATATAAGCATACTTCTGCAGTAATATATCTATGAACAATCCTTTTGTTCATAGATTCATTGCTGTAGAAATATGATTTCAGATTTTGTATTTTATATTCAATCCTGCATGTTTGCACTTGAATAAGAATGGACGAAATGCATTGTGCAAGAATTAGTTTTTAATTTTATCAAAATGAATTTAGTGGCTTTAGTTATAAACTGAGTAAAGGGTAATCATTTTTTAGACATCATAATTATCATCAAATAATAAACGTTTTGTTCTATTTACAACATAATACAAACATAACGTTTTATTATAATTAAATCGAATACAGGCCTATTTTATGTAGCCCAGAATGTGTTCCTAACCTTACAAATATGCAAATTATAATATTGTCATGTTTGCAACCATTTCATAAAAATCCAGGCTAGCAAAAAATACATTGCATCCAATACATTCATGAGAAAAGCAAATTATTTATTCATTCATTTTCGCAATAATTGATAACATTCAACAAAATAAGCTTATTTGAATATTATTCAACAAAACTTATGTATGTGCACGCATTACGAGATTGCAAACTGATATGTGTGACGTACAATCGTCCAATTATTCAAATATACAGTAGAATCATAATCATTATCTAGATTTGCTTAATAAGCTTAGATACCTGTACCTTACATTATTACATTGTTACAGTACATTTAAATTATTCACTTACGTAAAAAAATCAATGCACAATCACAACATTTTGATCGTCAAAATGGTTGCCTATGCATTGTCATTTATAATCCTATGGTACAAACTTCAGTATTTTGCAGAAAACTTTAAGTATTATATTGATGATCACACAACAGTTCAATAACAGGAAGATGAAAATGTTCGAATAGCAGCGTTCCTTTTTAAGCATGGCAAAATGTATGTAAAGCCTCTAATTATGGTAAATTATCTTCGGCGGGAGGAACTAATCTGATTCCAATTCAAGAGCCATGAAATTTGAAACAAATTAATTGATATCAGATGATGCCATGTTTTATAGACAATTAAAATATTTTTTCTTTTATTTTTGCGATTTCATGAATTAGCTTCAACATTTATAATAATTTCGTGAAAATAGACTTATAACTAATCCAGTGCGTAGTTAATTCACTTAAACTTAATAAGAAGTGAAAAGAGTAGACATCTCACCTGAAAACTCCGGCAATTGATGATATCAATCATCGAAAACATTTTGTTGTACTGCATTAGACTATTTTCTTGTCAGAGATCACGAGATGAAATTCGAAGCCTTGGTTTTCAGCGACTAATGTAGGAGATAAAGTCAAGTCACTAAATATGAGGTGAACCAAATCGCAAGATGTTTTGTAAGATGATAAAGGCAAAAGCTTAGTCGTCAACTGCTGGTCTGCAACTTGAAAATAGAAATAAATGATCTGTGAATTGATTGTGGAGGTCGAATATGGGTGGTGGATTTAAGTTCCTCCAAATGTCGAAAGGAGAGGTGCTCGAGGCGTCGTTTAAGAAAGTTTGGTCTAAGTCGTAGACTTATCACTAAACCGTATCGCAAAACATGAATCACGTTCGATGCGCAGTGCGAGTAACATGAATGAAATGAAGGACTGCTTGTACGTTTCCTCTCGCTGTCATGTGATTATCGATAGTGACGTGTTGATTGAAGGTCATTCGCCCAGGCGGTAGTAGGGAAATAATCTGTGCGCAGTTCTCCTCTATTCAGAAATGAAATACGAGGGCTGCACTTAATGACGTGACCGCCAACGCTGGGATGCTTTTAAATCATCGAAAGACAGACTCATTCCATGCATCGAGTACGGGCACGAATGAATCCGAAAAAGAGATCCGTTGAATTATGATATTGAAGTATTGCAATTGTATTCTATTCCAACTGCAATCGCAATATTGGGATTCATCAAATGCCATGCGATAAACATGAATTCTAGTAATAAGAAATGCATGGGTAGAAATTAGTGATGAATTTTTACATTATGTTGTTATCGAAGATACATCGATTTTAGATAAAAACAAAGCAGAAAACAGATTGATGGGAGAATAATAAATAGAAGAAGAAAAAGAAGAGCTGATAAGGAAACAGAAGAATAAAAGGGAGAGAAATGAGGAGACAGAGTAGAGGAGGAAGAATGAGAAATCAAGAGAAAGGAGAGGAGGAAAAAGAGAAGTGAGAAGAGATATTGAAGAAGAAGAGAAATGATGAATTGGAACAAGAGAAGAAAATGAAGAGAAGTGGGGAGAAATAGAAGATGAGGAAGAAAAGAATTAAGTTGAGAGATTAATAGAAATAGGGAGAAAGAGAAGAGGAAGAAGAAGAGAAGTTATGAATGAGATCTAATGCTATGACAGAGAATCATTATCAGAAGAAAAAGTATCAAGAAAAGCGAGGAGATAGATAAAGTGAGTGAGAGATCGAGAGTGGAAATTAAAAAAGACAGTCCCAAAACTTAGTGCAATTAAGTGGAATTTATTCATCATAGCGTAAACGTTATAATTTCATGACTCATCGTGGTTGTGGCTCATTGATCATGTTTGTGGTCACACTTTGGATGTCACAGTGACGTCATATACAGGCGGTCATTCTGACGTCTTTGATGGGAGGTCACTGCGACATCCCGTTCTGGTCATAGACGTCTCAGACGCATGATGACGTCAATGGGACGTCGCAATGACGTCACAATGTTTACTGGGAAAGTATCAGAGATTGAATAGTGGACATGCTATTTTCATGAATATATATCTTTTTATTTTCAAATTGCAAAATTTAGCCAAAAAGTGAAACTGTGATTATTAAATTCAGCGTATGTGAATCATGGAAACTTGTAATCGACCGATGAATCGATAAGTACTTTCTTTAAAATTATGGTGGACAATAAAATAAAGAAAGGTGTCATCTATCTTGGATTTACCCTATAATTTAAATATTGTGATCTTTTACGTGACATTAAATTGAATGTCTGCAAGGCTCGGCAGAAAATTTCATTCTAAAGAACTCACTTTTCTTCCTAACTGGATGACTTTAGTTATAACTGAGTGTCGTGACTTCTAACTCAAGTATTTTCACATATTTACACCGCATCAGTTCTGTGTTGAAGAATATAAAAAAATTAGCATTTTTGTACAATTCAATTTTTTTTATTTATTGCCGTTTGGAATGTCAGTCTACAATCTCATCGAACCCGGAGCACCATCTTCAAAAATGGGTTCAATATCGACCGTTGTATGTACAGCCACAAAGTGGTAGAATATGCCTAATCAGAGGATCGTCGGAACTGTCAATGAAATGGAGAAGAAGGAAGATCGGGCAGTTTGAGGTCTTTAATCTTTTGAGGAATATTCATTTCCTTTACAGCCGATACTGCGCGGGCAGGAGCTGCAGAAAGGCCGGCCTGAAACGAAAAACGAAGGCGAAATGAGGTTTCACTGATTGCAAACAAAGTCATTTAATTTCGAATGGGAATTAGTGGAGAAAAATGTCGAAATTACTTACTTCATGAATAACTTTTCATAACATAATTGTACTGTTTCATGACAAATTGCACAAAAAGTTAAACCATTTTCAAATGTAATTTTCGTCTTGAATTCTTGGTTCAATTCTAATAAATGATATACCATATGAAGCCTATGTTCAATAGATTATTTTCAAATAGATTTTACTTTTTTAAGTGGTCAGTTGTGGTCAGTAGGCCCTATGAAAGAAAATTGAGCGAATTATTTGATGCAGCATTTCAACATGAAGACGTAATTTTTTAATAAAAATTTATATGCAGAGTGAACTGCCTTTCAGCCTTTTCATGATGCAAGGATTCGTTGAATGTACAAAAGAACACAGTGCCAATAAGTTTTGCCAAAAAATTGCTGTTAACAGAACATTGGACACAATTTTTCAATGATGAAGATGCTCAATTTTAAAATGAACTTCATATCATGTGAAAGGTGATGTTAGGTAACTTAAATTGGCAGAGCGTTTAGGTTGTGTCTGATCAGTTGTGGTCAGTAGACTGAAAAGCATGAATATCTGGTTAACACATTCACCGACCCTTACAGACGAAACTACGCAATACAAAACCTAAGAACATCACCATTGAATCAGCTTCGAGTTAAGCCTTCTGATGATATAATTATTTTCGAAT
Source organism: Prostheceraeus crozeri (assembly GCA_907163375.1). NCBI lineage: Eukaryota > Metazoa > Platyhelminthes > Polycladida > Euryleptidae > Prostheceraeus > Prostheceraeus crozeri. Next base: position 631,278 of record CAJQUW010001446.1, on the reverse strand, counting down.
TTCGACAGCATTTGAAACAATTTCACTCAATTTACACTAATTTTGCACACTAATTTTTTCACTCAATTTTGCCTAATTCTACGCTACTTCCGCGTTAACAATGTTTTTAACGGTTAAATGCAGAAATTTAAGTAAGTAAAGACGTATTTTTGCAGTGCACAACACCACAATAATGAAAATCGCGAGGTGTACAAACGAGGGTTCACAGTCAGAAGACATAATAAGCGTGTACTTAACAATATTCAAATTAACTATAAATAACAAATTACATGTATAAAAAAAGCCAGTGTTGGTTCTGTCCAGTGATTTGGTGAATGTGACTAAGAATTATTGGCATATTCTTTGCTGTATTGTCATCCTGTTCTCCTGCGTACAGCAAACTATAAAATCATAGCTTTGAGCAATGTTCGAAGAGTCTATTTCTGTAGACTTTGTTAATGAGAAATTGAAATGAAAGGTCATCTGCATATTTCACAAGTGTCTGATTCTTCTTGTCAGATATTCTCAAATCAGACAGGAAATAGGCAAAAATCAATGGACCTAATGAGGACCCTTGGGGAACCCCACTTTTCACCAGACAAAACGTGCTGCATTCACTATTCCACCATGTTCTTCTAAATCGTCTACTGTAATTTTGAACGTAAAGCGATGACAAAGGAACTGAACTTATCGTTCGCCATCTTCCGAAGGAGGACATCGTGAGGAATTTTATCAAACCCCTTTATTAGATCGATGCAGACAAAATGACAAGCAGTGACATTTGATTTTTGCAAGCTTTCAGTCACAAAATTTTCAACCGCAATCAACGCACAAGTTGTTGAACTGCTTGAACAATAAGCAAATTGATGTTCGCCGTATCGAGATATAAATTCCTGTTTAATTTTCTTTAGTAAAATTCTCTCAAAAATGCGTTCCGGTATTGGAAATAAAGAGATTGGGAGGATTTCTGATTAACGTGGGGTTTCAATTTCGGTAGGGGTATCGCATCTGCATCTTTGCATTTTTGCGGCAAGTCTGCGACCTGGAGACAGGTGTTGAACAAGCATACTAAAGGTATGCAAAGGCATTCGGCAAGTTTTGACCAAACGAACGTTGGAATGCAGTCGAAGCCCTGCGCTTCATGTGAGTTGACTTTCCGTAGTATTTCACACAAGTCCTTGCTATCAAATTGAAAAAGGACGCTGAAAGGATGGCCAATGGTGCACATTGATTTATTAAAAGGGAGAGTTTGGAAGTTTGATAGCATGTTAATTTTCAGTTCTTCGAGTATAGAGGCGACTGCTTCGGTAGGCCTGCAGCTAGGAAGCCAGTCATGATAAGTGTTACTTTCACCTTTGATTTGTTTATATTTCACCTTTGACAATCGCTAACTGATTTGCCACTGTTTCCCCAGTTCTTTGTGTGATAAATAGCCTTTCGACTTTTTCCTTAGAGTGTATGTATAGCTCCCAGTTCTTTGAAAGATCCGCCTTACACTTTTTATTTATAGGAAATGTTTCACATGACGTTGTAGTTCTGCACTCTATATTTCAAATAGAGACATAAAAAAGAGCGCATTTATTGCATATTCATAGTGAAAGGAAATCACATCACCCGCTTATCTCTCTCACCTATGTGAATAGTGACAGGTTGAATGAGTTCATTTCTTTATAAAATTTCAGGATTCAGTCCACATCGTGATACAAAATTACAATCAAGTTATTTATGGTATTTTTGGTGGTTTTCAATTGATTTTCCATTATTAGGCTTCAAATTAACTTATTTTTGCAGTCAAACGAATAATTTGGTTTTAATGATGAAGAAAAGTCAGATTATTGAACGCCTACAGAAGCAGCATGGCTTAAAATAACAAACTAATCAATTCTATTATCAGTTAACAGGAAATTAGAACATTGTCATGCTTTTTCATTTTTGATTTCGGAATTTGCTTATGGATTTAACGATCACAATTCAGTGGTATCATTGGATCATTAATTATGCTTAATTAGAGGGACAATTGAAATCATGTTATCAGATCTATTTATTTTTTATCCTTGAGATCTAATAACAAGAGATGATAATTGATGAATAAATAATGTTAACGGCACATCTCAAATCTACCCCGGGCTGTATGTGTTTGATGTTGAGTGATGTGAACTGTACCGGCCATGATTCCTGTTATTGGATGAAATGGCAGATGTGCAGGTCTGTTCCCATTTTTCAGCCGAGGATGCATCTCAATATTTAATGGTTCTATTTGCATTTTGCTTGCAAAAAATAGCATAGAACAATTCCTAAATGCAAAATAACTGTATTTCAGTAGTGTGTTTCAAATAGTATTGAATGAACAAGCATTGAAATTTCACCTAAAATGCTAATTGCGCATCTGAATTTACACCGGTTATGACTGCATGATTGAATAGGAAGTGGTGATGATGTTGGGAGATGCGAACCCTAATAATGATTCCTGATATTGGATGAATTACAGCTATTCAGATCTGTTCTTAATTTTCAACTAAGGATGCAACTCAATATCTAATTATTGTATTTTGATTGCGCTTGCAAAAAGTAGCCGTTGTTAACTTTTACATGCGTATTAGTAGTGTGTTAGAAGTCGCAATCTACCCACCGTTTGACTGAGAAAGTCAGTGAACATTGCAGCAGGTTGTTACAATAAGTGAATGGCTATGTCGTCAGTTCAATGTCTACAGTTTAAGTCTTTTGTACGAAAGATCAACCAGGTCTCTTGGACGTAGAGCAAATACTGCAACAATATTCGATATGCAATTTATTGTACAAGTCTGGATGGATATTTACCTCTTGTTTCTCCCGTTTCGACTGCTCTTCATAACGAGAGAGAATTTCACTCATATTCGTTTCAAGCACCATTCCGCCCATAACCATCTCATTAAGAATGAAATGAACCTGAAAATAGAGTTCCGTCATTGAAGTTTGTCGGTGATCTGATTATTGAATTTGATTACCTTGTCGACGTGGAAGATCAAATCTAATTCACATACATTCTCAAAACACTTGTCAAGCGTCTCAACGAACACTTGAATCAAGTCGAGAATTCCGAGTTCACTCTCTGATGAATCAACACAGAACACGAAGTATAACGTTGCATAATGTCTGTAGATAAGCTTGAAGTCTTGTCCACCAATGAGACTGAAAATAGAAGAGAGAGAGAGTTACAACACACGAAAAATCTTATTGAAGAAATAACAAAACTCGACAGAATTAGCGGAAGTGAATTTTTGCTTGCACATTTAGCTGAGATGGCAAGTATCAGTTATCAATAGTCTATTCGTAACCTCTGCCAATTGATCAAGAATTACATAAATTTAGTATTTATTTTTTGCGATGAAATTTCATTTCTACGCCTTAATGATATCATGTTCCCTGTATGTTCCTATATTTTTTCTTTAACATTGTAGATGGAAATCTGAGTGAGGAGGTTGGATTGCAATGCAGTATTAACTGGGCAAGATAACTATAAGAAGGGTGTTCTTTTTGACCATGATAGTAGCAGGGGTCTAACTCCTAATAGGTGATTGATAGCATCTTCCGTCGTATGCAGATTATGCTTGTCATAATTGTTTGCGGATTAAGGCTATATATGATGGGACACGGACCGGTCCGCTTGACAGATATACTGAATTTCATGAATAGTTAGACACCAATTGGTCCATTTATAACAAGTCTAGTTCCTTATTTCATTTTCTTCATGGAGTAGTTCCAGGTAAGACGTTTTAGGTCGATTCTAGCAAGTTCAGTACCCATACTGTAGTTTCACACTGGTTTTTTTACATGCCATACACATGCCATGGCATGTTGGTTATGAAATTGGCATGTCGATTTTGAGATTCACATGCCAGCTGGCATGTCAGTTTTTCACATGTTTTAGAGAATAGTTTTGTGTGCTGAACTTTCTTGCCTTTTAAAAAAAATTTGCCTAATATTTATTATTCATCCAAAACTCCAAAAAGAACAAGTTCCGAAAAACATCAAAATCACATATTTTATTCATCAAAAACACACTTATAAAAAAACAAGTCAAACTTCTTGTTCCCACATTAAGCGCGCTCCTTCTTCGTCGCCGACATCCGCAAGTGAGCTGATGCGGGTCGAAGCTTGCGAAATGGATCGGCGCTGTGTTTTACCTCTTGACCATTTTTCAAATGCACTTTGATAGTCGTACTTCATTATGTTATCCCCTATGTTAAAATGTGAATTAGATCCGTAATATAGACGAACTTACCTCACTTGTCGACGTTTCGAAAAGCAAATCTCCACTAAGTGACGACCTTAGACAAATGAACACTGCATTTCATTGTCGTTACTACGGTGATGACAAAAGCGCGTGCGATTGGACGAAGTATTACGAGCACGCGTGTGTCGGTGTGTCCGATGTTCTCTAATACACAGCCGAGAGACACACTTAGAGAAGATATTAAGAGCTACATTTTTATCGTTTTTGAAGTATGTTGAGTATTACATGTAGATCTGTTACAGCAAAAATAGTGAAAACTGCTTATATTGCTCTGATACTCATTCCTCCGGCCTACTCTATAAGCCGATTTGAGTTAAGAGCGTACTTATTGCGCAAGTAAAAGAAGCCAAATTTGTACTTTTATAAGAGAAATTGCAGTACTTTGTGCTGGCAATGGCATGTTAATTCATGAATTGGCATGTTGATTTTGGGCCCAACATGCCAGAGTGCATGTGGTCTGGAAAATTAAAAAAACCCAGGTTTCACATGTATTTTATTTTTTCTTTTCTTCAAAGTTCATTACAAATTTATTCATTACAGTTATATTTTGTACAGTAGGCTTAATCTTAGTTTATTTTATGTAGTTGTAACTGAGATTCCTAGAGGATGATGATTTTCATTTTAAATCCAACATTATGGTTGGCACCTGTTTCCCATAAAATGATGATAATGGAATAAGAGTATGAATAAATACACCAAATAATGCTATTGTAAACTTTAGGCAGTTAGTTTTACTTCCGTACTTCTTCGAATAGTATCCAATGCTACTATAAAAATAGCTATCCGACTCATAGAACGTTCGTTGAATATTCGACAGTTTTGTGAATGTGACTTTCATCGGTATTGAAATTTACTATTCAACTGATCCTTAATTTTTTAAAGCTTATTTTAGTCAATTGACTGAAATTCTGCCGACATAAAAATTATCAATTTGAAATTCAACCGAGATTTTGACAGATGGCATGAAATCACAACCGACAGAATAGAGCAACAAATGCCTCGCTGAATATGTCTATATCTAGTCAATGTTATTTTTCAATTTACATTTTTTTCAATATTGGATGCCTCACCTCTGGCGACATTGCTAAAAATCTCGGAGCACTTTGAACTATCTGTGAGACAAGTATTCAAAACGATTCTGCCAGTGAATTGTAATTTCGGCTGTAACTGTAAAGTCGGCTGGCCTATGCTAAGCTTTCTCCGGCCGTGCATTCTTCCATTTTCTAGTTTACAACTCCACGGAGATATCCGCATCACAGTGTATGTTCTGTTGCGGCATTGATATTCAACTATAGCTGTGTTAACACTCGTCTATACATGTACTCATTGAAATATGTGGAACTCGATGGCACTACTTTCAATGCAGCAGAGACGTACTTGCATATAGCAACATTCGGAGCGGCCGTACAGGTAAATGCGTGAACAAGGTATTGTCAAATGGTCGAGATTCGTGGCTGATATTCGCAGAAATGCGGCACTGAGTAAACTTAATCTTGAAAAATAATTGCTTTTCAACAATCGATGGAATTTTTAACTCAATCAGAGGGAGCACTAAGAACCTTAAATTATTCAATGAATTGTAGACTTAAATTTCAGTTACTTGGACATCGCCATGGTTAAATTAGTGACTTTCGTGATAATCAACATATAATTATTATTTGTAGTTTCTTTAAAATCCTTGAGAACGCAGGCTGATATTTTGAGAAAGTAGCTGCATAACATTTTGCGGAAATGAAGGGTCTTAGACCCAACAATCTTTTATACCTCGTAAAACTGCTCCGGAATGACATAACCAACGACAAAAAAGAGATGATAGACACCATAGACTATTGAGTTGATGGTTTTGATCTAAATGGCCATTAAAAATTGCCGAACTTTATTGTTGTGAAGCTATTTCTATTTCCTATTTTATCTTGGACATCACAAAAAGCACTGTGCTGACGAAAGAATTCACGAGATTAAAAAATCTCTGACAAAATGATCTAGAAAAGTTTGAAATAGTTCGGTAATCCCTATAAGTACATTATGCAGACACGCATGCTTAGTCACTTTAGTAGTTTCCGTGGAACAGTGGTTAAATGCTTGTCCAGGCGATCTTTATAAGTTGAGCCTTGAAAGTGCCATTGAAAGTCGGCAGGATGGGCATCTGGATTAAAAGTACCACAGCGCTTTCCAGATAATGTCAGCACCGGCCAATTTCCAGTAGAGAGAAGTGACGTTAACACTTCATTTTGCTTCAGATTGGAAGATAGCCGTGAAAATTCAGTAATTAATACTAGTTGAAAATCAAGTCAATTTTCCAGGCTGTTAAAAAGTAAAAATGAAATAAGATAAACGATGGATCGAATGTCATGCAGATTATGTGCGACTGGTAAGACTCGCACCTAAGACCGACTGATAGGACTCGAACCTACGACCATAGGTTGTCTGGACCTGTCGCTCTATCAACTGAGCTGCGAGGTGTTTACATCTCCACACATACGGGTAAGTATTCATTGCAATTATCATCCGTGAAAAAACAGTTCGTCATACTTGACTGCCGACATTAAGACCAGTAGAGGGGAATGATGTCTATTAAAGCATCTGAAGCCATATCGCAAATGCAATTTACAGTAAAAAGTACCACCTTAAAGATGCGCAGTTGGTGGTACTCGAACTTGCGACTCCAGTCTAGACCCATCGCCCCAGCAACTGAGCTAAGACCGCTTAATTAATATACGATTTCCAGGGCGTCCAAGGCTAAGACACCACACTGATTTAAGATACATTACATACATTAATAAATTGAAGCATGAGGTGATGGCTTCGAAAACAAAAAAGATAGTCCTCTATTGTGGCCTTGATTTGGATCCAAGTTGCTATTTGATAACGACAGCTTCCGAAGGAAGCAAATGATGGTTAAGATGAAAGTATTGTGTTTTGAATATCTTGATGTGTTTGAAATATTTGCATTTTTTTACTTTACAATTTGGCTCAATTCTACTGAACTAGCAACAAAATTACCGCTTGCCTACAAACACTGGTCGAAATTCCCAAAATTTTTGCCATTTTTTAAAATCTTTTTTGCCATTTTAAATGTTTTGCTTTTTTATTTTTTACCGAGTGAGACCCCTAGTAGGTCAGTTCATGACGGTTTACATTGAGAACCGGGTGGCCCACGAGTCGAGCCAAAGGAAGGGGGAGACAATAATGGTTTGAATACGAAATAAGCATCTTGACATAGAAGACTTTGTGCTGAGGCTAATGTGACATCCTCACAATCATTCAGTTGGGTTCTGTAAGAATAAAGGGAATCAGAAGCAACCGCTATCCTGATAACACGATGAAAACAGTGCAATCCCTTAAACCATAGCCTTATCAAACGCAGAGCTCAAAATACTGGAATTATCGGTAATTTAATTTAGAAAAATATGCCCTATTTCGCTGATGTTGACTGGTTGCGTTTTGAGTGCTAAACCTATTTCACAATCTGAAGTTGGTCGAACCAATACAGGGATGAGAACGCGATGTCACAAAAAATACGGAAGATCTCTTCTAGGGGGCATGCGCTACCTTTTCTGGGATCCATTTTCAGTTGAAAAATGGGAACAGACCTGAATAGCTGCCATTTCATCCAATATCAGTAATCATCAGCAGACCTAGTTCACATCTCTCAACATCGACACAACTCCCTATTTAAAGTTTCGCCAGAGGGGCCCATGAGTCTAGAGTGGCTAGAGGGGGACCAATAGACAGCATCAATTGTTATGACTTGTGCTCAGAGGGGTCTTATGCAACGCATCGTGAAGATGTTTTGTCTTAAGACGGGACCATGCGTAACTCCATGAAGATGTCAATCTTAGGGGCCCACATACTTTCCCTTTTACTCCTAGTATTTTCATTGCACTTTCTGGCAAATCTCAGAAATGACAAATATGGCCGTCAAAAAATCCGAAATTTCGGATAAATTCGGAAGATTCTATTCCCTGCCGATATTATCTTTTAAAATTTTTGTGCTATGGATTAGCCAACATAACCAAAAGAATTTTTTTGCGGACCATTCTTAGTTTGTGGCTAAAATCAAGCTCAAATTCAAATTTTGCAAATGATGCAGGACAGCATCTATAACGGACCGAGAGACCAGGATCAAGTCGAGAAGTCATGCCTATTTGCAGGCCTTAAAATATCAAAATCTGACCAAAAAATGCGCGTGCATTACCCAACTGGCTTTCATTTTTGAATAATTCCAGCCGACTCTGTTGCTTCATCTTTTAAAGTTTTCTAAATAATTAATATCGAATGAAAAAGCTACAAATCTTCAAGGAGTGCACTTTGTTTGCGATGTAGCATACCAGGGGTACTCATAAATCACGACACAAAGGAAGAAGATTCTATGATACATTTCCATTTACTCGCGAGGCTTTCTAGTTTTCCCCTGATAACTATCGTCACCTGCATGAGAAAACATTAAGGAAAGGGACTCCATTCACTTTGTGAAAATTACCACTCATCCTCTTTTCCGTGTGATACTTTGCACCTCACCTATTTATTGCTTCTTGTAGGATTTATTGCTTTGTTATCCGCTTCAGACGATCTTTTCATTCTTATGTAGGTGTATGTTGATTGATCGCATTGGCATACTCAGACTGAGCAATGGGCGTGAAGTTTCGAATCAGCCTACTTGGCTCTCAATTGACGCTCCTCTAACATAAACAATATGCTTGACAACAAAGGTCTGTCGTAGCATATTGAATACCTAGAGAATGACAATGATTAAGTCAATAAAAAACACCAACACCCTTGATTCTCCGACCGCACTCGCCTGACCCAGGAATCGAACCGAAGTCCGCGGCGCAGACGAGCTCGCACCTACTTAAGTGCACCACGCTGACGGTATAAAGCGGTATAAAAAAATATGCGGAGCACATGCATACCTTCATGTCTGATATTTTGACTACAATATTTGAATATGTAAAATTGTTCAAATTATGTTAGATTTTTGACACAAGAGAAGCGATCCGCTGAGGCTGAGGCAAGACTATCAAGAGAGCCTTGGCTGAGGCTAGGACAACATGACTATCGATGCTACAATCGCAATCAAGTTGAAGTGTGAGCAATTGACCGAGCTCATTTTCTACGAAAAGAGACAAAGAAGTATTTGCTCAATGGCTCAACTGTCATCAACAAACTGAAAGGGGTAACCTTGATTCTACCGTGGATACAAGTCGGGAAAATATCTGTGACTCTAAATCCGCATCCATCATCAAATTTCATCGCGACTGCATTCAAAGATGTCAGCAAAACTATTGATGAACAAAAACCTATTCCTCAAGCTATTGTCCCCATTGGAGCATAATACATCAGAGCATACACCCGGAAACTGTTAATCATCTTAAGTGGCACGAGACCCCTGAATCTGATATGATAGCCTTGCATGCTCTCAATGATGTTTCACAGATTTAGTACGTTAATGTGCGTACATGTGCATGATTTCAGAATATCCACTGTAAATTCAGTCCAATGTATACACTTAAATAAAAGAAGAGGTGAAAAAATTAGATTGTCCGACATATTTATTTTTTGATTTTCTGAAAATGAATCCAAATCGATGAATTAAATATATCCATCGGCTGAATTTCCTGATAAATTGTTGAGACTAGTCAAATAACAATCTTGTATACACTGCTCGCATGTAGTGAAAGAACTCGAATGAACGAAATATTTCGGCAACGGTAGTAAGAATGGATACCGAGGAACCGAAAAATAAAACTGAAGAAAAAATGCCTTCTTAAATGTTCATTCATGATACCAAGTACACAGTTATTTTGTTTAGAAATTCTGAGATTTAATTGCTGATTTTTTATTTTAATACGTTCAAGCACACAACCTGTTTATGCTGTTATATGAATGACAGATGCTTTTCAGAGATCAATGCATCAATATCAGAGACGAATTTTGAGCAAATTCGACACTATTCGTGAAAGAGGAAAGTCTCTTCATCTTCGATAAGTAGACAAACTACAATACATGTAATAGATCTGTGGGATTGTTCGAACTGAGACATGTCGTGGATGCATGCACAAATGCCTTTTCCTTAATACTAGAACACAACTACAACAACAATTTATTAATCTTAGAAAATCTTAGATGCAGTACTTTGAAAATGTAGTTAATTTAAAATACAAAAGCAGTGTTTGCTTCAACGTTGTGTTATTTGCGTAGTTTTCAGATAGACCGACATGAATGATCATGCTGATACATCGCACCGATGTATGACTCATTTTAAGGTCAATGACTTCACAAGTATTTCTTGACACCGCAGAATTTTCTAGCGAGGACATGTTTGGCACACTTGTCTTTCAATTTCAACACTTCAAATTCATTGAGTAAAAGGTAGCGCTTTCAAGAATTGATGAAAGTTTATCAGCAGAATGACGAGAATTGTTACCGACTCTCATTCGATAAAAGAATTTAAATAAATAATCGATGGAATTTCAACGATAAATACGTGCGCATGAGTTAGAAGAATAAATGCGCCACTAGAAATTATCAGTCAAATGAACTTACGTGCCACCTTCCAGGAAGTTGCACACGTTGTCATCCCGTTTCGATACCAAATGAAACGTTTCTTTGATGATTTGTTGCTGCAGATCTTCTGGCTAAAAGAGATTAAAAGATTCCAAAGTCAAAAGCGCTGAGGAATTCGAGTAGACACGAGCATAACAAGATGGGTTCTACAATGACGCATATTAGTCGACAATAAACAAATTCTTACATTTCAGCTGAATAAAATCAATGTAACAAATTTAGATAAAAGAGCCAAGCCAGGAGCAACATTGAATATCACATCTCTACCATATTTTTCCAAAAGTCCATGGGTCTTCTATTAAGATTCCACTGATTTTGCGAAGAAACTTTGCAATCAAATTGCAGCCCAGGACTTTTACTCTGCACTTTTCAGTTCCCATTGTCATAAGGTCCCTAAATTTTAATTCTTATCGCAAAAGCAGCTTAACTTAAATCAAGTATCAATAAAAAATCATATATGCACATTTCCAGATAAACTGGTTAATCCAGTTACGTACAGGTCTTACATCAATCAGAAGTGAATGTCTACCGTTATTGTGTGTCAGACAGGAATGTCCTTATTTCCTTCATGTGTGCAAAAAATTGTCAGTGGTTGTAAGACATCACATTATTATGATTATTTTTATGTATTAGATAATGCATAATCTCTTTCATGGGATCCCAGACGTCTTCCAACCAATGCCACATCTCCTTCAGTTCTTCCTTCATCTCATCCATATCCTCTGAACATAACATCTTTTCTGTGGTCGTACAGTCAGGGCGTCTAGAAAAATTTGAGACTCACTATTTATGTCATTTAGGATTATTTGAAGCCAATTTTCAGGACTTTTTTCAATCAGGACTTTTAGCAAATTAACTTGACAATTGATTTATTTTCGAATTGCTGATTAATTCACTCCTTTCCTTTGTATTTTGTGAACTGGTTTGCCTGACGTCGTGAAATTTGTTCCACAAAATTTTTATCAAACTTACGGCAACTTCCATAAAACATCAATTAGCATTTTGGGAACATTTTTATTGTCTATACCCCATCATTACAAAATTATATTTCAACACCATGGCCTTTAATGAAAACGAATAGATGATTGATAAACATCACAAAAGAATGCAACAAATAGTTTTATACCATTAATAATCTGCAACGACGAGGAAATTTTATGAAATTTTATTTTTCAGCATGTAAACATTCATACATTGATAGGCACATTTTTCCTTTGTACCATCCGAGAACTGGGCACGGAAAACAATATAATCCGCATTGATTTATAAATGGAGCTTCTGCGATTATCAAATGTACAGTAGGAGTGAGCCAGATTAATAAATTTTAAATCTGGCTGGAAGCGGACTTGCCAACTTTATGAAAGAATCCGGTAGGGATTAAAGAGTAAAATCTTCTGATGCAAATTTGCTCTAAATTTCAGCGCACGTGGTATTACGGCTCGTGTACTTTATCAATAAATGGTTTGATCGATGAGTATTACAGACAAGTGGTTCGAGATGTCTTATTCCTGCAATAAAATGTCCTTGTCACAAACAGTGCTCGCCGAAAGTCTGAATGCACTACTACATGTATTGCAATATTCCGGATATTCCAAAATGTACAAGGTTGAACTGTCAGCAGTTATAGTAAAGGTTTCAGAATGCTTTGGCGTGTATTTAGGCATTTTGAAGGTGAGTTCCCGGGGCTGTGCATATGGAATACACGAACGTGACATGCTCCACCCTACGTTCTATACAACAGGGCAATACTTGCAACTGCTGGAAATTAATGAAAATTCTAGATTCTTGGTTAGTGGTCAGTTAAGAACTGGCCTTAATTCAATAGAGAACGCGTAGGTAACATTCAAAAAGGTCACTAAGTTGACAGAATTCTTGTCAAGATATGCGTGAGAAAATGATTAGTGTTTGCACTGTACACAAAATACTCCGCTATTTTGCCAGACGTTCGATGTATTTGCTCTATATTCAAGACCAATGACAAGATGATGAAATACATAAATACTTTCAAAATACATAAAGTGACGCTGAAAAGAGTTGCTATAGATACCTAATGTTCATTCATTTCATTAAAATGGGATCATATAATAATTGATTAACGATCATTAACTGGTCCAAGGAGGTCAATCAGACATAAATTGCATTCGGTAGGAGTCTGATGTCATTAGATGAAGATAAATTTGATCGAGCATCTGGTCTAATTCCACGGTGTGTATACTGCTTCAAAAGAATCACGACGAATGTTATACAAAATCGCAGATGACTCAATCTTGCGTCTAATGACGTAGCTCTGTTCTATTGGACAACAAAGAAGGGCACCACATTAAATACCTCCACGTCGCTACTTTTCACAAACACGAAATCTGGCCGGTTTTCGGCAGATTTGGCGAAAGATTCGGTTCCGGCCAGATTTAGAAAATATACAAATATTCTAATTGGATCCTATTCTAATTGCATCCTAATTTAGATCATTCCTCAAGTACAACGATGGAGCTGGCTATGATGAACAGTGAGAGTGCAACATTGAAGTACGAGGGAAATGAAATTGTATTATTTTTACTATCAAAGCTTCGTTTAGTAAGACGGCAGCACATTTAAAATGCAAGTATCATATCATAGTCTATTATAATTTTATCGATTTCATATTAGAATATTTAGAGAATTTGCACAAGCATTTTTTCCGAGTCTTCAACTTAGTACGCACAACAAAACTGATCAGGTGCTAACATCGTCATCAGCTCTGAAATGTGTTGAGGATGAAGAAAGAAGTAATATTCATATGGAAAAAATGAAATCCAATGATGCAAGAAAATGAAATATATTGCTTTTGAATAGCAGTAATTCAAACGATTAGCTGGGTATCGAACTGCTGTCAAAGCGATAGAAAAACAAAGGTACATGGTGAGCGATAATGAGGACCTTTCAGATGAAGATGCGATGCATCGGTCAAATAGGAATAGACTATTTTGTCCGTTGCATTTTTCCTGCTACATTAAGGAACCGAGGGTGGTCCAGCGCAGTGTGCGAACTATTGTTGATTTAAATACCGACCTGCATTTAATTTAAAGATATCATGGGAGATTTCAAACTGCCAATACGAAAGAGAAAATTCCGAGGTCAAAATTTCAATGTCAATGCAGACTCGACATAGTGACACCTCTCACTTGCTTTCTTAGTTTCTGTGGCAATGAATTATGTTTCTTTAGACTCATTCTTTATGCGGTCAAGAGGTCATAAATATTTCATGAATATGCAATTTTGTGATGAACGGTTCTAATACGGTAGTACAACACTTTTCTACTGAAAATTCACAGAAGTCGTGATTTCGACCGAATTACAGCAATTCAGATTATTCATTTCTGAAGAGAGACAAAACCTAATTATCATTTGACCTATTATGAAAACAAATATTGTAGCAGCTGACTTTTCTAGCATACTATGATAGTGATGGTTATTGAGTTTCTGATAGCATTTCTCAATACTTTTTCAGGCCTCCCAGCGATTCCGGATCAAAAATTTTATGATTTTATGACCTATTTTCGAAAATGTCATGATCATACGGAATGATACATGGACGTTCAACGCATATCTAACCACATATTCCTGCAAAAACACACATTGGTCATAATCTACATGACTCGTATTGTAGAAAAAGATCTGTTTATGGCAGCAAATGTTGTGTATTTTGCATCTCAATCACAACGGTGCTGATCTGCGCTAAAAGTCGAGGTTTTTTGATGCTGTACCTCCAGCGCACAAGAGCAAGATATTTGTTGTTATACAATTGAATTCACATACATGTCAATCCCACATAGTCATAGATAAAAATTTGAAATTATTGTCGGTCAACATAGAACTCTTTCAGAATAGAAATATGAATGATGGGACAACAGAATAACAGGACTTCAGAAGGGTAGAGATTTCTACATTTCTCCCCACCAAAAACTACCCTCAAAAATGGAAAAATGTAGAAACAATGTGGTAGTTTTTCTATTCACATTAACAGCAAAAAAATGGAAAATGCATGTACACCTGCATATAATACGAGCAGAAAAAACGTAGAAAATCCATGGGATGAGAGTTCGCTAATCCAGGAAAGTGTCGATGAAGTTCATCTGTGATGAACAGAGCAATAACACATAGATGCTTTGAATCAATGAGCATAAAATAGCACGGCATGAATGCACCTATATTAGCGCACGACATGCAAGTGCAAAAGGCACATGAGAAAAGTCCTAGGATTGTTATGGATCACTTCGAAGGAGAAGGGACGCGGCATCTGAGCGACTGCGAAAAAAAAAGGAACAACACTACTATCATACAATCTCTTCTTCAAGCAAACACAACTTGCGAACATCACGAACTAGGGAGCCATCAGCCAGCCTCAGCTTCACACGTCTCACGCAACCCTCACTATCCTCAAAGGCTTCTTCCACCAGACCTTTCTTCCAGCAGCCTCTTGGAGAGTTTTCATCCGAAATCAGAACCAGGTCACCTTTGCGTAAGTTCCGCACTCTGCGTAGCCATTTTTGACTGGTCTGTAAACTAGGAAGGTATTCTCGAGTCCAACGAAGCCAGAATTGATCGGCAAGTGACTGAGCGTACTTCCATTTCACTCTCAAATCTTTTTTGTTACTTGGAGACTGGATGGGCTGAGAACTGGGGTTCCTTCTCAGGAGCAAGAGGTGATTAGGAGTAAGGGCTTCCAAGTCATCGGGATCAGATGAAACTCGTGTGATTGGTCGGTCATTAAGGATCTTTTCCACTTCACAAAATAGTGTGCGCAATGTTTCTTCATTTAATGTGTTTTTCAAAATCAGGACATTCAAAATCTTGCGTATAGAACGAATCATTCGCTCCCAGACTCCCCCTTGATGGCTTGCCGCTGGTGGATTAAAGGTCCACCGAATCTTTGCGCTTGCCAATTGATTTTGAACATTGTCGTGATTCCATTTCCTCATAGCGTCGACAATATCGCTTGATGCTCCTTTAAAGTTGGTGCCATTGTCGCTGTATATTTCCATTGGGCAACCTCGCCTGGCCACAAATCGCATAACTGCTTGCAAAAAGCTGTCAGAGGACAAATCTCTAACCATCTCTAAATGCACTGCGCGAGTGCGCATACAGGTGAAAATGCATCCATAACGCTTGTACTGAACTTCTGATTTTCTTCTTGTTCCAGGTCCAAGGTTGACGTAGAATGGTCCAAACATGTCTTTTCCAACCGACACGAAGGGATATTTCTGATAGTCTTCTTTGATATCAACTCGAGCTTTTGGCAAATACGATGTAATTTGTTCTCCAACTCTACCATGTAGACGCTTACAGGTTTGACATTTCCTCAGGACACCCTTTACCGTGCTGACACCTCGAATGACCCAATATCGTTCCCTCAATTTCGATAATGTGTAGTGAATTCCTTGATGACAATTCTTAATGTGGCAATCAATAATCAACAATTTAGTTATTGGATGTTCATTAGGAAGAATAATCGGATGCTTGCTTGAATTGCTTATGTTAGCATTGCGTAGTCTGCCGCCAACACACAATAATTCGTCTATTGCAACAACGTTCAATTGCTTGAGCTGCTCCAGTCGATCAGACAGCGTTTCCTGTACCATGGACAGGATCTTCTTTTCAGCTTTGTCCAAGAGGTCAACTGTCAAAGGACTGACGTTTCTGTCGGAATTTGATGCTTTTGATTTTTCATATCTCTTCCACTTTTCCACTGACTCCATTATTCTGGCAACAGTCCGCACTAATGCTGTCCACGAAGAATATCGCTCGAATAATCTTTTCCAGAATTCCGCTGTTCTTATCTTGATAGACGAAACACGAACAACATTTTTTGATGACCTCAAAATATTAGGTTGAGAGTTCCAAGTGTTCTCATGTGTCCAGAGAAAGTTAGGTCCATTCAGCCAATGATCCATTTTGTCGGATTGATCTGGTTTAGTGCCTCGCGACGCAATATCAGCCGGGTTTTCTTGAGATGATACATATTTCCATTGAAGTACATCAGATCCATCCAAGATTTTTCCAATTCGATTCGAAGTGAATCTGTCCAATTGTTTCTCCTCAGATCGTAGGTAATGAAGTACAATCATACTGTCCGTCCAGTAGGTAACACTGTCTATGTGAAGACGATCTTCCAATTCAGGGATCATCATTGCGTTGATAGATACCAATACAGTTGTCAACTTCTTTTTATCTAACGTTAATAATTTGGTTGATGAAATGATGTAGTTTACACTTAGACGATTTTTCTACTAGCCACTGAAAAGAAGTGACCGCTCTAAAACTGTGAGAATTATAATGATCTTTACAAATTGATCTTCTCTTTAACGCACGATTAATTACCCCAATAGCTCGCCTGACTTATCCAAAAATTATTACTATTTCTACCACTTAAAAATAAAACCATCAAATTAAACGTTAACCAAAAACGGAAAAGGTGCAAGTCGAACGTATAATATAACTTTCAAAAATCAGCACAATAAGATTACAATGGATCAGTACTTCTGAATACAAAGAATGTGATACTCATCCAGAAGAAGTGAACAGGGAAGCGATGCCCTCGGAGGAAGTCACTGGTGGAGATCAGCAGGCGAGTAAGACGGAGTTCAAGATAGTGAGCGAATGTAGGTCGTTGTCGTTTGGTGTGCTGTCGTTTTGTCTTGGCAGATAAGTTTATATATTATACTTTCCTTTCACGACTGAGTTTCCATGGGAGAAAATGCTGTCCGCTGTAGGTCCAAATCCGGAGTTTAAATAAAACATGGTACGCGATGTTTAAGCATTGTCGCTAAATTAAATACACTCAGCGCCAAATAATTTCCACAAGAGAAATAAATGACCAGGAACATGAGCCGAAATCCGTGCGTCAAATAGTAACGCGGTTCAAAATGTTTGCACTTTAGACTAATAAGTCCTCTGATCTCACTCGCAAAGATGGATTAATACGGCGCCAGTAAACACCGCATGGCGAGAGAGAACAAATCCATTGTCAATTAACATTAAGTCATCAAAATGCTTTTCCTGATGTAATTCGGCTGCATGTAATAAATTGGAATATGATGAAAAGAATTCACGATAAGTTTGAGATGTTGTCAATAATGTAACCATTTGGAATATTGTAATATAAGTAGGCCGGGATCCGCCGATAGATATTTGATAAGCCAAGATTATGATAGTACCATGAAATAAACGCCATGCTTGTAAGTGTGAAGATTACAATACTCATCCTCGTGAGGAGCCTCGTCCCGAGGATCACTGAAAAAGCAAGCAGAACAGATAATTAAAGGAAAATGAGCATCGATATGTCGAGTGACGAAGGAAACAATAAATTAATAAGATTGAATAATATTAAAAATAGAACGAGAACGGAATGGCAGTTAGATTAATATATACATCACATCACGTACATGAGGAAAAAAAATGAAAAACGACGAAATAGGGAATGAGATAATATTGAAAACTTAAAATACACTACGAAAAGGAGGTCAGGACAGGCAATATATATCAGTCAGATGCGGCGAAAAATAGTATATGCAGATTTTGGATCATGAAAATAAGTTCTGATTTTTAGATTGGCCAAGCAAGACCGTACCTGAGGCCGGAAGGGAAATGGTCCGATAAAGGTCCATCCCAGAAATGGATAGATTTCTCCGATGACTTGGTAGAAGGCTTCTACGGCCGCAGATGAAAGCTTATGAGGGCGGAAAAAAAATAGAATGCCGCGCCGACAACTGAGGGCGCTAACTCCGCACGGCCGCGGGGTTAAAATCTGCTGTAAAGTTGAGATAGTCCAGGAGGCCGGATCTCCCAAGCGTGGCAAGTGTAGAAAGGGATTGTCACGCGGTTATGTACTTGAATTACAGATGCTTCGGGAGAGATCGGACTGAAGAAATTTTGATCAACTTAGATATAAATCTGAAGAAGTAGACCTATGTAACTAAGCTGCGGAGATGCTAATGTTTATAGAGAAAAAGCGTTTGATGCTCGTTTTAAAACTGACAGACTAAGACTTAATACTAATGATACTGATTTTCACTGTTTATTTAGAACTGCTTACAGGCCTAAAGTATTGAGACTAAATGACTCTTTAGGCAAAGAGAGGGAATATTCCCTTAATCTTAGCCTACACGCTGGTATTCGAGGGACTTAACCTATGGAGTCAATACTTACCGGCTAAAAGAGAAACAAAATACACATGCACAAAACGTACGAACATATATACAAAGTTAATTACGAAAGAAGAGGCAGCAAAACAACTCACAAAAAGACTCACAATATATTTTGGAACAAGCACTCGCAAGCAGCAAGTCGCATAGAGAAATAAAAGATCAAGAGAATTCAATATGCGATAGAGAAGATATACTCAAATCAATAGAATGTATGAAACAAAAATGAAATATGCAAAATAGGCACCGAAATCAACCCTAGCCCTCGTTGATGTGAGGTATATTAAAAATGGAAATTATGAACAACGTTCTCGTTCTAGTTATAGATAATATAGATAGGAATGAGTATAGACACGATTAAGGAATGTTATATGATATTACTTGAAGAAGTCCTTATATCTCCACCAAACGTAGTGAAGACGACACGGGTCTTCCGTGTTAGTGTATTTACAGCAAATTAATAATTTCCACGCGAAGTTGGAAATGACTCAAAAAGTTCGAGTAAAATTATTTATTGACAGACTAGTTGACACAGTCACAATGTAATTAAACGTTCGTATTACACCTTTTCGCTAATTTCCTAGTTTCTGTTACCGTCACAAATGAAAGAATTGTACTATAGAAATCGCTAAATTGTCAGGTCCACGTTGCTACTAAAATACAACAACTTATATCAAGATATAGATAACAATTCACGTAGCTAAACTAGCAATACCTAACAAAACGGTAAACCACGCTAAGAAATTGAGTTTCTGACGAACACAAGAGTTACTCAAAATCCGATTCACAAGAAGCTAACCACAGGTATGAAAGATACTCTACTGCGTAGGACTCTTAATCGGTGAATTCTAGTCACCTCCTACGCCCGTAGGACTCTTAATCGGTGAATTCTAGTCACCTCCTACGCCGCCAGGATTGAACAATAGTTAGACTAAGGCAATTCCTGAAATCCGACCAGCGCTGGATTTTCCCGGAAGGTCTCTTAAACAACAATTCATCTACCGGTACCGATAAATTGCTTCCTTCCACCGGTGTCCTCAATCAATTAAATTGACGAGTGTGGTAGAGGTCTCTTAATCAGACGTTTTAACGTCCTCCTCTCCTATACCGAACTTAGCGTTTATAGCTAATAAAATAAATAGAGGTCCCTTAATAATCCTCTAATATCAAAGTAAGCAGAGATCAGACAATAACTGAAGCAAACAAAACCAGTGAATAAATCTGAAATTACAATTACCGTCAAAACAGAAACCAACACAGTACGTAGTAACCGACAAATATACGGATATACGAATGAACTAGCAACCTAGTGTGGACAAGTTACAACAAGATGAAAGATAAACCTACGTGACTAATTGATCCTCCGAGGCAATAACCTTCCCTAATAAAAAGGGGCGTATAATCGTGCGTCCAAGGTACTACACAGTTGAAGAGACAGACTAAAGATGTCCGTAAAAACCGTCAGAAATATGGGCCAGTCCTGGCGTGGTCGCCAAAAATGTCAACTTCTTTTTATCTAACGTTAATAATTTGGTTGATGAAATGATGTAGTTTACACTTAGACGATTTTTCTACTAGCCACTGAAAAGAAGTGACCGCTCTAAAACTGTGAGAATTATAATGATCTTTACAAATTGATCTTCTCTTTAACGCACGATTAATTACCCCAATAGCTCGCCTGACTTATCCAAAAATTATTACTATTTCTACCATTTAAAAATAAAACCATCAAATTAAACGTTAACCAAAAACGGAAAAGGTGCAAGTCGAACGTATAATATAACTTTCAAAAATCAGCACAATAAGATTACAATGGATCAGTACTTCTGAATACAAAGAATGTGATACTCATCCAGAAGAAGTGAACAGGGAAGCGATGCCCTCGGAGGAAGTCACTGGTGGAGATCAGCAGGCGAGTAAGACGGAGTTCAAGATAGTGAGCGAATGTAGGTCGTTGTCGTTTGGTGTGCTGTCGTTTTGTCTTGGCAGATAAGTTTATATATTATACTTTCCTTTCACGACTGAGTTTCCATGGGAGAAAATGCTGTCCGCTGTAGGTTCAAATCCGGAGTTTAAATAAAACATGGTACGCGATGTTTAAGCATTGTCGCTAAATTAAATACACTCAGCGCCAAATAATTTCCACAAGAGAAATAAATGACCAGGAACATGAGCCGAAATCCGTGCGTCAAATAGTAACGCGGTTCAAAATGTTTGCACTTTAGACTAATAAGTCCTCTGATCTCACTCGCAAAGATGGATTAATACGGCGCCAGTAAACACCGCATGGCGAGAGAGAACAAATCCATTGTCAATTAACATTAAGTCATCAAAATGCTTTTCCTGATGTAATTCGGCTGCATGTAATAAATTGGAATATGATGAAAAGAATTCACGATAAGTTTGAGATGTTGTCAATAATGTAACCATTTGGAATATTGTAATATAAGTAGGCCGGGATCCGCCGATAGATATTTGATAAGCCAAGATTATGATAGTACCATGAAATAAACGCCATGCTTGTAAGTGTGAAGATTACACAGTAGCAGCTGTGAGCTCGAGTCTAGGGACTGTAATTCCTTTCCTCAGGGGCTTCACTCGAGACTTTCCATAAACAAAGCTGCAATGTACATCTCCACTTTCGTAGACGAATCTTATATACGTGACAGTTCCATACCCATGCTTCTCTGAAGCGTCAGAAAAGTGGTGTATCTCGCGTCTTCTTATTTTTGATTCTTCATGTGGATGAAAGCATCGAGGGATTCTGACTTGCATAGTTTTGAGACCATTTAACCATGCATTCCATCGAATCTCAATTTCCTCCGGTAGCTTTTCATCCCATTCTGCTTTCATCTGACAAAGCTCTTGATGGATTTCCCTTCCGGCTAGAAGTATTGGACTTGCGATTCCCAGTGGATCGTAAATGACAGAAATTGACGAAAGCACTCCTCTTCTGGTGTGAGGAAAGTGGACATCTCTTCCAGTCATCGTCAATGAATCAGCTTCTATGTCCCAGTGAATTCCTAGGATTTTCTCCAGAGGTAGCTTGTCATGGTCCATATTCAAATCCTTGATCGTTGAAGCTCTCTCAGCAGTTTCAAACGAACGAATCACTTCTCGGCTGTTGGATATCCATTTGGTTAGCTTGAATCCCGCTCTTGCAACAATGTCCGTAACTTGTTGACATGTTCTGACTGCTTCCCTTTCACAATCAAACGACTTGACGAGATCGTCGACGTAGAAGTCACGCTTTATAGTTTCCACTACTTCTTTCGGAAATTCCTCTTCGTTGTCTGTTGCCGTCCTTCTCAAGGCAAAGCTACAAACGCTTGGCGACGAGGTAGCACCGAAGATGTGTACTTTCATTTCGTAAATTTCAGGTAATTTTGAAGGATCCAAATCAGGCCACCAAAGGAAGCGCAGGTACTTCCTTTGTTCCGGAGGCACAAAGACTTGATGGAACATTCGCTTGATGTCCGAGGTAACAGCAATTTTGCCAACTCGAAACCGCAGAATGACTCCGACTAATGTGTTGGTATTGTCGGGACCCTTCATTAACTGATCATTGATTGACGTTCCTTGGTGTTTTGATGCGCAGTCGAAGACAACTCGTGGTACTCCAGGCTTTTTGGGAGACCATACTCCATGGTGAGGTAGGAACCAACAGGATTTTTCCTTGTACTCTGAAATTGTTCCAACATGCTGTGACGCACCTTCTAGTTCGTATTGCTTCAACACGCCATGGTAGGCGTTCCAAGATTCGCTTCCAGATAATCGTCTCTTCAACTGGTACAACCTCTTCAAGGCGGTGTCATGGTTATTGGGCAAATGTGGCGGGTTGCTTTTGAACGGCAGATTGACTTGATAATGTCCACTTATCAGCTCGATCGATTCATTCATCATTCGGTCAGCCTTAACATCGTCGGCAGACATGCACTTTGTTTGAATCATACTATCTCCAAATTCCGTGTTGTACAGTTTGTCCAGCTGTTCACTTATAGTTTTGTCAAATTCAGAAACAGCAAAGTTGATTCGTCTTTCCCTGGGTTCCGCAATTCGGTCCATCTTGCCACATACAGTCCAACCTAGAGGTGTTTTGATCGCAATTGGATCGTTTGGTCCTCCTTTTCGAACATCAAGTTGTCGTTCAATCAGCTCATGATGATCCATTCCTATTAGAATCCCTACTTTACCAAACGGAATATGGTGCATCTTCAATTTGGCTAGATGAGGCCAATCCCTCAATTCTTCAGGTTGCACAAGATTTTCTTCATCTACAGGAATCAATTCAGTTGTGAGAACATCTTCCAACCGATGATACGCTCTCCCTTCAATTGAGCTGATACTGAGCTGGACCCTATCAGTTGTCACTTTTTTCTCACCATTCAATGTTCGAACATTATAATTGCAGGGCAGCGATTTCGATTCAATTCCAATTTCTTTGGCCAAACTTTTGAGACACAGTGTGGAATCCGATCCACCATCCATGAACGCGTATGTCTCTACCTCCTTCAAAGGACCCTTGATTCGAACCGGAACAATCTTGAAGCATACTTTGTCTTTTGTCTGTGTGCTGGAACAGCAGCTGATTTGATTCGATGTAGGATCTGAAGTGAAACTTGATTTATCTGGCTCCGTCAATTCTTCCCATTTTGTTGCTTCTGTCCTAACAGTAGGATGGTTTGAATTGTGCAGCAGAGTATTGTGAAATTTGCCACAGTTTGGGTGTCTGCAAGTAAACCGTTTTCTGCAATTCTTGATATTATGCCCTCGCCGTAGGCAGCTCATGCACAGGTTTTGTTTTTTGACTGTTTCCCAGCGCTCGTTTATGTTCATCTGCTTGAACTTGGAGCAAGTCCAAATTGCATGTGAGCCTTCACACACAGGACAATGATTCGGCTTAGCACTTGAAGCATCCGAACTCCTTGTAACAGCATTCACAACTGCTTTATTCTGATGAGTTTGACTAAACAATTCGTCAGCATAGGGGTTATTTAGGCGACAGCCTGTGTCATGCACAAATTCGACGAAATGATGAAAACATGCCATCTTCCCTTGACATATCATACTGCCAGCAACCCTGCACCAGCCTTTTTGGAGTTCATTTGATGGCAATTTCTTCATCAGAGATTTCAAGAGTTCTTCGTTGTCTAAACGTGAAGTATATTCGGTGCCAAGACTCGACATTGCTCTGTGGCAGCATTGGAGAACACGAGCAAACTCCAACAAGCTGACGGCATCGGGTTTCCGAACACGGACGTCTTTCAACTTCTTTACATAGGAATTCGCGACCATGTACGGTTGTCCGAAATTCTGGAACAGTGTCTCTTTTGCCATTTTATAGCCGTCGACAGCTGGGAGGTTGACACAGCTTCTAACCGCTTCTTTGGCCTTTCCAGTGCATTGTGCTATCAATCTTGTAAGTCGCACGGAGGAATCAGTAACCGTTTTCTCAATGTGATCGGAGAAGCATTTGATAAACTCGGCATATTCCAAAGGGTTTCCATCAAACTTCAACAATTCTATAGGTGGAAGTGATGATCCTTGACGAATTGTTTCCGCAATCAGACGCCAAGCCTCTATCTGCTCTTCCTGTCTATCAGACACAATCCTACCATCAAATTCTTGTTCACTCAAACGCTGATCAACTTGCATGCCGATTCTACCCTTTGAGCCCGATGACTCTGTTCGTCTCGTACTGCCGTCCAACATTATCTTCTCTTATGCAAGTTTCTTTTTGGTTTCGAGTTCGAGCATCTCTCTTCGCATTCTTATCTCTGCTTCGGCCATGTCAAGTTTATGTTTTTCCTTCAGTGCTTGCATCGATATTTCGGCTTCCCTCAACTCAATTTCGGCTGAAGAAGAGCCACTTTTTCTTGTGAGACTAACCTTTGATCTAGCAGCGATATGAGTTTCAGCATGATTTGTTTCCAATCTGGAGAATTCGATTTGTAAACGTAGAATATGGTCTCTGTGATCCTCATACACACCATTGGCCTTATCTATCTCATGCGAGTCATTTTCAACACTCAAATATTTTTCATGTGAAGCAACAAAGTTAGCAAACGACTTTTCATAAGCATTTAGACAAAGCTTGATCGTAGTAATGGACGAGCCATCAACAAACGTGTCATCGCAGGCACGCTTCTTTTTTGTTAAGTCGCTCAAATGCCCTGCCCTTGATTGCTTCAACTTTACAATAGGTTCCGTCATAATCAAACTACCACGTCTTTTAGCACAATTGCGCAAAAAGAAGACAAGATAATTACAGAAAACTGGCAAACTTTGTAGGACAAGTATCTAGAACTCAAGAGTTAGATTCTAGCTAATGACAAGCAGTTAACTAGTGGATAATCAAATAGCTAGGCAAATACAGCGGAATACAGAATATGCTTTAAGTCTACAAAAGGTCTAACACTATAATTTCATAAGTCAAATAATAGACCTCACCGATATCCGACTGAAATTTGCTGCATGCAACTTGAAATGATCAGAAATCTTTAAAGTATCCACCGTTTCACAATCTGTTCAGTGTAATCCAGTATCTTCTGTAATCACCATTAATTCGCAGATCAATTGGAAATCCTTCACATCCGTTGAGATTCCATACCATTAACAGATTCCATATACCAATTTGGAGCGTAGACCACGTTGTGATAATGTAGAAAAAGATCTGTTTATGGCAGCAAATGTTGTGTATTTTGCATCTCAATCACAACGGTGCTGATCTGCGCTAAAAGTCGAGGTTTTTTGATGCTGTACCTCCAGCGCACAAGAGCAAGATATTTGTTGTTATACAATTGAATTCACATACATGTCAATCCCACATAGTCATAGATAAAAATTTGAAATTATTGTCGGTCAACATAGAACTCTTTCAGAATAGAAATATGAATGATGGGACAACAGAATAACAGGACTTCAGAAGGGTAGAGATTTCTACACGTATCATATTATGACACTCTAAAAACTAACAATTTAAGGGAAAAAATTGTATTCTTCTATATCCTATCGGTAACATGTTAAAAAATCATATAAAAACAGCACTTTCTGACTAGCAGTTGCATAAGAATTTTCAAAATATAACAAAATAGTCATTAGCCTGATGAATGATAATTTATCAATGTCAGGCAGGCACGCGTTTCTGATAAAGATCGGAGCAAAAGTCTAACAACAATTTTAACAAAATAATCCACAGCAAACGTTATTTTGATCTTGGTCACGGACGCTTCACTTTAGTGACCAAGACCATCAGAACTTCAGGCGTCCGAACTTGAGGGCAGGCACGTATACTGCGACGTCTTTTATCCTGACTACGTGGTTCTTCCCCCACTTCAGGAAATCAAGTCATGAACATTTCCAATCCGATCTGGATAATAAAAA
Organism: Prostheceraeus crozeri; assembly: GCA_907163375.1. Taxonomy (NCBI): domain Eukaryota; kingdom Metazoa; phylum Platyhelminthes; order Polycladida; family Euryleptidae; genus Prostheceraeus; species Prostheceraeus crozeri. The sequence continues at coordinate 604,896 of CAJQUW010001446.1, read as the reverse complement.
ATCAGTAAAACATACATACTTGTATTTCAGGCATGCGTACTTCGTCAGTGGCAATGAAGGATGCTATTACCTGCAAAGCACTTTCTGTAATGACGAATCAAGTCAGAAATGATAACTACGGCAATTTAAGTTCAAGTACACACGAGAGGTAATTATAAATGGATAATCATAGATAAAGATAGCCTTTGACACGGATAATTCATTGTCACTGACGAAGGGCGTCTGCCTGGTACATGTTTGACTGATCATCATCGACAGTTGTTTCTGTTTTACAATATGACTTTGGGCACTCTTGCTTTCAATAATGAAAATATTTCAAGATGTATTTTCACAATAAAAAAGATAATAGCTTATAACTTGATTCTGTAAGAAACATGCAGAGAAGCAAAGTCTAAATCGAAATGGTCGAAAAATTACAAAAATTTTATGATTTTCTATGACAGGTGCTATATTTACTTTTTATGACCTTTTTTGAAAATCAGGAATTTTTCGACTTTTTGTGACGCAGAGAGGCCTGTTTTTTCATACATTTTCAAAAGCTGTATCTATACCCATTTCACCCAGCGCTTGGGGTGAAATGGGTATGTACTGCATGTTTTTAAAAACATGTATTTTTCACAATAACTAGAAATATCTTTTTGAGCAATAAAGGTATAGCTGATACAAAGAATGCGATAATCAGTTATCAAAATTTTAGGTGGTGCACATGATTTCTTTGAAAACTACCTATTCCAAAGCACCCTACCATATTAGGTTCATGCGTTAGTATTTTAGGGGCGAATGAGAAGACCACTACCGAAATCCGAAAATGTTCGGCTGCTATTTGTCTTTGCCTTCTGTTAGATGAATGTTTTATGTGGAAGATTAAAATGAATTTCTATTTTGACCACAATGACATAAAAATGAGGAATCGTTAATCCTTTCTATACCAATAGGAAAAGTGGCCATTGGACTTTAACAAATTACTGATGGCGATACAAATCCAATCATAGAAACTATCTCATTCATTTCATCTATTTTTTCTATTCATCTCATTTATTGTGATTATCATATAGGCTCCTATCTAGATATCGATTTTTCAATTCAAAATTGTAGCGTTACTCTTGACTAACCATGTGTCTATAGTAAGTAATCCTATGTTCTAAATTATAACTGTAATTGGCCGATCTAGCAAACGGAATGTGTCTATGAATGTCAACCATTCCTCACTGCGGCAAGTCGGGTCATTTCCAAAAAGGCTCATTGGTCAGTACAACAGGACCTAGCTGTATTATCGTCGATTTCAGATAGGCCTACTGACAAATTTCCATTTTATAATAGCTACCGTGTCGCTGCAAAAGTCGCTTTCTACGACATGCAAGGATGCATCGGTTCTATTCTACACCGCAACCCGCACGGTAAAAGTCCATTAACTGAAAGAGATTGACAGATTTCATAGTCAAATTTAGTGCTACGTTGCAAATAAATCGACCTCTGCTATTGCTCCATGTTGAAATGAAGAATTTAGGAAAGGTAAGACAAATTTACGTTGATAAAGGTAACAAATTGGAACAATTCATATTACAGAGGTGACATTCTGACACATCCAAAGATAGCCAATAGTTTCTACAGGACAATGTCGACGACTATAAAAATGCACCACATCAAAATTAACTAGATCGACTAGGTCAACACTTCTTTGAATATTCATTTGACTCATCGATTTGAACATGAAATATATGCCAACATTATTCTGTGGAAAATTTATAATTTGACATTTCTGAGTAATAGTTCTAATATGTAATTTTGATAATTCTTAAAGGGTCTGAGGACTTTTAATGGACTTAAATGTTAAGGACTTTTTTGGACTTTTCCATCGGCTTTAAGGTTTTTTACTTTCTTTATGACATTTACGAATTTTAGGATTTTACAAACACCCTGCACAGCATTGTTGGGTCGATGGCATCATGCGCCATGCCGCGAAAAATCGTAGACCTTAGTCGTGAATGATGCGCAAAAAGGAATGATGAGCCCCTCATATATGTAAATTAAAGTGTCTGTATGCAAAATAGAGGACTCGGGGTGAAGTCAAAAATGGCAAAGCGAGGCTTTCTTGAGGGTCTATACTGTGGTACACGTTCAGTTAGCAAACATCAATCAAATGGTTAAGACGCAACCATTTTCTTCATACGCATGGGCATGAGTCTACATCAATACAGCAACATGCGCATAAACACATGCTAATAAACCGAACGATCAACATAGTAACTATTGAGCCAACCATATCTTTTAATTCGAATCTGTAAGAAGTAGGCCTGCTGGCACCTAAACTAGTGACTCATTGACTTGGTTCTGCAATAGCAACAAAATTTTAGGATGTCATCTAAATTGAATTATGGGAAAATGCTGAAATCAAACTTTTCTGAAATAGCCTTGTGCTTCGAACATCTTTCCGCTCGAACGAGATACACCGTACCTAATGAAAAGGAGAAACGAAAGTATAATCCAAGTTTAACACCCCCGTCTTGAATTTTTCGAGAATTGTTTTTTTCTCTTTTTTAAAAAATTCGCCATACAAACCACATGCAAAACATGTGGATGCGCGCGAAAAATAGACTGCGGTGGATGGATGGTGGATACATCCGAAGACCCCTTCATTTCATATTTGGAGTGGTTGTAAAGTCAGGTTCAGGTTCAATGCCGCAGCCCGTTCACCGGGCCGTGGGCGCCCCTCGAAGATCGTCCATCCACGCCTTTCTCCGTCTTCCTCTCTTCGCTCATCCTTCCACTTCGCCTTCGATCGTCGCCAACACCAGACTGTCGGGTCTCCGCTTCCAATGCGCGTACTTTACCCATTTCCTCCGCTTGATAGTCTCCAGCAGTACATTGCTTTCTGGCACTTCCACTTTGTCTAGCACCCATTCGTTTGTTTTCCGCTGACACCAGCTGATTCTTAGCAGTCTCCGCCAGGCCCACATCTCGAATGCATTGAATCTCTTTTTGTCCACTTTTCTCAATGTCCAACTCTCTGTTCCGCACGACGCGATACTCCATATCAAGCTCTTCACAAGTTGTTTCTTCAGGCGCAGGCTGATGTCTTGGCTCTTCCACATATTCACAAGCTGGTAGGTGGTGTTTCCAGCTATGGCCAAACGTAATCTAATGTCTTGCTCACGGTTGGCTTTCGTCGTTACAATGGATCCTAAGTACATGAACTGCTGCACGCAATTTATTGCTGTGCTACCAACTGCAGGTGACTGTTGTACTTGTTGTTCAGAGATTACTATTAAGAGTCTTTGAGGTGGTAATTTGCAGCTCGAATATATCGCTATGCTTCTTCAGCAGCTGTGCCTCGCGCTCCAACTGGACCGACTGCTCGCCAGTAAAGCTGTGTCATCAGCGTATCTGAGGTTCCACAGCACACGTCCTCCAAATATTATACCTGCGCGTTCAGTCAGTTCGGCTTCCACTCTTCGTCTTCGAGATGTCTTCTCCGCACGTGAGAAAAAGGAGCGGACACAGAGAGCAGCCTTGTCTTACTCCTCGTTCGAATCTGAATTTCTCCGTGTGGTCTTGACCCACCCTTGTGTGTCATCGAGGGATTTCAGGAGCCAAAGTAAATGCGTTGGGACGCCAAATTCAAGCATCGACTTCCAAAGGACCTGATGGTCGACCGAATCAAATGCCTTTGCATAATCCACATACATCACCCACAGTTCTTTCTCTTGCCTTTTCTGTGTTTTCTCGATGACGTTCCTCAACGCAAGTATGGCATCCGTAAGGCCTTTGCCAGAAATGAAGCCGAATTGTTCTTCTGCCATTACAGATAATGGGTCAAGCGGCTGCGCATAATTTCCATCATAATATTTCTTGCGTGTGAAATCAAGCTGTTGGTTCTGTGTTTGGCACAATCTTGTGTACCACGCACCTTCGGTATTGTTACTAGCTCGGACATTGTCCAATCCTCCGGCCATATCCCAGAAAATCAAACGTCATCAATAATTGCTTTAAGCGCCTTAGCCACAGTGTCGCCGCCTGTCTTCAACATATCCGATGTCACTCCAAGACCTGCCGCTTTGTGACATTTTAATTTCTATATTGCTGCTCTTATCTCGTCCATCATCACTTATGGCTCGTACTCATCGGGTGTTAGCTCGATCTGGTCAGTGTGTTCAGATGAAATTCGTGACCTCTTACTAAACAAGCCTTTTCCATATTGGTATCATGTTTTTTATTTTCTCAAAGTCATAGATCATTTTCTCATCTTCGTCTCTGATTCCCAGTCAGGACTTGTCGTTCTTCCTCCACCGATTTTCTTTATCAGCTGGAAAACCTTTATATAATTTCTTGCCATGTAGGCACCTTCGGCTTCCTTGCATTGATCCGCCATACACCACCGTTTGGCCCTGCGGCACGCTTTTTTACCTGTCTACAAAGATGACGATATTCAGCACCTTGAAAGCATCACTTTTTGATGTCTCCTTTGTACAATGAGTTGTAGATATCCCGGATTTTCTGCAATCCAGGGCTTTTATGCTTTCTGTTCTATTGGGCAATGCTTCTTAGCTATCGCTTTCATCGCATCGGCCAGCCCAGTACAAGTAACAGGCATCCCTTGCATTGCTTCACTCAGCCTCTATTCATGTGAAACCGCTACCCTTTTGTCCTTCAGCACTTCCAGCCGCAGACGTTGTGGTATAGTATAGAGTATTTATATTTTGAATTGTCATGTTTGCTCCTAATGACCCCATAGCAATAGTTTCATTATTGGTATTGACGATATTGTAAGCTGGTTGGTGGGGACACAGGAGTTACTGTAAGTGTGTCAATTTCATGTCAATTAATCTGTGATTGATCAATAATAAAGCACTTTGAAGTACATATCTCGTATTATTTGGCAAACTATTGGAACAGCGT